>VNJM01002042.1:0-315516 GCA_008042475.1 Drosophila kanapiae | reverse complement strand
TAACACTAACGCAAGCGACGCCGGTGCACATGCGTCCAAAATATTAGCTTGGCCTTTCCAAGCAGTCGCTATTGGTACTGTTGGTGTTGTGCAACACTGGAAACTTCTAGAAAATGCACTTATATTCCATTATGTAAAAATACATATCAATTTCACTTTGCCCTGACAAGCACGACGCNACACGTCTAAACCGACGCCTTCCTCCCTCACTAACACAAACTCATGTGAAGCCGGTGCGCTTGCGTGCAAACCTTTCTTATTAGCACGGATTCTACTCCTCCCATGTGCTGTTTTTTTGTGATCATCTTTCCCTTTCCACCGAGGAAACCTATAAAACATATTTCCCACACAATCGGATTTTTTTCCAACACCTTTCCTTCTTCACTAACACTAACGCAAGCGACGCCGGTGCACATGCGTCCAAAATATTAGCTTGGCCTTTCCAAGCAGTCGCTATTGGTACTGTTGGTGTTGTGCAACACTGGAAACTTCTAGAAAATGCACTTATATTCCATTATGTAAAAATACATATCAATTTCACTTTGCCCTGACAAGCACGACGCATTTCCTTATTCACTAACACTAACGCAAGCGACGCCGGTGCACATGCGTCCAAAATATTAGCTTGGCCTTTCCAAGCAGTCGCTATTGGTACTGTTGGTGTTGTGCAACACTGGAAACTTCTAGAAAATGCACTTATATTCCATTATGTAAAAATACATATCAATTTCACTTTGCCCTGACAAGCACGACGCATTTCCTTATTCACTAACACTAACGCAAGCGACGCCGGTGCACATGCGTCCAAAATATTAGCTTGGCCTTTCCAAGCAGTCGCTATTGGTACTGTTGGTGTTGTGCAACACTGGAAACTTCTAGAAAATGCACTTATATTCCATTATGTAAAAATACATATCAATTTCACTTTGCCCTGACAAGCACGACGCATTTCCTTATTCACTAACACTAACGCAAGCGACGCCGGTGCACATGCGTCCAAAATATTAGCTTGGCCTTTCCAAGCAGTCGCTGTTGGTACTGTTGGTGTTGTGCAACACTGGAAACTTCTAGAAAATGTACTTATAGTCAATTATGTACAAATACAGTTGCACTTTGCCCTGACAAGCACGACGCCTTTCCTTCTTCACTAACACTAACACAAGCGACGCCTTGCCTTTTTACTAACACTAACGCAACCGACGCCTTTCCTCCTTCACTAACACTAACGCAAGCGACGCCGGTGCACATGCGCCCAGCGATTTTTCTTTTCGCCACCTGACTCCGCTACTCGCTGGTATTTTTCCTCCTTTTGCTCCATATGAATTTCTACATAACCACATTTTCCGCACGCTTTTCTCCTTCACTAACACTAACGCCAGCGACGCCTGTACACATGCGCCAAGCGATTTTTCTTTTCGCCACCTGACTCCGCTACTCGCTGGCCTTTTTTCTACTTTTGCTCCATATGAATTTCTATACAACCACATCTTCCGCACGCTTTCCTCCTTTTCTTACACTAACACAAGTGACGCCGGCGCACATGCGCCCAGCGATTTTTCTTTTCGCCACCTGACAACGCTACTCGCTGGCCTTTTTCTACATAACCACATTTTCCGCACGCTTTTCTCCGTTGCTTACACCTGCGCAAACGCCGGCGCGCATGCGTCCAAGCCTCTTTTATTTTTGGGCCTCCGCTTCGCCGTTTCTTTGCAACTTCTCTTATTGCCCCTATATATTTTAATAGTCGCCATTTTGTAACCGCGTTTTATTCTTTTTTCTTATTCGACTTAGGCTAACGACGCAGGGGCGCAGGTTTTCGGCTTTTCGGCACCTGCACTCCTTCGCCGCTACACTTATTGGCTAAGACATACCTGCTGTTATGCGCGCACTGGTCACTTGCTACTTGCAGATCGTATTGGTTTTATGACACTGCACTTATTACTACTTCACTCCGAAACACACAAAAAGCTAATTCCAAGAATTTACTTTGCACTAGCAGCGTTCGGAAAAAAGTGTCGTAGAATCGGCTGCCACACAGAGTATTTAAAGACAGTAGGGACCAGTGTGACCAGACTTGGGCAGAAAAAAAAAGTTTAAAGTAATCGTAAGAGAATGCGAATAAGTTCATCGAGTTTTTAAATTAATTTGTAATTGGGATTATTAAAAATGTGCTAATATATCTACAAAAAAAAAACGAAATCTTAGCTTATGTCGCTGCAAATATGTTTAATAAAGTGAGGATCTTATTTTTAACAAATTTTAGTATTACTTTAGGTGAAAGGTTGTGAGGCTGCGGTATTTAAGGATTAGGATGTCTGTTAGGTAAGTATTTTTTTTATTAAGTATCGCCAAATTATATAAAGTTTGTTTTTGTTTTTTAAACGTTGTGTATTTATTTTATTTATTTAAACTAGTGTACTGCTACCTAATTGGCAACTTAATTTGATGATCTTTTAATATTTCTTTTATTTATTTATTTATTTATTATACATGGTGTATACATTGTGAATACATCGTGTACATACATGGTGACCAGTGTGTGCACACCTTCAAAAGCTAACTTTCCATATGTTTTTTCCGTCTTTGCTGTGGACACACGTTTTTCTTAATTTCTTGGAATGATTTTGTGAAATGGGACTTATTTGCATTCATTTTATACAATTAGAGGTAATTGACGATAAATCGCAGTAGCATAACGAATATGTACATTCATAAGCCAGTACATAAGTATGCCAGGTAGTTACTTTTGTTTATTTGATATTTAGATGTATGTACATATATGAAATAATTTTTTTAGGTGCATCCAGTTACCAGCTTTGCCTGTGGATACTCCTTGACTTTGCCGCCGCCGTTAGACATTAGGAAACCTGACAGTCGGCATCATCTATCTAGCGAATTCTTCGCAAATCGATGGCAGAACGGCGCGGAAAACAAAAGACCCTTTCCCACCTACATACATATTTCTAACTGGAAAACCCTGTGTGCTGCCGGCTCCCGGCACCCGGCACTCGGCACCCGTCTCCCGGCTCTGCGGCTTGTGCGGCGGTTGACTGACGCGTATGCGTTATTAAATCTGCATGTGTGCGTCGTCCAAGTGTCCATGTGTGTGCGCTTGGTGTGGCGGTGTGGGTGTGCGTCCAAGTGTCCGGGTGTGTGCGTGTGCTGACAGCAATTTGCGTATCAATATGGGCACATAATGCTTCGAAAATGATTTCCAAAATTTGCATTTAAATTAAAAATTATATTTGCAACACAAACAGGCGCCGCTGAGCGGGGCGTTGGGGGGAAAATTTAGGTCTAGCTGCTACAACGCGCTCTCTCGCCGCAAAAACGTCATAAAATGCAAATTTAGCAAATTTTAACAAAAATTTTAACTTTTAGTTGTTTCAGCGCCGCTGCCGCTGCCGTTGCCGCCGCTACTGCTGCCTATAGAAATGCGTTGCGCATACGCAACGTGTGCCGCCGCAAAATGGACGTGCACACACACACACACACACCCTGGCACTTGACAGCATCCGCTGGCCGAAATTTGCGGCTTTGGAAGCTTCTGTTTTTGATTAGGCAACCGGGAGAGGGGCAGCCCGAGAGCAATGCCACGCGCACACATGGACACACGGCCCATGGGAGGCGGAAAAGTCAGAGGAAGAGGCAGGGGGCTTGGATTGGATCGCCGGAAAAGCCCTTATGGATCAATGGCGATTTTCCGTTAGCTGAGGACCATGAAAATGTAAGGAAATCAGCTTTGAATTTTGGGTTTATTGCAATATTGCACTTCCAACAAAGTTTCTGTGTTAAAATCAATAAAAAGCATTTTGCTCTCCTAATTATTAGTTTAAAGAAATAGAAGAAATCAATTATATTAACCTTAAAATGTCAATTCCCCCACGAACTCCTTAGCGTACCTAGTTAAGTCCTGTGAAAGTTCATTTACTTACATTTTCGGCCGGCGACAGTTGGCAGTCAGGCGGCCATCGTTCCCTTGGCCATTTTTCCGGCTTTTCATCGGCCATTTCCATGGCCATTTCCGGGGAAAAACACCCAATAAGCTTCCACTTATGCAAGGCTTTCGCATTCCGATATTCGAATCCCTCAGAATGCAATGGCCACCATTTGTACTCGGTGCGACAATGCGAGGATGCAGCGATAGGGAAACAATGGCGGCGGAGGCCAAAAGGATTCCGCAGAGCCGAACAATCCACCGACGACTTGTGAGCGTACACTACGCGCCAAGAATGTGAGCACGATTTCCATAATACAATTTTAATTATCAAAAACTCAAGCAATTATATAAAGACTTCAAGGAACAGTGGGTTTTAATTTTAAAAAGAAGCCTACATAGAGCCTAGAGAGAATAAATGGGGTTTTAAAATAAATATTTATTTGTTCCTAAAAGAATAAGTTAGAATATATTATTTTTAGCTAATTCCCGGACTCGCTTCTTGTACCTTTCAGTGGAGCCGCAGGGGTTGTGTGCCTCGAGTTGGTATTGATGTTGCGTTTGTGGGTGTAAGTGCTAGTGCTGGTGTGTGTCAAAACAAATTTCATTTCACATTCAATTAAATTAATTTTAACACCATTTGCAGCTGGGCGAGGCGCAGGACGCAGGACGCAGGACACTACGGAAGTGCGGTGGCCTGACCCCGCTGAAGATGCCGATGCCAATGCCAATGACGACACAGCAGGATATGCAGGAGGCGGGCAGGGCAAAGCATGGCAAGGACTCCTGGCCCAAGCAAGCAGCAAGGACCAAGGACCGAGAGCCGAGAACACCGCATGCCTTTGCCACGTTTTCCGCATTTCTCCACTTTGCCGTTAATGGTTTTATCTCCTTCCCGGGAACACCTCACACCTCACACAACTCACACTCTACTCCTTGCTCCGCGAAGATCGATCGAGAGAGAAAGCACAGGCCCAGCAGCGAATTCGAACAGCGAGTTAATATAATTACAGAAATAAAGTCTGGAATTTTAATTAAAACACAACTTCATTTACAGCCGCAGACGACAGGCGGCCGGCCGACAGGCCAACCGTCCCTCCGTCGAGTTGAGTTCGCTTCGGTTTGGATGAGTTCAAGGGGCCGGGGGGCTTTAATGGGTATGGCATAATAGGGGCAGGTCGAGTGCCAAGTGCCGAGTGCCTGGTTCCGGGTGCCGTGTTCCGGGTAAGGTGTTAGCTGATAGGTGTTAGCCATTAGCTGTTGGCCATTAGACACTATCCAGAAGCTGACCCTAGTCCGACTACAATATGCACGGTTTCTAGCTTACTTTCTACAACTTAGCCAGTTTAAATGCTGATATATTTGAAACCTTAACTATATAAAGGTTTTATATAATTGGTTGAAATAAAAGGACAAGAAACTAAAGCCTTTGAAGGCAGCAACTTGAATATTTTATTTGAAACACACAAACTGTTTTCATAAAGAATATGTAATAAAAGTTATCTTAAATTAAATTGCATATTAATTAAGGATTACAATGTCTTTGTACATATTGTTAGATCAAGGTTTTTACATGAAATTAAATATAGAAAAGAGGGGCAAGCACTACGACTGATATATTAATAAAAAACGTATCCACAAATAAGAAATTTATCCCTGATTGAAATAGCCTCTTTTAAAATTAAAACAAACTGTACAAAATAAAAATAACTTAGCAATACTTCAGATATTTTTAGGGAAAAATCTTGAGAATGTATAACACCTTCCTACACTCCTTAGAAGTGCCCGTATCAGTCGCAAGGGTATATTCCCGTCGATTGACTCTACTTAACTTGTCTTACTTGTTTATTGCCTTATTGGATGGGCTGGGGCAGCCGCATTTCAATTATGTTTTTACGGCTTAGAGTTAATTGAAAAGCAATTCGTGGGCAAACAGAAATCGCCGGACAGTCGTTTTGCGGAGTGAAAATGAGCGGTTCCGGCTGGGGATCTTGTCCGCTTAAAAATTCATAGATAAATAAACAGATGCCCATGCACAATATACTATATATAATTTATAATATGTATTTTAGAGAGAGATATACATATGTATGTATATGTTTCCCAAATGCTTTTCGCTTTGGTTTTACTTGATTTTCGCTATTGACTTTGGCGATTTCAATTAAAGCACGTAATTGATTAACACTGAAGCGGGCATAAAAATTGAAATTATATTTACTTTTTATTATTGTTCGTGAGCACTGACTCTCTCTCTCTCTCTATCTGTGTTTCCATTATGGCAAGGACATACCCTGTTTTTTGTTGTTGAGCTATCGAATGTTTTGGCTGGGAGTTCGCCGAGAATAAAACTTATTTTCTTGGTTAAGTTACCTAAACATAAAAGAAAAGGTTTCCCTAAACAAAATCCATTGAATACATATACCCTTTGGATTAAATTATTGATTGGTATCATTAGTATCTATATCTATAATATATACTAGTCATAATTTTAGGGAGTGAGTGCTTAAGCTTCGATTTATGGAAATATTCACCTTTTTCGATTTTGTGTTTGTCGAAACTTTAAATAACATTTGCGGTCAGTCGAGGGAGAGGAGGTCTGCATAAATTTTCCAATTGCGTTGATTTGTAATATTTGCTGTCGTTTCATTAATATGCGATAAGCATTATTGTTTCTCATTCATTCGACATACTGTAATTGCAGCAGGACTCTTGAACTCTTTGGCCCAATCAGCCAAGGAGCAAAGGATGCCGGATCCCGCACACCTTAACCGCTCCGTACCGGCCCCCTGGCTCTCGGATTTGCATAATAAATGAGACACAAAAGCCAAGCGGCTACTGTCACATGGCCAATGGGAAATGGGAATGAGGAAACTGGCCATGTGCCATCTATAATGATGATAATAATGATGCAAAGGCACACTCATACACAATACACCGCACATTCACATGCCAGCCAGGTGTAAAGGGGGAGACGATTCGAGGGAGAGGTGACTTGCAAATGGGGTGCATATGCCAGAGACACTGCCACAAAAAAGGGGCTAAGATCAGCATTTAATTATAATAAAAATTATTATTTATTGAAAAGAATATTGACTCTGCAATATAATAACTCTTGAAATCTCTGAGGATTTTATATATTTTAACCCTCCCCTGATGACCGACAGGCTTTTCCCAGTGCATTTCGAGATGCTGCCAGCTAGGAAGGGTGTAGAAAAAACGAAGGGACGAGACAAATTGCAGGAGGCACTGCAGGAGCAAAACAATATGCAAATTTTGTTGCATACTTTTCGGAGGTAGCGTGAAAATCATTGCAGCTAAGCAGACGGAAGGCCCCCAGACCAGCGATTTTGATCAGCCCAAGGCCCAGACCAGAAGTCAGACAGACTGCACTCTCCAGTCGTCAGCACAATCAAACAAATACACAAACGGGTGCCAGATAGAGATGGATATATATATATATATATAGATAGAGAGAGAGGGATGCCTTTCCGGTATCCAATAAACCGACTGCACTTGGACAGCCCGGATTTCCGCCTGAATCATTGATGAGCTATTAAAGTCATTTATATTTTGCTGTTTGTTGTTCGTCCAACTTCAGCGCCATCAAAGCGCTGCCCTCTCTGTCTCCCTGTCTCTTTTTCCAGAGTCCAGTCTGTCTCTTTCACCGGTTGCTGTGCAATTGCAGGAGCGAACTTTTGTCACGTTTGTTTTCGACACGTTGGCAATTTAGTTGGGGATAAGTTTCATATTCATTAATACTCATTTAGAGTCCTGAAAGGATACCGAAAGAGGACCTAGAATAGAGGTTATCGCACTTGGGAATACGTTTTGTATTAGGAAAATTGGAATTAAATAAAAACAACTCAAAAGCATGCAATCCTCAATTCGTTGCCTATTTTTAGCCAGATATCTTAGATATCTGCTTAGTTATAACTTTTAGAGTAAACTATTAGCTATAAAAGCCAGTTAGTTCATATTTTATTGAAACCAATAATAAATATGCTCAAAAGTATGCAATGTTCAATTCGTAGCCAACTTTTAGGCACCGTTTCCCGCCAAATGTAGCCTAAATATGCTAAGACCGGTTTATATGCTCTGTAAAAATATAATTAAATTATTTTCACTTCACCCTGCCCCTGATTAATTACAAAATAGGAGTGGATAGCTCTTGGAAAATACCTTTTCATTAGATCCAACGCATTTCCCTTTCACTTTCTGGCTCAATTTGGCGAAACCCAATTAGTGCCAGCTACAAACTCTTCTTTAATGGCTTCGAATTCCATCTTAATGAGGCCCAAGGACAGGAGCCAGTGTCCCAGGAGCCAGGAGCGAGCAGCTAGATGCGCAACAAGCCAAACAATCGAATGGCGATGCTGCGGATGTGGACTCCCAGGACTCTGCCTAGGATGCCGTTGATGATGCGGCTACTTCTGTGCTGCAGGTGGAGGTGGCAATTTCCACGACTACATCAACAGCAGGAGCGGCAGACAATACGAGGACAACGAGGACGCTGATGGAAATGAAAAGATAATTTACCCGCATGTTTCAACATCAGCCATCCGGCATACAGCTCCACGCCCACCAAAACCCAGACACCAGCAGTGTCTAGCTAAGGGCATCCGCATCCGAATCCCAGCACGAGTCTCGCTGCGAATCGCTATCCGTATCCGAATCTCGTCCAGGACAGAAACAGGAGTCGGCTCATCCTTGGAGTTGAGCGGCTGTCGCCATCGCCATCGTCATCGTCATCATCATCGTTTTTGCTCCATCCCGCCCATCATCGTAATCATCTTCATCATCGTGGCCATTGTGGTGGCCACTAATGCTAATGCCCGGCTATCTGTCTATCCATCAGACGGCCATGTTATGATGTAAATGCCAGGCTCCAGCTACCTCCTCCTTTGGCAGCTCTTGTGACAGTACAGACGCAAAAAACCTTCAAGTTTTATTCATCCTTTTTTATATTAAACATTATTTTAATAATGAACTTTACTTTTAAAAAATCTACAGTTTACTCTTCACAAGTATTTATTAACTTAGAACAAATACATTCTTTGTAGGTTTCTTCTTAGTTCTAATTACAATTTCCCAAATATTTTCTTACATTTCTTGTAACTTCTTAACTTACTTGTATTTTTCCCTATGCAACCTCTTAATCATTACGAATTTTTGCCTGTGCATCGATGATGATAATGGGCCCGGCTGCAGCCTCAATCCCGCTTCATTCCAGTTCAAATATGTCGCTTCCGTCTTGTCATTGGGTTTGCAGGCTACTGCCAAACATTTGCCAGCAGCGGCGTGCGGGGGATATATGTATAAGGGGGAATGAAGGCTAAGGAGGCTAAGGCAGCTATGTAGGGAGACCTAGGGCAGAGGCGCACGCACATGCACACGCACACGCAGAGCCACAGGCACAGGCCGAAGGCCCACAAATTTATTGTTCTTAAACGTCTGAGAGGGCTGCTGGTGCTCCTGGTGGGTCCTGCTATATTTGAATGCCAAGTTGCCAGTTGTCACAATGTGAGTGATATATAGCCAAAATGTCAAATGTCAGCGAAAGACATTATTACTGGCTAGTTGATCCGTTCTCATGGCCTCCACTTTGGCCTCCTCCGCCTGCTCCAGCTCCAGCTCCAGCTCGTGCTCCTGCTCCTGCTCCTGTTTCGTCTGCTGCTCATCCTGCTCGCATTTGTGTCTCCGTCTACGGATGTCGCCGTCTGCCAGGATAATCGATACGCACAAATACATGCACATGCACACACAGACGCACATTGCGGGACTCTTAAAGGATTGGCTTCGTTGCGGCCATAGTTTAAGTGCAGCCACGCGCGCCGATCAACATGGCGGATACTTAATGTATCCAGGCAGTCTGCAGTTAAGCGAGCAGGGCAGAAGGCTGCAGATTATTATGATTTCTGGTCATCAAAGATAAGTGAATATACATCTATATCTATTTAAAGTAGGGCTCAATGAGGTGGCCTATCTACAGGCATTAGACCCAAAGTGTTGCTATTTAGTTAAATATTTAAACACAAATAATATGAACGCCATTAGCTTGTTATATATGAATATTAATATTCGATTTTGTTCCATCCAAGTATCTATTGCATTTTATTTCCAATTTGGGGCACATTATAAATACTTCTACCATATATTTTGTTACTGTTTTTTCGGAGCACTTATTAAATTGGACGGTACAAAAAAACCCTAAATTCGCGCAATGGAAACCAATCAAAATAAGCGCTTCAAGGATGTGCAAATCGGCTGCTATAAGGTGATCCGGAAGATAGCATGTGGATCCTTCGGGGACATATACCTGGCCGTTTATCCGCACAGCGGGGAACGTGTGGCGATCAAGGTGGAGAGCACCAAGGTGGGTCCGCTTAAAAAAGGACTTTATAAATATTTAAAAAATATATTTAACATATTTTATACATTGTGCATATTATTATTCTTTCCCCTCTTAAGGTTAAGCACCCGCAGCTGATGTACGAGCGGCGTGTGTACAAGGCTCTGCGTCCGGCACAGGGACTGCCCATGATTCGGTACTTCCACAAGGGTCCCAACTACCAGGCCATGGTAATGGACCTGCTGGGTCCATCCCTCCAACGGCTCTTCCTCTTCTGCGAACGTCTGTTCACCATGAAGACGGTGCTGATGCTGGGCGAGCAGATGCTGCGACGGGTGCAGTACGTCCACGATCGCGGCTTCCTGCATCGCGACATCAAGCCCGCGAACTTTGTGATGGGCGTGGGAACGAAGAACCGGGTGGTGTACCTCATCGATTTCGGGCTGGCCAAGAAGTACATGAATATACCGACCAAAGTGCATATACCATACCGTGAGGAGCGTTGCCTCACCGGCACGGCGCGTTATGCCTCCATCTGTGCCCACGAGGGCGTGGAATCGTCGCGACGCGACGATATGATGTCCCTCGGCTATATGCTAATGTATTTCAATCGCGGCTCCCTGCCCTGGCAGCGTATCGAGGCCTCCACCAAGCATCAGCAGTACGAACGGATCCTGGAGAAGAAGATCTCGGTGAGCAACGAGGTGCTGTGCGAGGGCTATCCGGGCCAGTTTAACGTGTACCTGGATTTGTGCCGCGGCATGGGCTTCGACGAACGTCCCGACTACGACGAGATCATCCGGATGTTCCAGATGCTGCGCACCGGCCTTAACCTGCAGGCGGGCATTGTCTTCGACTGGGAAATGCTGACGGTGGCTTACCATGGCAAGCAGCGGAATCGTGGCATCGGTATGCGGGTGTGGTTCGACAAGGATGCCACCGATGATGGCAAGAGCGGCGAGCCGATTATCAAGGACGAATTGGTCGTATACAGCCCTCCTAAGCGATGGGCGGAAAGTCAAATAACCAAATAAACTCGAGAGTGTAAATATTTGTATTATTTTCGGCGAAACTTGGGTTAGTACTTTGGCTAGTTTTAAAGGAGTTCCTTTGGCTTGTGGAAAATCCTTCTTGATTTCTCTAAAGTTCGAAGGAACTTTAATTCGTTCTAATAGTTCTTTATCCCTCTCCCTAGGCAATCCACTTTAGTGCATATACTCTATGTAAATCGAATCGATAAGCTTTCACGGGAACTATCAACTGTTGCTGCTGCTGCTGCTGCCTTTTGTTTACGCACCAACAGGAACAGGAAAAAAGTGATTTGAAAAGTGGACACACGGATGGATGGATGGATTGGATGGATGGCGACCAAGTAAAATCGGAATCACATTTTTCCATAGTCTATCCAAACAGATGGATAGAGAGCAGGCGCTCCCGCTGCCGCTGCCTCGGCTAATAAAACTTGTCCGCTTTTTCCGGTGGAAATGGGAGTGGGACTGGGAGTGGGCTTGGGATATCTGGGATATCTGGGATATCTGGGGGCCGGGCATGGCCACCCGGCAAATAGAGCAATTTAAATTGGAACGTGATTATGCAAACGTTTGCACAGCTTAACTCAAGTGCCGTTCCGTGCCGCTCGGCCAGTTGGCCAGTTGCTGCTCACACATGGCCGACCAAGGGGCGGAGGATACTTTTCGGGAGGGGGGGAATGGCGGGAAAAAATAAAAGCAGGGGAGAGCGGCGGACAGGGTGTGTGTGGGGAACATTTACAAGTCTTAAATCAATTTTTAAGGCCACCCCGACAGGCGGACACCGCACGAAAATCCATCTAAGTGCAGCATGTCTGGGCTTAGGCGCTGACCACTTAGGTTGTCGTTGCAAGATTTCCAGCTGCCACTGAATATTGGAGCAGGCAGGAGTACGAGTCCTTGCAGCAGGGAATCTTGCATCTAGGGAATAAGGGGAAGAATCAGGAAACCAGGGAATCGGAGAAAAGCAGAACATATTACATCTATCGAGAGCCAAGGATTAGCAGAAGATCTCGGTTAATTAGTATCAGCTTAAATAGGATTTGATAGAGAAAATACAATTAATAGCCATTAAAATGATAGTATTATCTATATTAATAACTATTTATAAGTCATTATACTTTTTAACTCAATATTTAATAAGATTAAAGCCTGCATTTCACTTTGAAAACCTTTCAACGATATCATTTAAATAATTATATATTCCTTGATATTTTTATATATTTAAATTCGTTGCTTCTGTATTTATTTAGTGCACATAAAGACAAACATCTTTTGACTTAACCAAAAAAAGTTTTCAAATATTTTGATGGTTTAAAAATATATTTTTAAGGAGCTTATTGCGCCCACTCCATCCAGCGTCGCAGGCGGCCGGATCCCCTGCGCGATAGCCACTCCAGCACGAAGACAGCGCTGGCTAGGACAAGCACCAGGAAGTGGAGGCGACTGGCGATCGCCATTATCTTCCTGGTGATCCGCCTCAGCACGGCGCCCTCCCTGTCCGTGTCCGCCAGATCCACATACCGCAGATACCGCCTTTCGATCTGCGCAATCACGCCGGCACTCATCAGCTGCTTGATCTTGCGATCCACGGCCGGCTTGAGGAAGGACCTCCTCGGAAAGTAGATGACCAGCTGATACAGGTAGATCGGCTGCCGGACAAAGGTAAGATGGCTGGTGTTCCTATGCTGGTGATTCCAGTACGCCAGGTTGCTGATCAGCGCGATCGTGGTCAGGCGCTCCTCGGGCCCCGCCCGCTGCACCGTCTCAAACCGCACGGCAAAGGACTCCCCCAGGCGACGTGTCAGCTCCAGGGGATAGAAGTCATGGTAGCCATTGGACACCAAGGTGTAGTTGTCCCTGATAAGGCCAGCCAGGTCCTCGGGCAACGGTCGGTGGTGCGACAGGCGCAGGACGTTAAAGAGCCGCGCCTGGTAGGCGCAGCGCAGGACGAGAGTAAGAAGCAGCCAACTGGCCAGGAGGTAGCGCAGAAAGCCCGTTCCCGGCAGCCGTCCAATGGGTATTGGGTAGCCCATGCTAACCAGCATCAGGTTCTCCATGGAATGACGCAAGCCGAGCCGAGTGCGCAAGCAGCAAGTGCTGATCATGGCCAGGACCAGTATCACCACAAGGACACCCCAAACCTTGCCGCGAAACGGGAGGATCAGAGGCCCGAAGCGACCCAAGTACCGATTCCGTCGCACCACCATGACGAAGTGGCTCTGATGGTAGACCGTCGACTTAGAGAACTGCCAGCGCCGCCTGTCGGAGCCACTCAGCCCGCCGATGGCGATCTGGGCACTATCACCGGCCAGGTGGGCGAAGCAGCCGGAGACGTTGCCCTCCCCAAAGATCTGACTGGGTTCGCTGGGCATGTACAGATTGATCTGGAACCGCATGGCCCGGGCCAGCAGCTGGAGCAGCTCCCAATCGATCCCGGCCAGATCGTGGGCGGCCACAGGCTCCCCTTCCTTCTGTCGATGCTCCCTTGCGCCCTTGTAGATTAGATGCGGCGGGAAGTGATTGGCGCTCACATTGAGGGGACAATCGCCCAGGTGACCATGACGCACCGGATAGAGATCGGGAATCGCCTCCTTGGGCCGCCCGGTGGCCAGGTCAAAGTAGTTGCTACGCCGCACCGTGATGCCGGCGGAGCAGTTGTTCTTGAAGAGACTGTACACATAGGTGGCGACCAGGCCGTCCTCCAGCTGGGCCACCACCACCACATTGACGATGGGGCGACGCAGATTCCTCGCGATTATACTGCCGGCGGTCCCCTTAATGGTGTCGTTCCTTTGCAGCTCCGTCACCACCACCATGAAAAAGAACTCCCGCTCGAGCATCTCATCCGGAAAGATGAAGTCTTCGTAACTGGAGTGAAAGGAGTAATCAGGATCGTAGGGAATGTATTGAAAAAAAGGTTGCCTCTCACTAGAACGCAAGGTGATTGTTGACCACGAAGAGCGTGTAGTCCCCGGAGGTCTCCTCCGGTGTGCCCCGTTGCAGCAGGACACTAATATCGGGGGCCAGGCCCCACAGGATCTGATCCACCAGCCTGCGCTGGCGAAGGAACGGCCCCGAGGGACACTCCAAGCAGCTCTGACGAATGACCAGCGTGTTTATCCTGTTGGCTATGTAGCTCCTGGTCAGATATCTGGTGGCACTGGCCAGGCGACGCGTGTATAGCTCATCCCGGGCACTGCCTATCTCTGCGAGGAGCAGATTCTGGCCCTGGAGCCGAATCCCCGGCAGAAACCAGGCGGAGACCATCCACAGGATAGTGAGGCGCATGACTGAATGGCGCAAAACAAGCCGCACTCTCCAGGACATCTGTGAGAGTGCTAATGTAATTGGTTGTACTGATCCCAGATATGGAACGAGGTCTCTCCAGGTGTTAATTAATTACGTGTGGCCCTAGGCCAAAGTCTTCCCTGGATTCGCCTATCGATTGTAGGTAGTAAATGGCAACAGCTGGCGATATAATCTGGCAAAATGTGGGATATAGAGGAACTTGTGGGATTTCCAAGGAACTTAAACAAAGAAAACTTGAAAATTAAGTTTACTTGGTTGGAAACAGCAAAAGCCATTGGGGTTTTCATGGAAAATAACACAAACTCTCTGGAAAATGTAGAGTTTCTAACAGGAAATCGCGTCCAGTCCGAAAATATAATTTTTATTTGAATTTTCCTAGACTTTTAAAGACACCTAAGCTTTCCATTTTAATGGTCTTAATCCGAAACGAAATTCAAGGTTTTCTGTTGACCCATTTTCTGGACTATAACGATGACTCTTTTTGCTCGATCTCTGGGGTAACCAATCCGGGGCATGAAATAGAAATTTACGACCAATTGGATGGCTTTAAATTGAGCCAAGGCTGGTGACCACCCGGCGCCACCTACTTCAGCGGTTCCCCATCAGTCATGAGCCATGAGCCATGAGCCACGGGCCATGGCCGAAAGCAGGCCAGAGCAGAGCAGAAGCAATAAGCGCACTTCTTGGTAATTTAAGAAGCATTGCGGGGCCACGACTTGACCAGGCCGGAGTGGTTCTAGGTGGTGGCTCCTAGGGGTGGCTAGGCCGGGCCTTTGGGTTCACTTCATGTTATTTTACAAGGACACGCGCACAATTTATAATAACGTCGTCTTCGTCTCGGGCTTTTCTTCGTCTTCGTCTTCGTCTGCAGCTTCAGCTACAGCTACAGCTCTGGCTTTGGCTTTGGCTTTGGTCACCGAAAGATTTTCCTTGCCTTTTTCCTTTAGCCAAAAGGAAAACGCACACACACACACACACAGAGTGTGTTTGCAAACGAGAAAAATGAAGCGAAACAATTCCAAGTAAGCAAACAAAACTGATGGAAGATAATCTACTTGAAGCATACTTTAAGGCGTATCTAATGGTCCTTTTAATGTTTAAACACGCTTTCCCACCGACCATACACCACCCACTCTGTTGGCCCACTTTCCCTCCTTGGCCAAACCAATGTCCCATGTTTATTTTATCCACATCATCAGCGCTCAAGTCGCCGGAGTCCTCGTCCTCGTCCACCGCCCGCCCCCCCTGTCCGTTTCTGCGGCTGGCTTTTTCTCACAGTAGCCGGCCAATGTCACGTTCACCCACAGCCCGGCCCTGGAACCCAACCTCCTTACACAAAAATAAAGAGAGAGCGAAAAAAACACCCACTTACTTGCCTTCTTTCTAAAAAAAAAGACACTGCCAAAAACAAAAGCTGGGAAAGCCTAGAGGTTTTCCGATTGCTAAAAATGAGTTTTTGTTTAATATTTTATATGCTTCTATGTTGCACTCTTTGAAATGTTATTTTTTGTTATATGTTAAAGATTATTTTCCAAGTTTCTTATGCATGTAAAGTATATTTTTCTAGGTTCCAAGACCGGTTTCTTTTAGTGTAAGTACCCGCTTCTTATGGCCGTCGTCTGCGGCTTCTCTTCTGTGTTTATTTTATCATCATAATTTCGCATTTCTGCTTTTATGAATTTTTAATTTGAACAGCCAGGGAAATCCGCATGGCTAATGTCTAATGGAGGCGGACCCGGAGCCGCAGATAAGTCGATGATCTCAGGCAGATAGTTCGAGTGCCATGATTCCCAGCCGAAAATCAACCAAAATTAAATGTCATTTCCAAAGCCTCACCTTAAATTCGTACCATTAACGAATTGAAATGTTTTAAACTAATATTTTTGAATTTATTTTTGCAGCTCCATTGGCTTAGGGGGCTGCCCTCGTTTGGCTAAACCGCAAATATGGAGCTGGTGGCATCATTACCCATGTTGCCACATGCCGCCACGTAGCCCACTTTGCACCCACTTTTTTTTTTGGCAGCAAAAAGGACGAGGGAGGGACTAGCGACGAGTCCTTTGCGAAAAACGATTACGCACTAAGCCTATAACTTATGTTGATGTTTTCTTTCCGTCTTAACATTTGCAAATTTGTCATTTTTTTTTCCTTTGTGCCCCTGCTGCCAACAGAAGGCTGAGCCCGGGCTTTATCTCACCAGAGTCCTGTTTGAGTCCCGTCCGTTTGCTCGTGGCTTTTCCTATTTTTCCGTAGTCCCAGCCCCGGCTGCTTCTGGCACATCTTAAGTAGTCCTGCCCCGGCAGTTTTAAGTACTGTTTGCTTATTCCAGGAGCGTTATCTCTGGCCGGGCTCCTGCTACCCCGCCCCGACTCTGTGTATCATATTAAACTAATCCTAAATGGTTTCTTCACGGTACATTTGCTGGCACTTGTTAGGCAGAAGCCGCAATCCGCAATCTGCCCCACAATATGCACCTGCATATTGTTGGCATTCTGCCGGCCACATCTCCTATATATTTATAAGTACGAGTGCCTACAAAATTAACAACAACGGGGCCCAAATCCCTGAGAGAATCGGGGCGAAAGTCGAAAAGCTGCAGCAAAGAAAAGCGGATCCCGTGCCAGCCAGAGGATATATAATGTGTACATATATAAATATATATATATATATATTGTTAGAGTCAAATGCGATTAGGGACTGGCTTTATTTTCTCCGGAGACACTGCTGTGTGGATAATCCAATGGGGGCCAGCCAGGATGCAGCCAGGTGAAACTCATTGGAAAAACAGCAAAATATATTGGCATTTAAAGTTAACAAAAAAATAAGGATTAAATGTATGAAACAAGGAAGTAGTTTTCAACCAATTTCAGCTAGAAATTATATCATATTTAAGATATTTCTGAATATATTCAATTAAACTATGGAAATGTATGAATAAAGCATTAAGGATTAAGCAATTTTGGCTATAAATATCACAATTAAGCAACGACTTCGTCATAAATGTAATTAAACTGTTTAAAAATCATTACAGCAATTGTTTTGTCAACACTGCTCGATATATTATAAACCTGGCTGACATTTATATATGCCTATAGTATTCATTACGTTCTGAAATAAATAAATATATCAACCAGGCAACAGGATGTAGCCACTGAATGCGGAGTTACCTCAACTTGGCAAATGTAAACATAATTATTCAATTAAATAGGCCCTCAATCAATCAACCAATCCTTCAATTTGTGGGTGGAACGTAGAACACCAGAGAACGGGCCTCATTCAAGTATAGCCGCATTGATTAATGGCTTTCCGAACGAATGTAAAATTGAATGCCGCTAATTGGGCAACAAATTAGAAATCTATGAAAATAATCACCGCACACCTCCTCAAACCCAGTCGACATTGACTGGACTTGGCCATCGGGACTTAACTGGCTCTGTATTACGGATTATTTGGCCAGCATACATACATACATATCCAGGAATATACAATATACTCGCTCTGTGCATGCGACGTCAACTTTAATTCGCAATACTCCCGTCCAAAATGGCGAAACGGCGCCCATTTATGAAGTTATGCGCTAATAAATAGTTCACAATCGAGTATAAATTGGCAGTTTCGACTGACAAAGAGGTGGCGGGCGGGCTGGTGGAGCAGCAACCGGTTGCGAGTCCATATAGAAGCTGCCGCAAAATGATAATAATTACGTGCATTATGTTTAATGCAGGCGATGAACAAAATGAATGAATTGTGGAGGGAAATAGGGGGGCTCGGTCAATGTGTGGCCATTGATTTCAGCTTTTAATTTGAAGCCATTGTTCTAAGGCGGGCACACTGCGAAAATAAGTGTACTTCACATAGCTACCAATAAATATATATACAAAATAACAAGAAACTATCATATTTGGTTATTTTAAACTTTTAAGAAGGGGAGTTATTTAGCTTAAAAGATTGCTATATTATTATATTATATTATTCTAGCCTCTTATACTTATTTTTATTTATAAAACTTATTTTTTTGACCTTCCTCTCCCATGATTTCGCTCAGTGCCCTTGCATATGTGAGCGACGAGGTTAAATGCAAGTGCATGTAAATGTTGGCGCCGTGGCCAAACAATAGCCGCTAGTTAGTTTGCTGGCCGTTCACTTTGCAACTATTATATCCCGATCCTTTCTCCCTCCCCTCCTCCCCTTCTTTCTCCTCTCCCCTTCTCTCCACTCGATTTTTGTGTGTTGCATTAATTAAAACACAATCATCGCAAAATTATGCATGCCGTTGCTTCGTCGCTGGGCACAAAATTTATTTATTGAACGTTGAAGGCATTCCAACAAATAACAAAAATACCCCCAAAAACAGCCCCTGACATTTGGCAGTTGATTAGCTGCCGGAAAATGTGGAAAAACTAGTTGGTTCTGTGGCAAAGGAGCAGTCACTAGTAATAAGGACGAATAAATAGTAATTGGGTAATATTAGGAACACCCTCACTGACAAAGAAGCTCCTGAGAATTATAAATATTCTAAAAAGAAAACCGCTTTCGATGAAAAACTCGGAAAATACTCGTGAAAAGCTTTGAATTGCGCCCCTGGCGTTGCTTTGGTGGAAACGCAACAAACAATACCGCCAACAGGTGGCGTTCATGTGAGTCAGCCGGGGAATTATTTTCAATATAAAATAGTGGTGATTTTTTTCATACTTTATTTTAAATTATAATTATATGTTCAGTCAGAATTCAGTAAGACATTTTTTGTATCCTACAGAGTATAAATATTTTTTAAGAGGCATCAGCAGCCGCGTCGACCTGGTCATCTCTTCTCAACCTCTACAATTGTGTTAAATCTAAAACCGTTTTGTTTTTACTTTATTATATATTAAATGGCGCAGGACTTTCCACATTAAAAGGCAACGCAATATGCCTGAAATATATTCCTCAAATTGCTGCCATATTAAGTGTTAATTTCAAAAAACTGTAATTCCACAACAAGTTTAATGACAGCCACCCTTCCGGAAAGAGTAAATGCATTAATGCATTTGCAACTAAACTGGAAAATGGAAACTACAAAGCGGCACTGGTGCCGCAGCAGCGGTAATGACAGTAACACGCATTGGCCAGCAACAATACCAATTACAGTAGCATCGATACCATACACTGGGAGAAACTAAGAAGCGTTTTAGCCACGTTTTAAGAATTTTGAAACATTTTAAGGAGGCTTTCTTGGAGATTGCTTCGGCAGGAATTTAAGCCTGGAAATTTGTTATTTTAAATGTTATTTGTAAACAGTTTTTAGGGTCCTTAAATCTAGATATAAATATAATTTTTTTTAATTTAGATTCAGCTTGAAAATAACCGCAAATATATATTTAATTTAAATGTATTTTTTAAGCATTATTAAAGGTCTTAAAATCTTGTTCTCGATTAAACAATTAAGTGTTTAATAAATTTCAGAAAACCTCAAATTGCTAGTTACTTGATAGTTCTTGCAGATTAAAAGATCTTTACAATTTTGTATGCCCTAAGAAAAAACCCCTTAGAACTTTTAAGAACATTTTTTCCTTGACTGTAAGAAGCAGAACCGGAAGTGGAATCATTAACCCCGAGTGTCCAAAGTGCCGCATTAATTACGGTTATTGAAAATCAAAACATAAATGCCAGTTAAGCACATTCCAGTGTGTGGCGGAGATACACAGGCGGGGCAGGGGAAGGTCCTGGCAAGTCCTGAAGTGAAACCGAACTGTAAATCGTATTAAAATAATTACATTTAATGGCAGCCGATCGCACTCTCTCTCTCTCTCTCTGTGTGTGTGTGTCGAGACCGAAACTCATTTGTTTTTATTAACGCCACATGTAATTGCTAGCGTTGCAGTTGCACGTTGCATGTTGCACATTGCACATTGCATGTTGCACGTGCCCAGCCATATGGAAATTCGCAAAAAGGACCGAATAGTTAACGACTATTTAACCAGAAGGAATTAACCTCATTTTCATGGTTTCATAATTAATCCAATTTGTTCAACATATATACGTTTTTCCAGTCTCAAAAGTTGTTTCTTTTTATTGTTGTTGTTGTGCCTTTACTTTTGTTTGCTTCTTTTTTCCGCCATTTTTCTCGGAAAGTTGTTGTTGTTGTTGTGCGTCCGCCCCCATCAGACCGATCATAATTGGAAATTTATTATCCAACGCGGAGTTGTCGACAGGGGAGTTATGCTGTAATCAATATGCAATTGTGTCGCTTTCCCTTCTTGCCTTTTACCGTGGACCACGTGGCGTATACGCAATGCGGACAATCAGCCGGAGAAACAGAAGCAGAACAGCAACAAGAACAACTTAATGCGCGCGGCCACAAACAAGGGCAATTATGAAATGCCAGCACTTATGCCCAGGAGACGGCTGGCTGGTGGCCAGGAAGGGGAGTTGCCCTTTCCTGTTGGCGTGTACGGTGGCAAAAAGAAGGTGCTGGGAAAATTACCGCCCGGGAAAACTGGGAAATGCCAATGGCAATTCCTCACCCTAAGCAACTTTCAAGCTTTGACTGTCCCAAAAAAGCTTTCTATGTTTTTCGAAAATTGTGGTTTCTTTTTTCGTTTTGTAAAGTTTATTTTTATGTTAGGCTGTTCTTTCCTCTTTTAATGTAATGTTACGTTGCTTGTTATGCTATTGTCAGTATGTTGTACAACAGTTAAAAAAAGCTTAGAGTACCTTATTGTCTGTTTAAATAATTACTTATATCTTAACAGTGATAAACTTCTTTCTTTTATTTATTAACCTAAAGCTAACATTAAGTATTACTTTAATAGCTAACATTGGGTTTTGAGCCACAGCAGCTTTGGGTTTAAATTGTTTCGATTTTATATACATTTACATATTTACAATGTTTTAATATTTTATTTTTAATTGTATTTACTTAGGAACTTGTTTCATATTTAATCGTTTGATTATTTTACTTTTTAAGAGAGAATTAAGGAAATGGATATTTAATTTGTAAATAGAATTTTTATTTATCAAACATTTAGGTTAACCTAATTAATACTTTACAATATATATTTTTCTTATAATAATCTAAGCATCAAAAAATAATTTGTGCTGCTAAAGAATATTTTTTAAGACCTGCCACAAAATTGTAGCTAATTTAATTATTATTGTTTTTATTCCGCATTAAAAAAACATTTGATTTTGTACAATATGCTTGCTAAATAATTTAAAGACAAAATATATGATTAATTTAAAAGTATTTTGGAAATATAAACCTTAAGTCTCTGAGAATATAGCTTGAGTTTATTGCTAAAGTAATTCCTAAGTAAGTTAAGAGGTGGCAGTTAAATACAAAATATTCCTTATTGCCTTTGGAATTGCATAATAACTTTATTAATGTTGAATATTTATTTGAAATCTGAAGAATAAAATATATTATATTATATGAATATATTATATTCAATTAAAACTCCTAATAAATCCTAATAAATCGTGGAATTAAAGTAAATTTATAATAAAAATAAATCCCAATAAATCGTATATTTAATTTAGATATTTTTCCAATCACTAAAAAATTAGCAACAAGTATCCGGCGAGGACTCCGAATTAGAAGAGTCACTAGCTGCATCTTAGCCAGGACTCAGTCCACGAACTGTTATACAAAATGATTCAAAGAGCGGCTACAATTAACACTTGTCTAAGAGTTCAAAGGGTCAAGTCGGCGCATGACCCGCGTAGTTAACAGGGCTCAAGAGCGACCAATTACTTAACGTTCTCTTAAGGCCTCCTGTTAACTTATACGGCACTTAGCCAGGTTCCGATCCAAGCCATAATTTTTATGGCCACAGCATCCAAATCTATCTCTCTTCTTAGCCACTGCGCCGACGCTGTGAGAATCGGAAAAGTCGCTGTAAATAACAGGCTTCCGACTTCTGTTTTGCCGGCGTCTATTTTGGAAAGCTGGAAAAATCGCCTAAATTCTGAATGGGAGCACTCAGTTAACCCTTCAGCCGTCCATATCCTGGAGGCCATTGAATAAATCTCAATTACCTTTTGGGCAACAAATCACTGGCGTGGCTAATGCAGCTTAAAACACACAATAAAAAGTCTTGGGGATTTTCCGACAGTATTCGTTTTCATTTTTACAATATAATTACGTTCGCCTGCGTATATTTTTCAAGTCCATAAATTCTTTATTAATTTTGAAAGCAAAATACAAATTAAGAAAAAATGTTGGTACTTTTATTTGCCAAGACGATTTATATTTGTTTTGTTAGTTTTGTGTGAAGAATGTGTGATTTCTTATATTTATCTGGCATTTATTTGGTCTTTAAAAAATATTTAAAACTTACAAAAACCATTGCAACACTTAAAGATAAAATTACATTTCAGAAATTAAAGAAAGTTGCTTGAAAATAAAACGAAAAGAGAGTAAATAGTTAATAAATTATAATTAAGAAGTAAAGTTCATTGTTTTATGGTTCAAACTAAATTATTATTATTATTATTAACTAAAGATTTAAGAAAATATTAAAATAGCCTGGAAATCACTTTGAAAACCAAGGAACTCATCGTCCCATCAAGATAGGCTACAATTAAGGACGCCTAATCCCAGGACTATTCCGAATTGGATGGGCATTAAAGGGAATAATATACAAATCAGCCTGCTGCTTGCTGTTTTATTAATTCGGGAAGGGAAAAGGGAACGGGCCTTGTCTCAATCCACAGACAATAAATCAACCTGAGTAGCAGCTATCTTACAGCCGGAACATCAACTATATTGTTGGCCCCTTTTCTTTTTTTTGTTTTGGTTTTGTGTGTCCCCATACATTTCCCGGCTTCCGTTTCTAACGTCTTCATTTTGCAGTCATCACGTTTCGACCCCCGCCCCCTTCCACAAACAAAGCCCCCGGCCCAGGCCGACGTCCCCGCCCCTGGCACATTTTCGCCTTTTAATTTCGCACTTGGGTCATTTTGTTGTTTGGTGTGGATTATAAGACCACTTCATATTCATGCAACTAACAACCGACCCGGCACGAGGAAAAAAAAAAAGAAGAAAAGCCCAGAGAAACCAGAGAAAAAGGACCCAGCCCCCTGGAAAGCCAGACGCTCGCAGGAGGTAGGCGTAAAAACCAGCTGCCCCTTTGTATTTAGCCACAAAAAATAAAGCAAAAAAAGGGGGCAAAAGGGATGGAGGGAGGCTTGTAGGCGACGGAGGCCGGCAGCCGGCAACAATAAACATTTCCAAGTGCAAGCTGACCGAAATGAAAGGCCAAAAGGTTTTCGCCGGGGCCAAAAGGCAAAAAAACCGTCAACGGTACAAGTAAAAGGAAAGGAAGCGAAAATGGCCAGACCAAAAGCGGTCTGGGCCGGGCAAACTCTATTTTCACACGGCCAGAAAAATGGTAATTAATGGGAAAGTTCAAATTATATATAAGGGGATTTTAGGAAAGATTTCAAGCCATATTCTATGATTCTCTGCTCTCTTATAAATATATAAAAGTTTCCTTTGTAAATTGTTGTACAAAGCTAAGATAATTTAAGAAGTGAAAATAAGTTAGAAACTTTATTAAAGAAGTTCCTTAAATTACTTTGAGTAGTACCTAAAATTCATTCGAAAAGTTATAAGTGCAGCCTCAAGCTGTTCATTTTCAGACTTAACTGAACCTTAAAAACTATTCTTTTAATTACATATTTTTGTGGTAATTGTATGTAACCTTAACTAATCCTTTTTTTTGCAGTGAGTCAGCACTCCAATGTCTGCCATTCGCCGGCGCTGCTGGGACAATGTGATGGCGCAGAGTAAAAAAAAAAAAAACAAGAACCGAGAAGAAAGGCACAAAAGTAACAACTTAATTTCTGCTCCTTTCTGCCTCCCTGCTGCTTGGTTAGCCTTTGGAATTCATCCCGGCGACATCCCTGGCCATCCATTGAAAGGCAGTCCATCAATCAGAGGAGCAGCGCCAATGGAAATAGAGAGCGAACTACTAGTTGATGATTGGCTGCGGAGTGCGAGTTCGAGGCACTTTGCCGTCGCCAAAGAAACCACTTTCGAGGGCATCCGACATATTGCCATAAATTCATATTTTCCAAGGGAACACCAGGTCTGTCGTCAATTTGGTGATCTAAGAAGGAGTGGTCTTTCAATAAAATGAAGGTGACAAGACAAGGATTTAAGTGACCAAAAGGTCAGGGAAAAAATGTTAGTTATTGCGTACAATTAAAAGAAGTTTCTTAACTAATAAATATATATATTTAGTAATATTAATTTATTATAAAGAGCCTCTTTATCACCTTAAATAAACCCATCTTAAATGAAAATCCCAATCTCTACTCGTATTAACATTTTCACTTGACTCTAAAATTAGTTAAAAGCCCTATCTGCGCTGTCCAAGCTCATTTCTCTTAAGCTCCATTAGGAACTATCATCAGGTGTCTCTTTGTTAGTCATCCTTGACCCTTTTCTATTCATTTTTAGCCAGCCTTTACCGCCCACCGCCCACTTGAACCGCAGAATGCCAATTTAGGCCCGCAGGTGGGGGCTGGCAGGCGCCTGCAGCGAGGGGAAGAGTCATATCTATATATATATATATATGTTATATGTTATATCTATATATAGTATAAAGTTAAACTTAACCTATCTATTTTTTGGCTTTGGAAAAATGTGTGCGAAAGTCACATTGAGAAACCGTTTTATGTAAGAACTTTTGCAAGGATATTTTGAACTTAAACACACATTTATATAGCACTAATATAGCTCTGTAATTTTATAAATTATATCCCAAATATTATCTGTAATATTATCTGTAATTATAAGTAACTGAATAAATATAAATAATTGATGCTAGATCCTATTAATATTGCTATTATTTTTCCCAAGTGCAGAGGTCCTAGTTCACAGCTGTTCTTTTTTTGGCCACTTGCCTTCGCCCATCTCGTGCTCCTTTCCGCTTCCGTTTCGTTCTCGCCGTTTCTTGGTTTTTTTGCGAGACTTCCGGCTTTTCTTTTCGGACGTTATTGTTGCTGATAATTTGTTGACCATCCGCATTTTCCGCATCGGGCGGTATTCGTGTCTCTGTCTCGCACGCACTTCATGTATTATTTAACTATTTTCCGTCCGCCTTTCTTTCCTCAACATTTTCTGCCCCGTTTTGTTTTGTTTTGTTTTAATTAAAAGTGCTGACCGCCGCCGACAAGCTGTACCTACTATGTAGCTCCTGTGAGCATTTTACCATTTTCCCATTTCCCAACCATTTTCCCGGCCCAACTGGCCAAAACCCGCCCCGCCAGCCGCCCCCCTTTCGCCCAGTTCGCGGGGCATGTCTGTGCATTAATGTGGCTTATAATCAAGATCCGCCAACAAAAAGCGTAGCAAAGTGGAGTCGAGTCAAGTGGAATGGAATAAAAAGTTGTTCGTCCTGCTTTTTGGCCACATCAAAGACAAGGCCATCCCGCCCCCTAGTATATCCTTGGGAAGACCCGTCCACACCCCATCCACATCCACATCCACATCCATCGATTGTGGTCGCATTTTGTTGTTTATGTTGTATATTCCATTTCGGTCTGTCGAAACTTTCATCATCCGCTTATCTCCGTTTGCGGTTACCATATATCCTCATAAATATAGCACGTATATATATATACTATATATAGTTGGAAATAGGGGGAGAAATATATTGAATAAGCCAAGCCAATGTATTAGTTATTAAAATCACTCGTTTACCTAGATAGATGTTGGAAACTATAGCTCACTTTGGAGATCATTCATTGTAAAGAAGATTTATTATAATTATATGAACAAGAAACCTCTTCATTGTTATAAAAATATGTTTAACTTGGAAATCTTATATATAATATATGAAGTTTTCTTTGCTATTAAATATATATAGTATTCCAGCTTAAATCAAAGAGCATTTCCTATTTTTGGCCCAAAGCCTTGACCCGCTAACACAATTTTCATTTCAATATTCAACGATTTTGAGCTGCGAGGAAGGCAGGCCTGAGGTGAGTGGAAATAAATGCCAAGAAGTGTGAGAAGATGGGGGAAAATTGAGCGTTGAGTGGTGGAAGGAAAATTCAGCTGGCAGACAAGGGTTAGATGGCTGCGAAAATTAACGACACGGCGCGGTTTCATTTGTTTTCTAATTTAAATTTATGTTTATGAGTTATGACCGCCCCGCACTTATAATTATGAGTTTCTGGTCTAGGCTCCTGGCAGCCATGTTCTCTATGGCGGCTATTAATTTTTGAGCACTTCGTTTCGCGGCCTCGGATTAGTTTACTTTAACTCGACTTCACTCCATCGCCATCTCTCCACCTCCAACTCTGTGTAGGTTCTCCAGTAATTGGATGAGTGGCAAGGCGGCGGCAGGAGAATAAGTAATGTGGCCAGCAATTGACAGATGGGCCAGGGAAATCCGAACCCAAAAAAAGGATGGAGATCCAGCTAGGCGTTTAATCAACTCTGCGTGGATTAATATCACCGACTAATTGACTATAAAGATTCGTCTTGGGAATCCTTATAAAAACCACTTCTTACTTCTTACTCATGCAAACACTTAATACAGAAATCTTTTTAGACATTTTACCAAGAGCACAAAATTAAACTCCTTGGATGGCGAAATGACTGACCAACTTATTGGTAATTTTTCTGCCACGAAACATTCGATATTTCGATGTCCTGTCTCTCATTCAGTTTGCTGATGCCGCAGGCGCCTAGTTTTGCCCCAGAAGAGTCCTAAAATTTGCTAGGTCCTGGGCCCGCTTCAAGGATAGTTGGCCGCAGAACGGAAGTGGGGTTAAGGGCACGCCCCTCTTCACAGACCTTTCTCTCGGCGTCTCTCTCTCTCTCTATCTCATCCTCTCTGGAGAGAGAGGGGGAAAAAAAATTCATTTATTATTAAAATCACTTTCGTTGCAATGAGGATTCCAAATGTCCTATCGTTTCGTTTGTTTTTATTGGTGTGCGTGTGTCGCGCTCTTTCTCTCTGCGTCGTGTCCTGACGAGAATTGTCCTGAACTAGTCCAGTCCATGTGTGTAATGTGCCCTGGTCTCCGTGGCAGCCCCTGCTCCAGACTTTATCCTGAAATTCCTGCTCCTGTATCGTCGCCATTAGTGCCGATGAGTTGGCTTTTTTAGAGACAAATTTGTGGGTTTTAAGGAGGCAAAAACCTGAAAAATATCTGCCTTCTTAAATGAACTATTTTTCAACATATTTGATATATTTAATAACCTTTAAAAATGTTTAAATAATACATAATTACCTTTATTATTATATTTATGCAGTTAACCTTAACGTAGACACCCATTCAATTGTTAATTAATGCCAGACTTGGCTACTTTTCTGTCTCTATTTGACCGTATCTGGCATACCGTTGAAGAGGTCCTTCTACCCACCATCAGCATCCTGCGGAGCCGCTTGTTGTTGCTGGGTTAACAAGTGTCATATGTGGTTGCTAGATGTCTCTGCATCTGTCTGTCTGTGGTAATGGCACAGCTCCTGCTACTGCCACTGTCCTTCGTCCTTCCCTTCTGAATTTTCCAGCACCTCCTGCCGATTTTCCATCCCCCCTGTTATATCCACCTTCAGGCATCAACATCCTTCGACGGCCCAAGGAGGAGGAGGAGCAGAAGCAGCAGCACCTGTCTCAGGTCGTGGCATATTCCTTGGATTTAACTCAAGTGTGCTTTGGAGATTTTGTTGCCGCTTTAAAACGTTATGCACCACAGGAAAATCCCATTCCTCTCTGGAAAAACCCACCCATCCCCTGCCCATCCACTACTTTAGGTTGTTTATTTTTGTGTTGTTTTGGGCTGCGCAAAATGTCAACGAAAGTGCAAATAAAATCTAATGGCGAAATCATTGCAAAAGTTACGAATACAGACGTGCCTACACAGGGGAAAAAGGTGAAATAGGAAATACAAAAATGTAATAATAAAAAGTATTTAAAAGAGTGATTTGTTAAAAAAAAAGCCTTGTACCAAGATTCTTTATCTGAGCTGCAGTGCTTTTAATTTTATAAACAATTAAAGTGTGACTACAATTACAAACTTAAACAATACTATATGCAACTATAATTTGGATGGAAAATATATAAAAAATAAGGCAGAAAAAGATTTGCTCCAGTGTATGTTTTTGGTAACTTCGTGTGTTTGGCTAGGTGAGCTGTGTGTATGTGGGGCTTAATGTGCTTGTCATTTGGTTTGTCGCACCCGCGTGAATTTGTTTTTATTCCAGCATTGCATTTTATGAGTCGGTCGGCATTTTTGGCAAACGCATTTCGCATTTCGCACATCGGCATTTGCCACGACCTTCTCGAGAATCCGAAACCCCACGCGCACACACCACACATTCCGGGGGCACACACCCATTCCGTCGATTTAATGACCCCGAAGCTGGCAACCGTTTTGCCATCATCGCTGAGAAATCTCGTTAGGGATATTAGTCTCCAGTCAAAGGAGGCAGAAACAAGTCCCGCAGCCGAACTTGGCATCAAAAGAGCACTGCCAAACTTGGCCACATAACTTTTAAACGATTTGGGTCTGGCTTTGACTCGATTTGACTCGCACTTTCGACTGCCTTTTGATTATTTTCCGGTTTCGAAACTCCACTTTATAGTTTTTTTTTTTTGGCATTTTGATACAATTTGATGCATTTTCATTTATATATATTTATATTGCACCGGAAGAAGAGCTTTTTCTGTCATTTATTTCCTTAACCTGCTCTTAACTTACAGAATGTACTTTTCTTTTTATATTTAATTCTCCTTGCAGGGTGTACTTCCATCCAGGGAGTACCCTTCCTTACAGGGTGTATTGTATTTTTATTTTGTAACAATCGATCAGTTAGTCCAGTCTCCAGTTGTCACTCCGGTATCCTTCTCACTAAACATTTTTCGTATCAGTATTACTTTAAGTTCTTTTTGCGAAAGGCACGCAAGAAATTCAGGAAACCGATATTAGTTACTGGCCCACACCTTTCTCTTGATTTCATACCCCTCTACTCGGATTTTATGAAACTGCCTGGGCACTGGATTTTATTATGCTTGTTGCCCGGGATAATTGCCCTGAAAGCTGCAGTATTATCTCGTCTCAGTCTCAGTTTGAGACTCCATCTCCATCTACATCGCCAAGTGCCTTTGTTGGCCATGGTTTGGCCTGCTGCTCATTTGGTTTTGGCTTATTGGAATGGCGAATTGGCAATTTGCTGCACTTGCCGCGCGTAACAACTGAATATTGAATATGAAGCGATTGCTTGGCGGCTTCCCCCGGCACGTCCATAAATATTTGATGACACATAGATACAAGGATACGGAGAGGCTACAGAGAATACGGAATACGGGGCTTACGGGTGGGGGGCTATAGGAATAACCAGATTCAAGGATACACCCGTAAGATACAGGAAGAAAAATGTGTGTAATTGTACACTACTCATACGGGAAAAAGGCGACGGAGGGAGTGGCAGAGGGATGCCACAAAAGGGCGCAGCTTTGAGGAAGAGCAGCGCCTAAATTCAGAAATTCATTGCGGAACCAGGAGAGCCTCCTTCTTTTTAGTCCTCTGATTATGCAGAAGGATGCACTGAGAGAAGGAAAGTTGTACTACATATGTAGGTACAAGTAATGTTTGAGAATAGCGGCTAATTGTAATACTAAAATTCCACATAAAACATGAATTCACAAAGTATATTTTTGTATATTAAATATTCACTCAAAAAACTTCTCTTCTCTGCCAATTTTCCTTACAGTGTCCATGTTTTATTCAGCGGATCGGGCTGCGGGAGTCGGTTATTGTATATCGCAATATTCTTATTTAGTTTCATTGTGTTTTCTTCGGTTATCCACCACAAGGGGCATAAATATTTGAGCACCTTTAGTGCCCACCATCAGCCGCCGCATCCCTTCACTCCTGTTCTTCTTATTCCTCTCCTTCCCTTTATCCTTTTCGCCCACACACTTCCCGTTCCCCCTGGAACCCCGTGAAGCTGCCAGTTCTCGTTTTGGCCAAAGGCAAATATTTGAAATTGAATCAAGTGGCAGTGCGAAAGAAGATTAGGAATTGGCTTTAGACGAAATGAAATCGGCTAAGATGCCAGCCGAAACAGGCTTATTTAATAGAGGAGTAAGTACGAGGTATATTATATATATTTATATATTTATACAAGGAATTTAGCTGCCCCAAGCTGCGCAAGAAGAACCCATGTGGAAAGCCTAAAATGAAGTGTACCAAGCCGGACCCAGTTCCTCAATTTCACTGCAGATTTCAGGGCAATTATCCGGGGCAACAAGCATAATAAAATCCAAACAGTTTCATAAAAATCCGAGTAGAGGGATATGGAATCAAGAGAAAGGTGTGAGTTTAATATTAATTTAAATAATATAAATTAATATACTGAAAGATCTTTTTATTCCTAATTTGATGTTAATATATAACCTCTAAGCTGTGTAGGCTTCAATCTGAGCTGATATATCCAAGGAAACTGTACAAAAGAATATGTTAAAATGCGTTTTAAAGCATTACCTCAAACCGTATTATACAAAAATATACTAACTAACCTCAGTGCCTTAACCTATATTAGTTTAATGATAATCTCAAGGGTTTCCCTATCTGCAAAATTGTACTCTTATGTCCTTAAACAAATAGTTATTTAATCGACCCTAATAGATATCTCTGCTAATTAAAATCCCTGAAATAATTTAATTTGAATCCTATTTTAGAGATTTACACCCTAATATACTCACTTCACTTCACAGTTCCCTTGGTGGCACCCCTCAAATGTTGCACCTGCCGCTGCATATGTAAATGCAATCAAATTTGCAACGGTCATTTGGCCAATCTAACGGCCATTTGGGGGGGTGTTGTTAAAGGATAACAGATATAAAGGATGAAGGATTAAGGATGCACGGTACTGGGGTTAAGGCCGAGGGGTTAAAGGCGGCGCGGCATTTATGAATTCATATAGCAGCCACCGTTGCTGCATCTGAATGATGTTTACCTCATAAATAAATAATTGTTAAGCACAAATATGCGGAGCTGCAGACAAATTACCAAAGGGAGGGGGTTGGGGGCTTGGAGTCTCGGTTTGAAAATGTTGCCAAAAAGTTGCCGGAATAAAATAAAACTTAAATAAAAATCCACTTACTCACTGCCAAAAAATGGAGTGTGCTTATGTGGGCGCTTTGCAGGCGCTTTCAGGTGTTGTAACTGCATTTCGGAGCAGAGCTTACACGAGGGATTATGGACGAGGGATTCATACAGTGAAAGCCGCTTAACTGGGCTTAAATTAGCAACAAAATTAGGTATTTATTATATTGCTTTCTGACCCTAATTTAATTGGGTAAGCGATACCTAACTATTGTATTTATCTACACTAGCTAGCAGAAGTATTTTGACGATAGAAAAGTTGTGCATTTTTCCGGTTCTTTCTTAACTGTCATTAAAAAATATTTGTTCCCAAAAACTGTTTCCTTTCTGCCGTTCTAGCGTTAAGCTTTGCTACCATCAAAGAGTTGCTATTCGAGGTTATCTCTCCAGTTTATCCCATGTTTAATAACAAATTTATACAATAATTGTTTCTTTTTTTATAGCGATAAGGATACGGTTATTTAAATACAACAGCTTAGGCTTTAACTTGCGCAGAAAGGCAAACAAACCTACCTCCATGGTTACGTCAAAATACTTATGCCAGCTATAGTATTTAGACATCATTTAAGTTTTAATAAGTGTGACAATTAGGATATATAATAGGATCTACTGATATTAAGCACAAATCACGTATACGCCACGTATACGAATACTTATTTTCCACCCCACTTCAAAAGTGGCAAATAAAAGCGAGTTATTATTAACAATAATAATTAAAATTATTATTGGAAAAATACAAACAAGAACGCCCATATATATCTTTTTTGATAGTAATTTATTTACTATATTTACTATACTATATATATATTTTCGAAAATTGATTGCCTCTGGCAGTCAAGATTGTATATATCTGTACAACAGAAGCCATCAAAATCGAACTGGGACTGATCCTGAACTCCGCACAACCGCACAACCGCCTGTCACGGCTCATCAGGCTCTTTAAGCCGAAAATGAGGATGACGATAACGAAACCGAGCCAAAAATAAGTTCCACTCTAATGGGCACCAAGTGGCACAAGGGCGAGTGTGAATGCTGGAATGCTCTGAATGCTGAATGCCGAATGCGAGTGTCTCGCAGATGTGCCAAAAAGTAACGTAACATAACGTAAAGGATACGAAAGGAGACCAAGCTCGGGCCGGGGCAGTAGACATGCGAAATGTCAGTAGTATATCATTTTTTAGTGAAGTGCAACCGCAGCAGCAGTAGCAGCAGCCGCCGCAGGGGCGGATTGGGCATAAGGGGGCGTGTCCTCGACCCCCAGACAAATTCACAGACAGAAACCGAGACGAGACACACCGTTACAGAGAGCCCAGACGCAGGATGTACTGCCGAAAAAAAGTGATGGCTATAAGCTATGGCAAGGTCGAGGTCAGTGAGGGATTTCGTGTTTTGGAGGTTACCAAAGTATTATTCAGGGTTACAGCCTATTAATGTTGTCTGTATATTAACAGTAAATATTATTAAATTTAAAGTTTCTTTAATTGAATTTGCAAATATTTGAAAAGTAAACCAGATTGTATTTTATGATTTATTGAGAACTATTATTTGCAAGGTTGTATATTTATTATTTAATAATAATTATGCAGGCCTATTGAATCCTTTTTTCAAACTCCTTTTAAGACCTTTTCTTCTGTAGTCTTTTTTTTTTTCTCAGTGTAGTGATACAAATACAGTACGCCCGCACTTGAATTAAACATCTTTCACATTTCGCAGTTGTACGTTGCCTGCCGCTTCCATATGAACCCTACACACACACACAAAAACACCAGCACACAGCCGCACACTCACCCACACACACTCGTGTGTGTGTTAAACCAATTTGTCTGACTACCTTGTTGTTTTTGTCGCTTAGGACGAGAAGGGTTCCTCGAGTTCCTCCAGTTACATATAATTGGAGGTCAATATATATATTAAATAGTTTCTAAATTTATTAAATTATTAAAAGGGATCTATAATAAATTATAAAAAATAATTCCATGCTGGTTTTAAAAATGTTGTGGGCCTTATTGCAATGTTTGTTAAGCCTTAAAATCACTTAAGGGTGCGATTTTTAAATTAGAATCAAGCTCGCGGCTTTTCTTAGATATATACTTAGTTAGAGCCTTACTTAATACATAAAATTACTATTCATTTTATTATAATATATATATTTTCTTGCTTTGTGAAAAATATTGAAACTTATCACTCGACCCTCTTAATTTTCAGCCAAAAACTAAGGCACTGCCTTGGTGAGTTTTGGGTGGCATTACATCTGAGCCATGAGAGCAGCTGCTGCTGCTGCTGCTGATGCCGTTTTCCTCAGCTTTTCCTGCTAAATTTCTTCTTGTTGCTCTTTTTCCTGCCATCTTTTTGATATCATCGCCGACGCCGACGGCGACTGCGACGCCTTCTTGGTCGTCGTCTCCCCTTCATAAGAAATTCATAAGTATTTCCGCTTCTCTGATTTTTGATTCGGTAATTAAAATGCAACTGAGATTGCGCTCGCTCTGCTGACAGTGTGTGTGTGTGTGTGTGTGGAATCAGATATATATATATACACATATGTCAGACATGGAAAATTAACATTAAAATTTGTAAAGAATTTATTAATTGGGAACTAGAATTTATTTATTTACCTGCGAATATATTCCCATATCTTTTAAATACGAAGAGATGTTTAAACAATAAATACAGACGAGTAATAATTAAATTAAGAATAATAAAGAACTCGTGTAAATTTGGTAGTATTTGTATTGGTTAAAGGACATCGCTGCACATCCCTAATGCACATCATTCGATGATTGTTTTTGCCCACTGCCATGCACAAACCTCGAAATGTTTTTTATATGTTTATATATTATATGTATGTATATGGGGGAAACTGTTATTCCAGGTGCTCCCTGGGACCCGACAGCTGATTGCTTTGGCAGTTGTAGTGGAGCTTTGATTACTCGAACGGTTTCTAAGCACCAAAAGGGGACCCTTAAGGTCCTGCTGCTGCTGCTGCTGCTGCTGCCTTTTCTGCCTCCAGTTACCACCCATTCCATGCCCATCTATCGCATCATTCCATCCTGGTTCCATTCTGGGGCAATGCAACAGTGGCAAAACGCATTATCTGCTTCAGCTGTCAAGTGGAAAGTGGAAAGTAGTGGAAATTGTGGGAAATCGGCAAGGGGAGAGGCTGTGCAAAGCGTAGCTAAAGAAATATATATATAAATGTATATGTATATATATGTATTTATATATATTTTGCAATTTCATTTACAAAAGTTTATCTTGGAGTGCGCGATTTGCGCCAGGAAACGGACTGCGACCAGGTGAAGGAGGCGCATTCACAGTCCCAGATCCTGGCACGGGCCCAGGTACACGACGAACCAAATATACAGCAGTGTCCCCTGACCAGAGACAAGTCGACCAGGAAAGCACCCTTATCGAGAGATAATTAATGTAAGCTTTTCATTTAATTAAGTCAATTGAAATTAAATTGGAATATCATTAAATATTAAATAACATCATAGTTACTTTAAAAGGTTGATTAATTACCTTAATTTTAAAAATAAAGAATATACTTCTATATATAAAGATACATCAATTATTCCATCAAAGTTTATGAAATAAGCTATTTGTGAAAGGACAATCCAAAGAATTAAAAGTCGTTTCCCTTGAAAGGGTATGGGAAAAAGAGAATGAAAGAAAAGCTAATGGCATCAAAGAAGAAAATCAAATATTGCTCAAGTGCCACTGGCAGCCACACCAACAACAACAACAACAACGACACCAACAACCACAACAAGTAGAAGAAGAAGCCGATTATCGTGGAAAACCGTGTAAGAAAACATGCAGATGGTCCAAAGGAAACTTTTTGGCCGAACGATAGACCGCAATGCTGCCAAAGCCAGAGCCAGAGCCAGCGACTCAAGTCTCTAGATTCTAGATGAGATTTTCCCGGTGTGGTGGGGGGTTGGTTTGGGCCAGGAAAAGGGCGGACGAACAAGTTTATATGATTTTGATGAATTTCCGTGGCAACGGGGCCAAAATGAAAGCGCGACTCGATAAGTAGCAGTTAAGATTTCGCTGCTCTTCTCAATATCCGCATGGTCAGAGAAGAGGAGTTTTCCCTGCCGCCGTTCATCTCTCTCTCTCTCTCTCTCTTTTCCCCCGTCTCACCTTTGAGTTTAATATCAGCGCAAAAGATGAGAAATCCCATGGGGGGGTGGGGGCACTCCGCCACTGGAAAGTAATTTCCTGCAATTTAAACTAAAGAAAAATAAGGAAGCGTCTTTGATTTCCGCGTGAAATGATGGGAGCGGTGGTGTTTTTCCGGCACCCTCTTACTCTGGGAAACTCTGGGCTAAACCCCTTAGCGGGCGGGGTAGCGGCATCGAATTAAAGTTGATTCAATTTATTATTAGTCGCGGATTATTGGATAACTGCGACGAGCACTGCAAATTGCATTTTGTCGATGATGTTGACGTCGCCATAAACAAGTCGAGTAAGTCGAAGGAATCGAATAAATGGTGAGTAAGTCACTAAAATCCAATTATGCGTAAGGCCTTAAATATAAATATAACCTTACATTTAATAGCAAATAAACAAAATTTACGCAGTTATGAGATAAAGTGGATCATGATTCCAGGCGATCGCCCCTACGTATCTGAGAGAATTGCTCTCTGGTGCTCTCTTCCAGTATCCACTTCCTTAGCTCCTCCTGCCATTCCATGCGCAGGGCTCGCGTCCGTGTCTTGTCCCATGCACAGCGTCATCTTTATGGCCACCGGAAGATCCATAATAAAAGATCAAAAATCACTTATACTCCCCAAGATGTTGTCTTAAATGTAAGCTGCATGCTTTGTTTTGTCTTGGCCAAAGTTTTTAACCAAAAATGTTAACCTATTCTGTAGCCGCCGTTGCTGGCCTGCTACTAGTTTTTTTTGTTTTGTTCTTTTCTGTTTTGCCAATTTCAGCTTGTTTCTTTTCTATTTTTCTGTTTCAAGCGAACGCGGCAGACACTCCTCCTCCATTTTGGGCGCGACACCAAATGAAATGCCTGAGGGCAGTAAATTTAAGCGCCCGCCAGGAGCTGCTCCTTGTTGGCAGGACGCGGAGTTTGGTCAGCGGAAACGGCAGTGGAACGCGGTTTCGGCCACGTGGCGAGCAGAGTATTTACCGCCATGTGCATAGTTTGCAAGTCTGCGCGGCGACACCTGCAGGAATGGCCCGACCGACCGACCAACTCCGGCCACGGTCTCATCCCAGGAGGCAGGCTAGGAACCAGCCAGGGCCAGACTGGCGAGCAGACATGGCCACTAACAACATCAAAAAGTGCCAAGTGCCAAGTGTTTGCGTTGGTCGCCAAAACACTGGCCAACAAATTGTTCCGACTCTCCTGTTTTTTGTATACCCTGCAAAGGCGTCATCTCGGACGGGGAGTTACATTTTGATCGATATCTATATACATATATTGGAAATGTTGGAGATTATAAAAAGACAAGAAAATAAGCTGCAATGATGGTTTAAAATTGGTTTCTTTTATCTGGAGAATGTTTTCTCTCAGAGTGCACCAATTGCGAAAATAAATATGCAATATTATTGCTTTTACAGGAAAAATATTAAATTAGTTCCAAAGTTATTTTCTAATTTTTCCGACTTAAAATATACATAAAAAATATACATAAGGATGAGCATCTTTTTGTCGACTTGGACCCTGGAAATTCCTTATTTTCAGCCGTGTGACATTTTTCTTCTGTTCGTTATTTTTTTTTCTCCTGAAAAAGGGGAGGCTTAGGGTCCTGCCCTAATGTGGACTGGTCCAAGTTTCCTGCCACCTCATACTGCCATTTTTTATTCGCTTTTTTTCAAACAGGTTTTTTTTCTTTTTTTCTTTTTGTCGTTGGCTTGTTTTGTTTTGTTCACTTGTTGGCTACTCTTTTATGCACATCGATTTTCGCTCAGTGCTTTTTATTTGCAGGGTGGACCAGGGGGAGGGACAGGTGGGAGAAAGGTGGAACTGTACATCGGAGTTGTTTGTTTGGCACTGTTTGTTTATGTGCTGTAACTGGTTCTGTGAGAAAATGGGTGGGAAAACGTTGAGGAAAATGGTGGAAAAGGGTAGCTGAAATGGCTGTAAAATGGGGGGGCGTGGCACAGTGAGAGGGGGTAGGAGGCAGCAACTTTTTAAAGCGACATTTAACGATGCTCCAAAGTTGAGCACAACACTTGGCAGGCCCAAGTGAGTGCCACACGAGTGCATTCATTCAACGAACAGGCACCCAAAAGCCCCCAACTCGCATTCCAAAATCATGCAAAGCAATTACACCATGAGTTAGATATGGTTTTAAATAAATTGAAAGAAAAACATTACAGCATTTGGTGAAATTAAAATCAGTTCAATTTGAGCAAGGAAAGTATTTCAATTAACTAAATGTTAAAAACACATTATTTTTCCCCAAAAAACCGTCACAAATTAGTTAATTGTTTTATATTTTTTAAATACTATTTTCTATCTGATAAAATATATAGTTTTTCTCAAGATATATCAATATTAAACCATAAAAATTTCGCTCATGAAGGGAGGCAAAGGTTCCTTGTGTCTCGGCTGAAAAATTATAGTTTTCGAAACGTTTAAAAAACTATTTCAACTATTTCTAAACATTTGACCCCATCAAATATTATGGCTTCCATATAAAAAAGATAGTCTAAGCCGAAAATAAAACCGCCTTTGGCTTAAATTAAATGCCATACTCCAGGGGTGGCATTTGAATATATTTTTGCTCGGAAAGTAAAGTAAAGCGTTGGCCGTTCATAAAACTATTTTAGTCGCAACTAACAAAGTTTGCCAAGTACTCGCTCCTTTGACACTGACGTTTTGGCAAGTGGCTTCAAGTACGGCGACAAATCGTGCAACAAAGTCAAATGCACTTTGCAGAAGGGGGCAGAGGAGAGCTCGTGGCAAAAGCCGGGGAACAGCTACGGCAGAGTTGTGCGGAAAATTGTGAGCGAGTGAATACATGTGTACGATGCGATGATTCATTTTGCAATATTGCATATTGTGCGTCGCACTTAAATTCAATTAAGCTACAAAGGCAGTTACCCGGCACCAGGCACGACTACCGCAAGCGTCCAATAACCCATCAGCTGTCGCCCAGGAACCAGCAACACAGCAACCCAGGCACCCAGGCACCCAGGAACCAGTGGAAAACCCCATCAGCTTTCAGTTTACAGTTTTCCACTGCTGCCACCCACAGACTGCCACTGCCACTGCCACACTTTATAGCCATTGCCATTGCCCTTCGTGCACTCAGTCATTCATTGATTCATGCACCAGTTCGCCCAACCATTCAAGCCAGCACTCATTCAATCATTTCTGGCGAGTCCTTGGCGCTATCAGCTCAGCCATCCTCGGCTACATGGACCACTCCAGTCTGCTCGGTTCGGCAACTACAAGATTGCATTGTAATTCGAGATTGAAGGTAGTCGTTAGGCGAACAGTTTAGCTAATGTTCTTTCTTCGAGTGGGAACAATTTATACCTGTGTGATATGTTGATATAATTTATATTAAAAACTAATTTAGTTATGAACAAAACGGCAAATAAATCATTACTCAAGTTGTAATGTAAGAAATTTTAAAATGGCGTATACTAGTATATCTAGTTAAGCCAAAAATGTTCAGCTTTTCTTTAGCTACTAATATTTTTTCGCGAATTTGAAAGCTGTGTTATTCGCAAGGCCTCTCATATGAATCTTTGGGTCTTATATATTTTTGTATGTACCTCAGTTTACCAAGAAATAAGTAAATTATGATTTGTTTGGTAAATAACATTTACATTTATTAAGTCGCAGAATAGGTGAGCCAACCTTTATCGGTTATTTTTTTTAGTTTACAGAAAAATGGCAGAGATAACAATTTTTAACAATAGTTAATAGTTAATTTTATAACTATCGCAATAGTATTCACCACTACTTTTCTTGTGATATTAAACACAGTAGTGTTGGTTAAGTGCTGCTCACTTCATTAAACATATATACTTGTTCTTTATTTTTAAAATAATCGACTTACTCTTAAAGAATACCATTTTTTCTGTTTTCCCTAATCAAATATGCGGAAAATACATAGAGCGAGTGAACCAAAAAGAACTAGTAGGAAGAAACATGCTTACACGCTCAGTTCAGTGAACTCACGAGGAAACCATCGCTAAATCGAAGTAGATTTTTCTGTCAACCGCCGATTAATCGATGTTTACCCACCTCTAGTTGTGTCAAATAGGAAAATTTCTTCCATCTCTTCTGGCGTCTGAAAAAAACACATTGTTTCGCGCATTGTTCCGTTTTTTCTTTTGGAGAATTAGTTCTGATCTCTTGTCGCCGTTCAAAGAGCTTAGCACTTTTCCTAGAGGACACTGCGCACTACATCTATTCCAGCGAAGACAATAGTTTCAAATATAAGAAGCACGCCGCCACCGAAGCCATGGATAAGTAAGTAATACAATCACAGTTGTAAGTGTATGAGTGATACAGGCAATACACATACATACAGATATTGCAATGTGTGTGGACGTGTATTAGTGTATCAGGGCAATATACATACACATATTGCCCTGATACACTAACACACGTACACGCACAATGCCCGAATACACTTATACACATATACGAAATTTTTGCTGCCTCGTGGTCTTCGGACTTAACCTTTTTTTTCGTTTCGTTTTGGACAATATAAAGACAGAAATAGCTTATTAATCATGAATATTGCAAACTTTTAAGCAGTTGTAAAGTCTGACGACTTACTTGTCCAAAATATATTTTTATTTTTTTCAGACTAATCTGTCGCATTTGCCTGGAAACGTCACCAGTGATGATCAACCTGTTGGAGAAGGAACCGGAACAGGAGAAAACCTACGCTGAAATGATTAAACCAATCTGTTCAAAATTGATTTCAAAAGCAAACGGCAAGCCGGTGTACATTTGTGGAAGTTGCCTAGAAGATGCAAAATGGGCCGTTCAGGTCGAAGGGCAGTTAAATGCTACCGACGAGAAATTCGAGAAGATCCTGCAGAATGCACCTAATTATAAGCCAAAATGTCAAATCTGTTCAAAAAGATGCAATAACTATAATTTACTTCGGGTGCACCTCCGAACCCACATTCCTCACCGCCCATATAAGTGCACCCACTGCCCAAGGGCCTTTGGCCTGGTTAAAGATCAAGTGAACCATATCCGGACACACACCGGAGAGAAACCGTACATTTGTTCCCAGTGCTCTGAGGCTTTCAGTAAGAAGAGCCTTCTAGATGAGCACAAACTTACCCACTCAACATGAAGTCCGGACAAAAAATGAGGACCGAAAATAAATATAATATATTTTATATAACTAAATGTAACTTTATATAAAATATATTATCTGCGAAATTAATTTATGTGGTTTATTTTTCCTAAACCCAATGTATTCTAAAATTGAACATTTTTGCTTATCCCAGCTAAGCCATTTTATTTATTTCAATCACTCAAGCTGTCACGACTTAGGTAACCTTTAAACGCCATTATTACGTGCCACCCTATCTTTGCTGCTTGGGTTTTTTTCCAGGATATCACCAGGGGTATGTGTTTTGATGGGTTAAAACTACTAGAGGGAGGCGCAGGTGTGGCAGAGCTTCGTCTCTAACTTCATTTACACGCTTTTCAACGCACCAATCGAGATCCATTTAAATGTTGGCACACACACCTAAGTGTGTGTGCCCCACAAAACAGCACTCGCCGTGGCACAAGTGGCCCGTATGTAGGTAAGTAAGGAGCAAGTAAGTGGAACTTCCAGGGCGGTGGGGTCTGTTTGTATGTAGTATTATAATGCCCCGACACACATCCTTTGAGCTGCTGCTTCGCTTTGCATCTCACAGCTCAGAGCTCGCATCTCGCAGATTCCTCCTCGCTGCCATGTAGAACTAATTCCATTAAAGCCGGCTCTAACTTGATTTTCAATTGACTCCTCATTTGCTGGGGGATCGGTATCGGTGGGTCAGGACGCGCTGTCAGCAATCAACATGTTCAATTGAGCACATCCTGCCGGGTGCAGGACACTGCCGTACTAGAACAGATACCAGATACCAGAGAAATGTGATTACCCGACGCCATTTCCCCACACACATATCCTGCGCACCAGCAACGGAGACGGCCTACACTCGGAATATAATCTATAATGATTTTAAAGCTCTTAAGAGGATGCCTTTATGCTCTAAAGGTATGGAGAATGTATGCAAATAATTGCCCTCCTTAAGGAAAATTTGTTAAAAGTTTTTAAACCGAAGTACGGTTATACTTGTAAATAACTCTTCTGATAATCAAATAATCCCCTAAGAAGCTATAATATTTTATAACATATTTGTGCATTCTTTTAAGTAACTTAACAAGTTTTTGAATTATTTTAAAAGTAGTTTTGGATAAAAATTATATTAAATATTTAAAAGAAGAACAAAAATTACCGCTTTTCTTGGTAATTTTCTGCTTTTGATATATACACATTTAGGCAGATAAACTCTGTCCCTGAAATTCCTAAACCGAAACCCATTTAGGCGAGTGTAGAGAGAGAAGGACAAAGAGCCAGGACATAACATGAAGAAAGTCCAGCGGGCGCCTTTTACATTTCATTGGATTTTATGCGTTTCACTTTATGCTGATGTTTTTATTATTAAATTTTCCTGAATTTTCATTTACATTTTCTGGCTTTCTTAGCGTTTGCTCTATCCTCGTCTCGCCCTATCTCCATCTCTAGCTCTTCCTCTCTCTTTCTGTGTGTTGGTCGTTAGTGTTTTGTCGCCGATGCTGATGACTCCTCTTCATTTTCACACTTTTCATTCAATTTATTGCATTTTGCAAATTGAGTGTCGCTTTCCTTAGATCTATTCGCTCTTCCTTTGCTCCTTCCGTTTTGGTTCTGGCCACAGTATCCTGTCCTGCTCTCTCACATTCCTAATTTTCCTACAAAGAAGCAGGGCAAAAAAATAAGGAAAATACAACAACAAAATAAAGAAATGCGAAGGAGGCACCTAAAAAAAAAGTCAATTCGATTTAAGGCGAAAGAATAGTGAAAATAAGCAGGGAAATACATCTACTTACAGCTCAACTAATTTACCATAAATAAGGAGCTTACAAATTTAAGGAAACTGCAATTAAAAAGAGCATTTAAAGTTCTGATCAGGCTGGCTCCCTTTGTCAATAGATCTATCTATAATGCTTGAAACCTCCTGGCTCCCCCAATACTTTATAGTAGGCTTTGTTTTTTTTATTTCCTTTTCTTCCTGCTTACAAGTAGGCTTTAGCGTTGTTCTCCGGACTTCAAGGGCCCTGCTCGTTCAAAATTCAGTACAAAATTCTCTAAAAGCAAACGCTGTTGGCGATAGCAAACAATTTATTGCTTTTATTTGTAATTCGCAGCTGGCAAAATGTCCACCAACGAGCCGAATCTGCCTGAGATCGATCTCTTGGCTAATGCCGTCGACACTGGGGAGAATGTGGCCAGCATTAGCAGCCGAAGGTCGCCGTTGACAACTGGCAACGACTACGCCAGCCACGATAATCCTGGAGGGTGCAATGTGCAGCGCCTCAAGCACGAGTTGAAAAATATTCGTGCCCATCCGCCGCCCTATTGCCTCGTCGAGATAAAGGCCGATGATCTGGACCGTTGGTCCGCCATTATCAATGGGCCGGCCGGAACTGTCTACGAGGGCGGCCACTTCCATCTGGACATCCGCTTTCCGGCTACGTATCCGTTCAAACCGCCGCAGGTCCGCTTTGTCACGCGTATCTATCATTGCAATGTGGACAGATGCGGCTCCATTTGCCTGGACGTGCTCGGAGAACGCTGGTCGCCGATATTAACAGTGGATAAGGTAAGCCATATTTTCTTTTTCAATATCTTACTATATATATATTTAAGTTTCGAGCTTTTTTTCTGTAAGTTGTGATTGGATATTTGAGTATAAAATGTTATATTTTAGGTTTCTTGATTCTTAGCCCTAAGATTGCCAAAGCATGTTCCCATTTTTTGGGGATTCTTTTTCTAGAATTCATGTTTTTATAAAATATAATTATAATAAAAAAAACCCCAGATGCTGCTGTCCATCTTTGTACTGATGACCGAGTGCAATCCGGATGATCCGCTGGACATATACATCGCGGATATGTACAAGACCGATCGCATGGAGCACGACCGGATTGCTCGTTACTGGACCAAGCGCTATGCCTCGCCCAAGAAGGAGAGTGAGGAGGAGGAGCAGCAGAGCAAGTCCTAAACGCTCATCTAATCTACCCCATATAATAAACTGAAACACCATACAGATCTTGATCTCTCTCACTCTTTGTGAACACCCGAACATTTCTCCAGTTCCAATAACAACTGTTTTCTTTTTCACTCGACAAACATTATAATTGTAATTATTAATTTGTTCCAATCGATGGCAGTCTTTCAACGCTCATTAAAGTGCTGCCTATATAAGTATTGAAAAAGGAAATCAATATTTATAACTTAAATAGTGTTTGAAGTGCAAAATAGCATCCTCTCCATATTAGCGTTTGCCAAGCATAATCCCACAGCGCTTTTCGAAAGCACTTTCTTCGCTTTAAACATTTTTTTTTTGTAGTAAGAGCACTGCCGCACTGCCGAATGTAAGCCAGTTGGATAGCCAGTTTCCCTTTCTCTCTCCCCCGTGAACTTCGACCTCAAGGCAAGCCGTTTTCAAAATACTCCCGGCATTATGTCCCACCAGCATCCAGCATTCCCCATTCCACCGCAGAACGCTGACTGTGTCAGATAGCCGGCGTGGTGGCCCTTTGGTCCTTTGGCCGCTCATGTCTATGAATATTCATGAGCTGCCAAAAAATGGGGAACGTAGGGAAATACATGCACGGACGGGGGTGTGGGGGATGCTTTTTGGTTAGCTTTGAAAAATGAATTGGAACGCGAACAGTTTAAGGATGCCCAAAAACACCTACACTGGCTCAAAGGGTTTCCGCGTAACGGTGTCACCTCAATGGAGTGAAAATATCCTTGAAGCCGGCACAATCTTAAATGCCCATATGGCACTAGGCCGGTAGCAGTGGGTCGGCGAAGACAAACACAATTAATGGTCCTGCCAACAGGAGTCACATTCATGGAAACCTCAAGAAGTGAAAAGCCAAAGCCTGTTATTAAATATATTCCATAAACAGGGAAATAAATAGGCATATTGCATTTATGGTTATTGTTTGCTTTACTTTAACTTTTTTATTTAAGTGTTTTTAAAGTAAAATCTGAAGCGAGGCTTTGATCATAGCATTAATAATTGCTTCTCGGTTAAAGTTTCAAACTAATCTATAGGAATTTTATAAGCTTCCGCTTTAAGAACTTTTTCCCAGAGCTAGTCTTAAGTTTATCTCAGTTTCAATTAAGACAACACCTTAGTTCCTATTTGGATTGGGAAACAGCGTCTTAGCTAACCAATATTGAAACTGTCAGTTGGCTGAAATGCCAGAAGGCATATCAATTGAACCCAATAAACCCTGAACCTATATGGCAGCCAGTGTGATAAAAGCATAACCGGAGTGACAGTCAACGTGGCCATCGTCGTCCTCGTCGCCAATCGAGAAATGGCCAACAATGTCATCATCAAAGTGGCAGTGCCCTTCTTCCAATATAGCCGCCCATTCCCTGTCCTGTCCTAGACCTCCCTTATTCCCCCGACAAGTCAAACGTTAATGAACTTAAAGAAATTAATTAAAGTGGCAGGCAACAGGCCACCCACATATGCTGCATATATGTAATATATATATAGAGATACTCCGCAGATACATATAGAGTGTGTGCAGCTTAACGCCCCGATCCGATGCCCGTTTATTGGAAACGACATACGCATGGGGTCTGGGCCAGGGATCGGCATCGGATGGCTTTCGTCTTCCCCGGCAAATGCAATAAAAGCAAGTTGTGAGACAACTTGACCGTTAAAAATGAAGTCAGTCGGCGAAGTAGGAGTGTCGGTGTCCAGTGTTGATGAGTCCGATACAAAACGACGGAGGAATGCCCTCAATGAGGGCAACAAATCGGAAATTAATGCATCTGTTTTGTAGAATTTAGTCAAAGGTAAAGAGAATTGATAGGTTGGTTTTTTAGACAAAAAAATAAATACTTTCGCATATAAAACCTTTCCGGTTATTAACTAGAAATTCGTTTAGCTGACATTAACGACCGAACCTCCTTTAACGACTGAATTTAACCAAAGGTTAAGCATTCAGACTGACAAAATAAAGCCATTGGTATGCAAAAACCTTTTTGAAAACCAGCCCAAACTCCAACTGGCGAACTTAGACTGTGGCAATGACTTTGGCAGAGCTTCCTGCACCCACTCTCATTAACCCCAGGTGATCCGCCCCTTAACTCCTGTTCCCCGACCTGTCGTATGTGTCAACCGCCGCAGGCGTCGCTCCATTCGCACCCAGGTTAATCCCACAGAGCTCGGCCAGAGGTTCGATTGCCAATTGGCAATTGACAGCAAACAGGCAAATAGCTTGGACAATCCGTCATAGCTCCGACTGGTGAACAACTCTCCATGTGAGGCCACGACTTGGATCGATAATCGCATTTCAGGGCACACGCACGACGAAAATGGGCTGGAAAATTAGGTGGAAACGTGGAAATTAGCAGGAGATGGGAATCGCGGTCGGCGGCCGCCGCTGCAATTCAATTCTCATTTGCTGCAATTTCAATGGGGAATTGGATGCGTCTTGCAAAAGACGATTCGAGTGGCCATTATTCACAGGGGGAATTCACGCAACAGGGTTTTCAATCAGTTTGCTTAAGGGTCTAAATATATCGAGAGAAAGAAGGCAGTGTAATAATATTAATTTAACTATTATATAGCAAAAAAAACTGGAATAACCTTTCTTACGCAGGAAGTAGTAAACAAGTTTATTGATAAGTACATAAGAAAGGAAGATAATAAAGCTTATTCACTTGCAGAAGTCTTAAAAACTTAAAAGTGGATTTCTAAATATAATAAGAATACATCAACCGTTCTAAAGTTAATATTTTTTATCTATTATATTGTATATCTATTAAAACAGCGATATTTATCGATAAATGGCCAAAGTTGTCGTTTCAATAGTTATCTTCCCTATCAAAACAATCGCTAAATTACCAGACCAACCTCCTTCGAGGACAAAAGCCATCCCTTAGCTTATAGACTCCAGTTTGTCACCCTGTCACATGGCAATAAATATTGCCACATGTTAAATGTGATGGGTCGGCCGAGGTCCTGAGGATTCCAGGACTCACTGGCTGAAGAAAGAGGCTGGTGCAGGGCCATGGCCATGGCCACTCGCCGATATTGCAGAAAATTAACAAATGAGCCCGACAAGCGTCCGTCTGATGAGTTTCGCCCTCCTTCAATAACCCACGAAAGCTGGCCGGAAAACCCCCATACCCTCTCGATTCCCGATTCCCAGGCAGCTTCAATAGCCCGAGGGGCGCCTGGTCGATTGAATTCCGTGTCAAACGGTTTCTGCACTCTCAGCTTTTATTGAATTCCATTACAGATTCATGTCCGTCGGAGGAGTAACGTCATCATAAAGGCCGTACGACGTACGTACCGAACACCCGGCTTGTTTGGCTGGGCCAACTGGTAGAGAGTGGAGATGTGATACACCCACCGATTGCTGTCATTAATGTTAATGGCAAATTGTTTTAGAGCACCGACTTCTGCCGGTGACAGTGTGGCTCCTCCTTCTGCCAGACCGAAGCCCGCATCAGCAACAGCCTCGCATCAGCATCAGCATCCGGATCCGCATCCTGTTTGCCTCTCTGCCTGCCGAGTAGTTTGTCAAAAGTGCGAGCACAAAAGCACTCGCTCCTTATCGCACCAGACAGACTTTTCCGACGTGGTCCGGTCCTGTTTCCATTATGATTATGCCGACATAGTCCCAGCCAGAGAGCCCTTTATTCTTGCCTGCTAATTTGTTAGGGCCTTTCTAAGGTTTTTCTTTTTTGGCTATTTAAAAATTACGTCCGAATCGAAAGCCAATTAGTTGGTGCAAACGGATGGACAGTGCACTGGGAAAGTTAAGGAAAAATTGGGAACCTTACAGATACTCATTGGAAAGTGTCCTGTAATTTTGTCATTTGGTTTCTTTGCAAATTCGGTAATTTGAAATTACGTTTCTCTGAGAAATCCAATTCTAATTAATTGAATGGCTTCTTGAGTTTGAACTTAAGTGAAAAACAGTTTAGTGAGAGCCAAGTAAACCAGAAATTAACCATAAATATTTCTGTAACATATTCATCTTCAGTTTCTTCATTAAGTGCTCAAAAATGCTTCTGTGATTTTCCGCTCAATGCAGAAGCCATTGAAGTTCTGTGTAAAAATGTCGAGGGCCTCGTTCAACTTGGCTACACTCTCTCTCCCTGTGTGTGTGTGTGAGTGTGTGGGGTGTAAATCTGCTCGAGGGCCAAAAGGACCTCTCCTGCTCAATTGAAATTGTTGCCAGAGCAAAGGCTCACTGGCTGACTGGCTGGCTTCCACATCAAAATCAGTACATAGTGCATACAAATCTGGACTGTGGCTGAATTTCATGGCACTCGCACAATGAGAATCCCGACCTCAACAAAGGAAAATTAATTTCGTCAACCGAGTTGCAGCTGAAGAATTTTCCAGGGCTTCTCATTCTTGGCCAGGTAAAATGGCGAAAAGGGGAGCTCGAGCCCGAACCAGGAACCAGGAATCAGGAACCCGGTATGGGCATCGAAACTAAGGCTCTCCTACACGGACTCAATTAATTTAAGAGATTTTCCGAGATTTTCCGAGGAGCAGAAGTGAGCAACTCCCAGCTCCGGTGACTCTGGAATTTTGTGGTGCAATCGAGGCAACATCTCGGATTGAGTTTTGCCATTGCTCTTCATTTGGTGGTCTTCGTTTTCAGATTTTTGGCTTGCTCGAAATTTAATTAAGCTGCGCCGGCGGCGGGAAAGTGGGGCTGAAAGCGGAGGAAGGCTGCCTTCGGAAAAGTTGCCATCTAAATATTATTTTACACGATGCTTTAACGGCAACTTTTGCATGCCTCATAATAATAATAATCGTCATAATGCCGCCAGGCAACAACTGTTTCATTAAAAGAAAAATAAACCAACAGGAAAATCGCAGCAGAGAGTCTGGGGAAAATGGTGGTAAGGGGGTTGTGGAAAATGCAGTACGAGGGGAGCAGATTGCATCGTATGTTGTTTTATGCGTATGATATTTTACCAGGCCAAAGTTATGAGTTCTATATAGAAGGAAGCTGGTAAAAGGCAAAGGCAGAGTCGAGCTGCAGCAGGGAAAAAAATGGGAATCTGCTCCCTTTTTGGTCTAGGTTCCCTTCATTTCTTTTATACCCATTACTCGCAGTTAGCGAGGGTATATACAGCTTGTAGAAATTGTATAAAAACAATTAAGTTTTATGATTATACATGGTATTTATCTTCCTTGAATCAGAGAAATCTATACTAAGCTAATAAAAAAAATAGAAAAAAGTGATGCTATATGTACTACAAAACGCTAGTCAGGTATTCTATGGTCTAGATTTGTCGTGTTAAGCTTTTCCACTTGTTGTCTATTTTTTTATGGCCGGGGTGTGGGGCGCTGCACTTGCTCTTTTAGTTAAATGTTTGAAAAGAAAAATTAAAAACTTTTTACAGCGCACACAACATGCGCGGGCTGCTGCTGCCGCTTCTTCGCTTCCTTGCTGCCATAATATCCTGTAAGCGGGGCCAAAATGCAAGTGGAAAAAGTTAAGCGGCCAGAAAGGGGCTAGGACTGGGAATATGAGCAAAAGTGAAAAGGGAACGAAGCCAGCAGAAGATTATGTCGCACTAGCCGGGGCTTTCCAGCAGCCTCACGCCCCACCCTCAAGCTCCATCTGCGAAAAGCGTCTTAATTCCGACTAAGAACAACCGCAGGCGGTGACACCCACATTCCACAAACACACACACACACACACACAACATGCAACGTGCCACATGTCAGATATGCTCACTTCAAGGGCGAAAAGTTGTTCATCTTAAGAACACAAAACTTGCGATCCTTTTTTAGCAAGTCAACCGACCACTGAATACCCGGCGCTTAGCGAACAAGACAGCTTTTCCTACTTTGGCGGAGAGTCCTTAATGGCTAACTAAAATTCGTTTTGGGATCTTTAATATTTTTTAGCTTTGTGGGGAATTATCTTAGTTAAACTTGAGATCACAAATCTATTTATATAGGAAACTATAGCTGCCCCAGGGATTTCTAATATTAACTGCATATAAAATATACATTTCCAAAATACACTGTCACATTATTTTCTCTAGCTCTTTGCATTATTTAAATAATACTTTTCATTCACTTCTCTTTCTCGAATACTGCGGTTATAGCGCTTCTTTTTCTGAAAATCTAATAAAGGAATCACATTACGCACTCACCTTCTCCTCTAGATAAGCATTCAAAGCATTCCCCCGATCTTTCCGATGAGTTGGTTTTAAGAGCACTTAGTGGCTGCTTTAAGGACACCTTACCCTTATCCTTATCCTCATCCCCCCCCCCGCACCCTTTTGACTTCAACAATTTCGGGTTTCTCTCCTTCTCTGGCGACGAAGACACATGCGGTAAGGCAGTTGAAAGGAAAGAGTGGGTAAAATGGGAGAAAAAAAAAGCAAGGAAAATTAGACAAAAAAAAAGAGGAAAACTTGTAGCCACTTTTTTTCATATGTATGTGCTCGTTTTCATTTTTTTTTCTGTTCCTATTTTCTTTATTTTTTTTTTTTTTACTCGACGACGGCTGACTTGGCTGGCTGGCATGTCTTGTCTTTTTTTTTTTAACCCCAGCCAGAACCAAGAAAACCCCCTGAACACTCGAAGAAATATAAATAAAAGAAAAAAATGTGTAAACAATTAAATGATGTAACATACAAATTATTCAAAGGTTTTCTAAGCTATAGAGAAATTGTAATTAAACTTACTATAATTTATAATACGATTTACCAGTTAAGGTAGAAGTTTTTTGTATTTTCCCATAAATTTGTTTCGTTTTTCCAATCAAATTAAATAATTTAAATAATATGTAAAGCATATATTTCTTTTTAATATTAGAACATCCTCTGTTTTTCTTGAGTGCCAAGTGCACTCACTCCCACATTCAGCTGTGCCACTTTCCACTTGCCGCTCTCGTAACTTTTGCTAGTGCGGCGACATCTGCCAATGTTTTGAACATTGCAGCACATACACACACTGAGTGAAAGGGGGTGCTGGTCTGGGGTGTCCTGGAGTGCGCCACACACACTTACATACACACGCTAAAGGACAAACTCCTTGGCAAAATAATGAAAAAGTAACTCAAAGTCGTATTTGTATTTTCTTCAGCTTTCCTGTCGCTGTCTGTCTGTCTGTCTCTCTGTCTGTCTGCCTGCCTGCCTGCCTTTCCCCCGTACCTTCCCTTTTCTCTTTCTGTTTGGATATCTCAAAGTCGAACTCTTCCATCATGTCGTATCCATCCATGGAGGTTAAAGGCGAGTCAGCCTGTTTTCGGAAATTGGTGCGAGTAATTGGTTTGTTAGAACAAAACTTATGGCACAAGATTTCGGACTCTGGGACTCTGGCCGCTGGACTCTGGACTCTGGAGTCCGTAGTCCAAAGTCCAAAGTCCGTAGTCGTTTCCCGTATTTCGGTGACCCTGCCCTCCACGCTGTCCCTGTCACTGGACATGGGCAAACTTTTCCAGAGACTCACCTGGCAGGCGACAGCGAAAGAGATGAACAAACGGACGGGCGGACGGACAGACACACGGAGTGGCGGACAAACGGACGGACAACCTAATAATAATCTGCATGCCAGGCTGAGAAACTTAAAAACATGTCACAGAGTTTTCGGTTTACAGATTTTCGCAAGCTGCACATAGAACTTTGTTAAGGTGCACTCGGAAAAATATGTATACACGGCCACCACACGAAATAAATTAGATAAAAAAAGATAATATATAATTGTCCCTAGTAAAATAGTATTTATTTTATAAATATTAGATAAATACAATCAAGAAATCAATGAAATATAAAAAATATCAAGCTAGAGCTCTATAAATTTCCCCATTTTGGGTCCAGTGTAAAGGGTCCTGGCCCGGTCGCAGAGTCCTGGCTCGTGCCCGGGTCGTGGAGCCCACCCGTGGCGTGGAGTCGAGATACAGATACACGTCTAACATGTCAGTGACACACACGAAGTGACTGCAGTTAGAAAAGGGGACGGCGGCGCAGCACAAAGGTTAAAAAGCAATTTTTCGAAATGTCAGCATACAAAATTTCATTACAAATTTGTTTTCTTCATATTCTTTTTTTTTTTTTGTTTGTCGTCGTCGCCGGCTTCTTTTGTTTTTTGGCTTGGGTTTGGGTTGATCTTGGGAACGCAGATTGTGTTGGTCCTTTTGCCAGTGTTGGGCAATATTTGGTGTTAAAAGAGCCCTTGCTAAATAGCTCACAAATCAGAGGCGTACTTTGTGACTTGATTGTTAGGATTCCTCTTGAAATGGTTTTCCTGGAGATGATTAAGAAGAAATGCGCTGTACCTTTCTTTTCATTTTTCCCAATTAAGTTGTGTTGCAAAGCGCTAATAAAGAACGGCGTTGCAACAAACGCAACAGAAGCAATTCTGAATTAAAGTTAAGTTTTTGGTTAAAAGTACCTTGGAGAACTTAGTCTCCTAACAAGGTTCTCTTTTGCCCGAAAAAAACTAACATAATTTATGATTATTAATAACAATAATAGGGAATGTATGCAAAGTACACACACAAGTAAACAGGATGAGGGCGGAAAATCGACGTTTAAAAAGGATTTGCCTTGCTAAACATTTTGAAATGCCTTAAGCTATTCAAAAATTACATCACTCGAGTAAATACGAGAGAGACACTCGAAGGGCATGGAAATGGGACTGGGAATGGAAATGGAAATGTGGGTGGAAAGCTCCTGAGTTTCCAGCGCCGAGAGTCCTGGAGTCCTGAGTCCTGAGTCCTGCCTGAGATGCACGATTAATGGCAACGAGAAATGTAATGTAGCGAATATGCGAGAGTTGCCGTCCTGATTTCAAAAATGGGCAAAGGGCAAGCACGGCGCGGTGGTGGAGGCAAAGTAAAACAGGGGGAAAACTGGAGGAAAACAAAACAAAAGGCGGCGCTGGAAAAACAACGCCAAGCGGTTCAATGCTCGACCGCTGGCGTTCGCCTGATTTAACCATGCATTGGGTCAGGACACACAGGACGCAGGAAGGAGCCTGGGCCGCTCCGGTCTCAGAACTCAGCCGCAGACAGAGGACCTCGTCGTGGTCGTGGTCCTCTCGACATCATCGAGAAATGAAAACAACTCAAGCGAAAATACAATCATATTTTTATTGCCGGCTGGTTGGCTGCATTTCGAGGCGAGCCCAAGGAAGCGGACACATTGCCGACGAATATCAGGGGACCTTTGCAGGGGAGTTGGGGCGGGTCATTCGCTTTACACTTGAAGAAAGCAAACGAGGACACTCGGGGAGTAGCTAAAATTAAAACCAAGCAGGAAATTAAGAGGAGAAAGTGCCCACAAAAAATCCACACAATTTCAAAGAAATTCTGAAATACGATTAACCATTTAAATGTGTTTACAGTTTCTTACGACTTGAATATAAATAGTAGATATATATATTCCTGTTATTAAAATAATAATGTTTTCTAACCTTTAACACCTTCATATTTTCCCTATGAATTACAGTATATATTTGTGATTTGTATTTCTCTAAGTGAACCAATTCTCGTTTGCTCGCTCGTTTAGTCGATTATTCTTGGAGGCGTTTTTCTTAATAGCAACTCTCTGAGAAAGAATGCTACAACAACAACGAGAACAACAACGTTGAAATAAGAAAAACAACAAGAGTGGTGAAACAATAACAATGGGAAGAGCAATAACAGTCAGAACTCAAGGGCTGGACGAATGGTTGGGTCACCAAGTGAAATGAATTAAAACTGAATCAAAACATCTGGACACACGACCGAAAGACAACAGAGCCAAAAGGAGAACCAAGATGGGAAAATGGTGGAAAAATCCGGGCAGTTTCACTATTTATTCAAACCAACGAAGAAGATGAATGAATGAATGGATGGACGATGGACGATGGCCGATGGCCTGGATTGCAACTGAGTGATTAAATTGTTAAAGGATAATTGAGAGAGTCAGGCTTCTTTAAAAATTCAAGTCTGCCAGAAATATTTCACGAAAATAATACAAAATCATTAGAATATAAATTTGTTTATGTAGAAATTGGTTTAAATAAATAGTAATCATAAATAATACACAAATAAGGTAAAGAAAATGCTGTTGCTTAAAAATATTGATATTATATATTATCTAAATTCCTTAAATAATTTTTTTATAATATTCCCCACCAAGGGTGAGCCATACCGTAGCTCCCCATACCTCCCAAAATCAAATATTCAATTATCTTGGAATATTTGAGACACCGCTTCATTAAGTGAAGCAATTCCCATTCGGGGGCCCAGTCGGGCAACTCCCCTGATCAACTCCCCTGATTCGATGAGTTAACTTTGAGTTATTTGCGAATTGATTTCCTTCTCATTCCATGTCCAAGTCAGGACATCGTTCCACGTTGCAGAAATGGCCCCGAGTCAACGAAAGAAGCCACTTACCTGGCTCCGAGATGGCTCCGAGATGGAACCATCAATGCGGCTGGCCGCACTTCAGCTACATCAGCTCCATTCCGATCCCAACTTTGGCATGGCCTGGGAAAGGGTGAAGGGTGGCAAAAATATGCAAGCCAAGCAATTTGCATTTGCACACCGCAAACGGTGAAGCAAACTTAAGAGCACAGCACCGACAAGGACAACAAGTGCTGCAAGGAATATGCTAAATTACGAAAGGACAAAAAACAAAACACGGCACACGACAAAAAAAAAAACAGAGAAAACTAAAAAAGAATGAAGCAAAGAATAAACTTTGTTAGACTCCAGCCCCCGCACTGTCTCGCCCTTCGAAAAAGTATTCTCGAGAAGAAGTTGCCCAAAGTCGGAGCTGGAACTCGGGTTACAAAGACAAAAAAAAATATATACCACGCCCCCCCAGTTAGAAGGAGTATTCAACACTTGATTTTACGACTTGACGATACTTCGCTAAGCTGATTTTATTTGAAAATCTTAAAAAAAATCTTTAGTGTTCCCCTAATTAGAACCTTTGGTAATCTTTACAGAAACCACTCTAAAGAAGTTCATAGCGAAGCCAACAATTAAAAACTGAACCCATTTTAATATAAACTAACATGAATACTATTTTTTAAGTTGAAAGGTAAAGCTGGTATTTTGTATAATATTAATATTGTTCATTAATGTTCTTCTTAGCTTTCTGGCACCTCTTTACACCCTTTTCTAGGGTATATAAATCTCTTTCCCAAATGGTTTCAGAAATGGTTGACGCTTGCCAGAGGAGCTGCTGCCTTGGGACAGTTCCATTTATACACAAGGAGAAAAAAGGCTGTGTATAACTTAGAAATTCTGATGTTCCGGTTATAGCATTTCTTCCCATTAGTGGCTATTTATGCATAATAAAAAGTAAATACCTCGAATAGTATAAAAGGTGTAAGGTATAATTTAAAGAATATATAATATAATATATAAAATATTATCTTATCCATTTATATCTTCTTTATTCAATCTAGCAGATATGAAGCTTTTTCTTTCGGTGTCGTGTCAAAGGTAGAAGGCAAATAATCAGAGAGACCTCAGCTCCGTTGCAGCATCATCCTTGTTGTGTGCTGTTATTGAAAATAGTTTTACAATTTATAGAGGGTCCTGCCAAAGCCCCCCTTTCCCCCCATCTTTCCAGTGGCATCACCTGGCCTTTGTCTGGTCGGTGGGCGTGGCACTGCGGCCGGTCGCCCACAGCTCTTTGCATGACAAAGGCTCCTTGCGGTTGCCAGGTCCTTCAGATTGTCAGTTCAACTGTCGGCTCAGCGGCCAAAAGGGGGAAGGTCCTGATTCCTGATTCCCTGATTCCTGAGTCCACTGCACACTGTACAGTGTACTGCTCGTCCTTGTCCTCGTCGACGACATCGCACTCCACCTAAGCTGATTTGTCGGCTTACGGCGAAGTCACACAAGATGGCCATAACCGAAGTTTGGTTATGTGTAAGGAATCGCATTAGAATCGCCATTCGGTTCAAGTGAAGTTATGTGTGCCAAAGAGGCTTCCAATATCAGGCAGCTAATATGGCAAGAACCCGCTAGAGGCACTGCAAGTGAGATTTTTATATTTTAAAATATCCAAATATTTTATTATTTGAGAGGAAATAAGAGTCCCTGAAGAAATATGAAGTATACGTTAGGAATAAGTGAAATAAGCAGTTTTTACTATAGATTTGTATGGAAAAACTAATAAGAATGGAAGTATATCGTGTAATTAATATAATTCCTTCGCTTTCTTTGCATTAATATCCATTGTCCCCATTGTATTAACTAATTTAAGCTCTTCGCTGTACCAATATAGCTATATATCTATATATTTCCATATGCACACACATCCCTTTTCTGCAGCCTTGGAAATCATTAATCTGAGTCCGAGCGTGGAGTGAAGGCTGCCCCGTCGTTGCAGGACTCAACCTGGAATTAACATAATTTATCGCTTATTGAATCAATCGAAGTTCCAGCTTGTCAACCACCTTCTTTTGCCGGTTTTCCCATCCAACTCCCTTACCTCTTCTCTCTCTTATTTATTTGTATTTTCTTTTTTCTTTTGCCGTAAGAAGGAAGGGCGGTGGATTGGCCCGTTTAAAAAAGCGAGCCACGTAGAAAGATTACATGAATTCGTAATAAAAAACTACTGTCAGCTTGCATCAGGGAACTTTCCATCATTTCCAGCGGATGCCGATGCGAATGCGGAACCGGAAGCGTCGCACAGCTTCGAAGGACTCCCCGGTGGCTGAGGGTGCGGATTTGATTTGGGTGTTGGCGTCTACTAAATCCTTTGGGGATATACAACCCACACACACACGGAGAGGATGGAGAGAGAAGGTATGTTATGCTATTTTGCGATTGAGCTGTCCAAATGCGCCTTTTAATGTAATCTCTTACGGATTTGTTTTGACAGGAGGAGCAGCTCCAACTCCGATGTGTGTGTGTGTGTTGTGCGAATCTCTCTCTTCTCCTCAGCCCCAAGCTTCTCATCTTCATCTTCGTCTTCATCCAATGCATATGAAATGGGTGTGGATAAGTCTGGTTATGTTTTCCCAGGACACGGAGGAGTGCTTTATGCTTAGGTATACTTTCATCATAAATATTAGATTACTCAAGCGGACGTAATTTATTATATTCGATTTGAAACAAGGCTCTGCTTAACGGATTTCGGATAAACATAAAAATGTATAAACCTAATGGATATATTATAGTGGCAACTACAAAACTATTGTATTTATATTACTATTACTATTGTATTTTTTAAAATAAGTTCTTATGCTACCTGTTTTTATAATATCAGAATTACGGCTATGGAGGCACCATCATCGTAGCTGCCTTATATGTTCTCGCCAGCCCTCTTGTCCAGATGACTTCAGTGACAACTCTTCGACACCAAAAATATCACTTGATACATCTAGTGAGTAATTGGAACTCTCAAAAGCCTATTTTAAGTCCTTCCAAACGCCAAGATTATAAGTTTGCATTCGAAATAAACAAAAACGCAATGTAAATAGCCAAATTCTATATTTTTCCCAGGTTATATCGTGATATAAAATATCCCTTTAGTTTGAAGATTAAATGTATATATTTCTATATAATTTAGACCCTTATAAACCAATTTGGAAATCATAATGCCAAACTTAGTGGCCCGTTGATCCCTGGAATTAACTATGATATGTAAATGCCTGGCACTTGGTTGCAAGTGCAGCATGCAGATGCCGGGGAACTTCGGGGCTCTCCCATTTACATATTACTAAGGGGAAAAGTCTGCTTTGAATAAACTTCCACATATAACCCCACACCCAATATGTGTGTGTGTGCAGTTTTTAAATTTGCAAACATGAGCATGTAAATTTGCAATGAATAAATTAACCAGAGTCATAGTCCTGCTCCTGCTCCCAGCCGCATCCTGCCAGATGCGTTCTTGTGACGCTGCCTCAACACTTTCGCTATTTATTAAAATATAAATTGACTTTTCCAACTCACACCCCCATCCCGCCGTCAAGGGCTTACAGGCAAAGTTGAGCCTAGAATATGCATCTATTTAGCAAATAAATAAAGCCGTTTAAGTTATTTATAACGATTATATTTTTATTTAAATAGTACAAGTGAGCTATTGGTCATTTTCTTATTAAATCTAGAAAAAAGAATATTAATATACATATTCTCAAGATTATGTACAGTGTACAAAGAATAAGTTAGAAGTTTTTTAATTTATTTTATTTTTGAGGTAAGTGAGGTAGGCCCAGAAAATTGTCGCCTCATTTTATCAATAATTGTTGCAGCCGTCGGTCGGTCGGTCTGGCTAGCTAGCAGCAGCTTTATTTTCTGTTTTAATCACTTTTTATTATGCGCTGTCCTTGAGGAGGCTGTGGGCGGCGGGACTGGGGCTGGGTGGTGTTAACAAAGTGTTTGCCACAGGCCCGGCAAAAGGAAAACAATCACGTGGCCAAGAGACAGACAGGCCTGTTCTGGCAGCCGCCTGACAACGAGCGCCGCAACTCTTTTTCTCTTTTCTGCAACATCAACAATAACAAGAGCCGGCAGATATAGCCGGCACTGGGAGAAAAAATAGCTGGCTGTTGATTGATTATTATTGGTATCTTAAAAATATTTTCTCTAATTAAATTAAGCCAAGGAACGGCTAAAGCAATTTGCTAAATTATGCTAAGCTTAAGATAAATATAAAAAACAGGTTTTACACAGCTAATGAAAGATTAAACTACAAGTAAAAATTATTTAGAGGGTAACAAACACCGAGTAAGTTCTAAAAAATATGACTAACCCTTAATTCTTTATAAGAAACTTAAAATAATAATTAATAACTATTTATAAAGCTACGAAAGTTATTCCCAAGTTTTTTCCAGTGTCCGGAAAAGAGTATCTGCTGAGCAGATATGGCTGAAGTGGAGGCCCGGAGTCAGAGTTGGATTTGGATGCGAGATTGGGATACACGGCCGGTATGGGATGGGAGAACGTCAACAGCAGCAGTCGCGGCGACAACGATACGACAACTTCAGGACGAATGCTGAGGGAAAAACTTCCTTTGCCGCCTCCTAAAACTCCGCCCACAACAACAGCAGCGGCAGGAGCAGCAAAAAAGAACACAACGAGCCGAGAAAACTCAATTAAACTTTTGTAATTACAGCTAAAACGGAAGAAGATATTTATCCAGTATAATTGCATTGAAGGCAAATGAAAGAAAAGAAAAGCCAGAAAAACAACGGGCGAAAAAAAAGGAAGAAGCGAAAGAAAGAAAAGCGAGACACACACACACATAGGGAAAAGGAAAACCAAAGCGAAAGAAAGCTGGGGAAAATAAATAAATAAAGGATGCCAGGAGACAAGAAGCGGACCAAGGAGACAGACGAGACAGTCGGCAGGGATAAGCAGCTGCCACTGCTACACAGGGCGAACAAATATCTATTATCGCACCAGAAGAAAATAAATTAAATATATTAATATTATCAGGAAACTGTATGAACAAATTTCCTTAATTTAAACTCTGAATAATTTGAATTCTTCTCCTTATTCTAGAGAAAATTCTACACAACTCCAAGAAACGCTTCTCACAGTGTTGGCTTATTTAATACTCACAGATACGCACTCGCAGATGCACCCGACACACACTGTGATACCGGCAGGACTTGAGGTTGCAGCTAGGAAACATTCAGAACCAATTGTTTTGACACTGCAAGTTCAACAACTTTCACTGGGAACAAAACCCAAAACCCGTTTATGATTGATTCTTTGTGTCTCCTAGAGGTCAGGTTTATGGCTTGCTAGGTTCAGGATTTACCACAAGTTCGACATTCACCTGGGGCTGGGCACTAAGGACTCATATAAAGTCGCGGAAATGCAAGGCTTCCGGAGTATTCTTTTTCTTCTTCCTGATTTTCACACAATATGTTTCCCATCTTTAATTTTTATATAAAATGTAACTACTAGGAATGCATTTTTATTGTATTTTTCTTAATTATTTCAAACCCATTCCCTTTCACAAATAATTATTAGAACAAACACTCACAGCATAAATAAATACCAGGACAAAATATGCCTGTTTAGCTTCACATTTTCAATACAAATTGAATTAAATATTGAAATGCTAACAAATTATCACTCAATCGAAACTGTAAACAAAATTAGCCAGCAAAATGACGAGATTAAATCCAAGCCTTTTTCAGCTATTTTCCCGATTTTGGTTTATTTATTTTTATTTTTTTTGTTGCTAAAAACAAAAAGCCGAACGAACAACTCGTTTTATTGGCTTGATTCTATTTGCAGGACAAAATGTTTTTCAATTGTCCGTGTCCGTGTCCGGTTTGTCTGCTGATGAAGACATTAATTTGATGCAAATCGCGTCAACTGAACACAATCGAAGTGCTAATTGCGCTTCTTTCAATGCACAATCCGACACCGACATCCCTGCATTGCCCAGTCGCTGCTGCTGGCCCTGCTCCTGGCCCAGTCCCTGCTTCTGTCTCTGCCCTGCCCTGCCCTGCCATTTCCCACAATGAACGCTAACAAACAGCAGCCAATCGACATCCCAGCTCATGATGATGATGATGATGGTGGTCCTGGGAATGATGATGATGGGGACTGGGTACTGGGTATCCTGCGGATGATGAGGTGGCCAGGTCAGGTAACTGCAATGTGACCCACTACCCCTAGCAGCCGTCCATCCCCTCTATTCCCCTGCAGTCCAATCACTTCACTTCATTACGTATGCGCGACACAGACAATGGGCCACTGATGGACGTGCTGCAATTGCAGTCCGACTACTAGTAGCTCCTACTAGTGACTAGTCCAGCCCCCAGTCCGGATCCAGCACCTGCCAGGACCACCGCAAACAGAGACGTCCGATTTCCAGCCACTTTGGCACTGCCAAAAATAAAGAAATCTTCACGGTAATTTCCTTAATTCAAGTGTAAATACTACAAATTGATATTTGTTTAAAAATGCATTTTAAATTTAAAGCTTAAATATTAATTTTATATATTTAAATCGTTTTGCTGCTGTAGCGGTTATTCTTTTCGCCCAGTGTCTTGGGCGAACCTGAGCTGTTGTTGCTACTATGACTTGGACTCTGAATAAAATGTTTTGTAAATCCGAAACGCTCGTGTGTGTTCCCTCCATCTGCTGATCCCTGACTCCTCCAATCTCCCCCATTGACCATTTCCGGAATGGAGGCAACACCTTTGCTCAACCAGCATGCCGGACGGAGTCAAATTGCCGAGCATGCGGTGCTAGTTTATCTATTTGCCTGCCCGACCAGCTTGTTAGGTCTTCTCTTCAATGGACTCCACCTAGAGTCCCACTCCTCTCACCTGGCCACAAGTGACGGGAAGCAGTGCCAAGAGTCCTGTTCCTTCCTGTTCCAGCGAGACCACAAAAGCGAGCGGCCAGCCACTCACGCGCTCACAGCACGCACTCGGGGAAAAATATTTTTGATCTGCCAAATATGTACATTTTATAATTGCGAATACACATCAAATGAATTGAATTGATTATTATATTTTTATTGCTCGTTAAAATGCCATTTAATTTGTGTAAAAATGTGTTTGCCATTAACCAATGTAAAAGTAATTATTTGTTCAAATTCTGTGCGATGCTGATGGAGACAATGTTCTCCTTGCGCACCATCACCGAGCCCAGGTACTTCTCATTCTGACCCTCCTGCATCCAGTAGGAACAGCAGCGGTTTAGCAGAATGTTCACATCCCGGTCGGTGCATGTAAAGTAACCGACCAGAATGCGGCCATCTTTGATCTGGATGCGCATTGGGCGTCCCAGCCACTGCTGCAGTTTCATTCTTCCCTCGCTCATCAGCGGTATATTCGTGGGGATCGTGTACAGGTCCGGGGACTGCTCGGGCTGCTCCTGACCAGACATTCAGGAAAGGATTTTTCTGTTGAATAAAAAAAGTTCGGTTAAATTAGCTTTTTTTTCCAGAGAGCAGTGCTGCTGACTTTGTAATTTACAAGTTCAAAGATTGAATGAAATTTTCACATATGGGAAACGTATAAATTAAATATCAAGGCTAATGTGATGCTGGAATTATTATTTCTAGTCAAGGCTTCATGTAAATTTTGGTGATCTAGTAGACCTTAGACTTTCCTAATGGTGACAAGCCAGTTTGGATTTCCCTTTTATTTAATTCAGCAAGTAGTCTATTTGTTTTCGGTCAGTGCATCTGGAACCACATACCATTCCCTGCTGCAGTTCATCATCAAAAGAAGACGCTTCAAACTTTATGCTCTTACAGTTCCCTCTCAGGATCTCCTTGGGTTTCAACGGGCGACTGGCAAATGGCGAATGGCGAATGGCAAACGGCATCATCAAAGTGCCATTGGCAAAGTTATCTGGCCGCTTGTAATTTAATGTGGGCGTTACTATAAAAACTCGACCATTTTGTGCCACACTGCAGCAGGCACTCTCTTTCCCCATCCTCCCCCATCCCTATCTATCGTGACTACTTATGTAGCCAGGACCCAGCACAGATTGGATTTGTAAACGCAATTTTCGCTTACACAACATTATTTTAATGTAATTTTTCTATTTATTGCTGGATACCTTTTTTATTCTTGTTTATTTGGGCTGGACCCAATGCATGAAGGGTCTCAATAGGATTTGAGAAATAGTCTTAGGCTTGGAAATATATAATTGATATTTATAAAGAATAATTAAGGATCTTAAGATCGTTTTATATTTTTGTATGTATTATTTTGATAATTTGAAGTCTTTGAAAGGAAATTGGTGAATGCTTATAGAAATTATCAATAAAACCGAATATTTTCAGTTTAAAATTAAAAGAAAATAATATATGAACTAAATAATATTAAATAATAACACAATTGGTTATTTTTAATAGGGATTACTGATAAAATAAAATTATACATGAAAGCAATAGAGCTAGGTCTGTCAGTTCAACGATACTTATCGCATAAATCTGTATATGTATAAATAGATATCGTTGATATCGTTCTGTTTTTATTTCAGACTAATTTCCATCTATAGATTATCCAAAATATTGTTTTAAATATTTTCTCCAAAGAAATAACCCTTAAATTATATTTTCTAGATGTTTGATAGAAAATATACATATTTTACCGTTAATATTTTTCGATTACGATATATAAGCATTTACGATATTTCCGATTATTTTGTCGATATATTATATCGGGACATATCCTTAAAAATACTACCACAATCTTAAGTGCTAATAAAATGTATTTCGTTATTATTTTTTAATATAAATACAAATACTGGAAAATTCATCAATCGTATTATGTGTGATCTTCTGCCTAGATCATGGCCTAAAAGCCCATTTTAAGGGCCACCTCTAAAAGTAACTAACAGCAATGGGGCCACCCTAGCAAAAACAAAGAAAAAAGGCATAGCATAATTTATATGCAACGCTTTTTTAACACGCTCCCATATTATAGATTTAAGTGCACACATTAAGCGGGTTACGCAGTGCCCACATCGCCATTATTATGAATACGCGCGCGGCTCTATTCAATTTTATAAGCTCTTTGCATATAAAACAAAACAATGCGGGGACGTGGACGCCGGCCAGGACCTTTCGGCCTAAGTGCAATGTGGCAACAACGACGACGACGTCAACTTCCATTCCATGCGTTGGCCTGTTGTTGTTTTTCCTGCTGCCCAGCCATCCTTCCATCCATTCGCACTTTAATGGTACCCACGGAAATGTTTTCATAAAAGCCCCGGGCGCAACAATTTATGAGGCATTCATGTCAGTTGTTGCCTGCTCATTAAATCCTCGTCGTTGGCCCGTCCTTTCGCATCCGATTTCGGTTCGTTCCCATGTGGCCATCAAAGTCGATTACCTAGAAAATGCCCAGCATCCCAATCGATTAAGTTGCATTAGCCAAAAGTCTCCCGAATCCAGAATCCAGAGTCCAGAGACCGAAGTTCGGAGTTCGGAGTTCAGCTCGTTTTCGGTGCCCTGTTGTGGCATTTGGTTGATTGTCAAATTACATTATCATCCTCCTGGAGGAGCGTCTGTGTTTTGACAGCTGTTTTTGCTTATTGACATTCGCTTCTTGACAAAACTCTCACACACACGCATGCCGACTCGGAAATGGAGCCTCGAACCCTCAACTCTGAACCCAGAGCCCTCAGCACTGTACCCCACTCCCAGGTACACAGAGAAAAACAATATCTTTTTAGCCTGATCCTTGAACCCGGTTTGTTCAACCAAATATTTAGATATTTTAAAACGCCAACGATATGCCATTGCCAAAGTTTTATTATCAACAACCACCGCTACCAAGCCAACTCAAGTGGCACCAGCACGTGCTTGTTAGGGTTAGGTGTTAGTAAGCGCGATAGGTGAAAGTATAGGTGTGTTTTAGATACAAATTTAAAACAGACAAGAAGGTTTGGCGGCTCGCTAATATTTATCTATCCATTGGAGTTATATGTATTCTTAATAAACAAATAGTGAATAAATAATCAGATTAAAAAATTATATCAAAAACTAGGGAATCATTTAATATCTCCTCTGTATATAGGGTTTTCGCCTGAGTGTCTCAGTATTTTTGTTACCATGGAGTGATGGCGATATTTAGGAGCCAGTCAAATGGCCTGCGTTTTTATGCCTCCCCTCAAGCATCAAAGTTAATTTAGCCCAGGGTCCAGGGCTTCGGGCTTCCAGCTCCTGGCCGAAACTCTTTGAAGTACTGAGTGGGGGTCCGGCTTATGTTGCCAACTATTTAGCCACTCTGGGTAAAGTTTCTTTGGGATTTTGGCAGCCCTGCAAGTGCAAAAGTTGCCTCCGAGAAGGGGGACTCCACAGGCTCCAAGCCGACAAATAAAGTTTGCCATTTACCTGGTCCGAGGTGGGTGGAAAATCAACTGCAAACGAGTGTTCTCTGTGGAAGTTCAATAATAAAAATCACTTTTATTGCTCAATATATTCTAATTACGATAATTTCCACGTAAACGCAACAAAACTTGACTAATTTCAGGGCGATGGCAATGGCAAGGAGCAAGGACCCCGGACCCATTGGCTGGCCGCCTTTCGGCCGTCTTGTTAATTCATGAAGTGTCCCTGATAAAGTGTAATTATTCCATGAATATCGAAAAAGTGTTCACCTTGCGGTCGTAAGTAGTTCCACAAAAACGGAAAATGGTAGGAAAACCATGATGGTGGGGGGTAGAAAGGAGTCTGGACTCTGTCTCTCTCTCACTCTGTGTGTGTGTGTGTGATTTTATGGTAATTTGTGTGTAATGAAAACTAATAGCAATTGATTGTACGACGTGTACGAATGCCACAGGACCCTTTTGTCAGTCGCACAAGGACACTAACTATTACCCCGGTGTCTTGCAATGGAAATTGTCGCTGACTAAGTAAACAACGGGACGACTGACACCTGATAATGGTTATATATTGTACGCACTCCATTCCGGAACCCATGTCCCATGTCCCCTGTCTCCTGGCCCCTGTCCATATCTATGTGTCCTGTGTCTCCTGTCTCCGTGTGGGCCATTCCAGCTGTGGTCATCAAAATGCCTCGGCCAACTGATTGTTTTGGCCTAATCCAGCCAAGATCCCGGGGCTCAGGCAGCTGACTCATTGGCCTTTGTGTGGGGGATGCCATTGTTATTATAGTTTATGTAAATTATTATTATATTTCATGGGTTTGTTTGCGCTTGCCTGAAAGATATACATACACATAGTTTAAGGGCTTACACGCAAGATTATTAATTAAAGCTTTGGGTTCTCCTTGGAACATTTTGAAGCAATCATTTTGATGGCTTTGAATTATTTAAACATTTGTTTAAGTTTCCCTTAAGTACGGATAAAATTACACTTGGTTTTCTTTATTAACCATTTTTACCTTAATTAAATCCGTTTTTATTATGGTTTTTGCTAAGTATTTGGCCTCATTTTCTTTAACAAAACTCTCAGCTTGCAGCTTTCCTATTGTGTTACATGATTTTTTTTGTTGGGGTTCAAGGATTCAGGATACGCCAGCAGCAGCAGCATCTTGGGCTATTATTTTATTTATCCAGATAATTTTTAGCTGCTCGGACTTTCATTTTCTGGTGAAAGGAGAGGAAAAAAAAACCAGTAACGACTGCCAGGTGCAGGATTTCAGAGATTTTTTCCTCCTTTTTTTTTTTTGGTTGTCCTGGCCGGCATGCAATCTCGCTCTTTACCTCCTTGATGCATTCTGATAATTCGCGTGGCATGCAACCGACATTTGTTGGATGCCACGCGAGTTCTGGTTCCGACAATTCGCGAAATCGCACTTATAAGCTCGTTGCACGCGACTATTTATTACTTAAAATTAGTTGCAATTTAAAGTGCAGCTTAAGCTGTAAATATAATATGAAAAACGTATAGAAAAGTAACAAAAAAAAATCAATTCTTTTAAAAATAAATTCCCATAATTGAGTCCCTTAAAAACCTGCCTTAACTTTATACTTATGTTTAGAAAACGAAGTTAAATAAAAAGTATTATATTAAATATTCCACACAATTACTTTAAGCATTTTAAGCATGCAATTAACGCTCACAAAACCGCAATAATATAGTTTTCCTTCGCGGGCCAGGACTCTCATAATGAGACCGCAGTTCAAACTGTAAGTGGCCAACATTTTTGCTTGATTAACTTTTGAGATGAATATCGCAACACAAAACAACAATCAGATGCAGATACAGCCACAGATACAACTACAGCTACAGCTACAGCTACAGATACAGATGCCGATACAGCTACAAGAAACAAGATACAGAAAGAACATGGATACACAAGTGTGTGGCAATATGGCAGGGCATTTTCATTATTGTCTGGCCAACTGATTTATGCCATTCAATTCGCTTTCGGCAGACAAACCGCCGGAAAATGAAGCCCATGAATCAGTAGTGCGGCCAATTCGGAATACAAATGCCGGCCAGCTGTTGACCTCCTCCACCCTCCTCGTACCCAACCAAAAGTTAAACGATAAAGTTTTCCCAGCTCGGCGACGATGGCAACGGTGGCCTTGACTCCAAACTCAATAATTGTTCGGTGTTTGACCAAAGGGGGCAAGGGTGCAAAGTCACAACGGACTCCGGCCTGCGGACTCCTGCTCTCCAGCTCTCCGGAGATGTCCCGCCCAAGGTCCGGCGAAGTGGAGCCCTTCCGGGTGTCCAGGGCAATATCCGTCCGAGTCCAGACTCTCTAGAGTAAAAGTCACTGCTCAGGACTCAAGTTGAGTGATTTTTGTAGTGTTAAAAGCCTAGAAAATATGGGATAATATTGCATTAAATTTAAATATATTTTACTCATTAAAATATTTACAAGTAAGTTGTTTTCAGTATAAGAAACTAATTAAGAATGTTGGTTACACTTAAAAGGGTTCACAACAAATACATTCTTAGATAAATGCATTAAAAAGATGTTAAATATACGTACACAAAATCTGTGTACAATAATACATTAAAATATTATTTGAAAATATTATTCTTGTATTTATTAATATGCATTTTTCCACCCAGTGAATGCCAATTGGCTTATTAACATGAATGCATTGCAATGTTTGAATTTGTTCATTTCCAGAATTAATAAGTTATGACAACATGGTAAGCATTTCCCTGCGGAAAAGTAATAGGCTTAACAAAAAAAAATTAAATAAATTCAAGATTAATTGACAATCATTTTATATTCCATTGAAATTCGAAATAATGGATAAATTCCTTGCGGATGTTAATTTTGTCAAACTCAGTGATGCGAAAGGCAAAAGGCTTGGTGGTTCAAGCAAAGGTAATAATTTCATTGGTTTATTTCAATTCTTTTTCCTGCACTTTTTGCATTTATTTAAATATTTGTTATGAGACCAACTAACTAGCCTAGCTGATCAACTTTAGTTTGGAGGGCAAACAATCAAAAACACTTCTGTAAAAGTGATCACTTTCTGGACTGTGAGAATATCTGGCAAGTGTGAATGAATTCGAGACTCTCTCCCTGTCAGCTTTCGTTAAGAAATGCCTCTTGTTCTCTTTTGTTTCTCCAAGTTAAAATTAACAAAATACATATGTAAATAAACACACCGAGTTTTTGGGGGAAAATGCGAGGGCGCGTGCCTATTCCAAAGGCGAAAGCTTTGCCAGCTTTTATACCAAGAATAAATGAAGATATCGAACTAGGGATGTCCTCTAAACTAATATAAATAATGTAAATATATTATATTATAAATAATATAAAAAGGTATTCCTATAGTTCCCTTTAATATAATTAATAAATTAGGGTATTAAAAAAATAAATATCTTAACCATTGAATGTTAGTTAATTGTTAAGAAAAATACATTAATGTAATTCTTTTAATATTCATAAACCTTTTAGAATTATAGTTGGTTTTAAGGATTATATATTTTAAGCCTCTAAAGATGTCTCAGTAATTTTTTTCCAAGCAAAGTGATACTTCCTTTTATTTCCTCTTTTATTTTTCAGTGCTTCTAATTTGGCTATTTTTTCGCTAACCTAAGAAGCTCTTACCGGAAAATTCAGAGATTCTTTCTAATGGTTTCCTAATTTTAAAGCTATAAGAATTACCATAATTGTAACATATTTTTAATAACTATAATATACAAAATTATAACTAAAATGTAAGCCTTTCATAGTAAATCTTTTTAAAGAAAATGTAATGTTTAAATTCAGCTCTATCTTGGCTATATTTATTTATCTGTGGGCAGCACTGCGCTCTCTCTCTCGCTCTCTTACTCTCTCTCTCGCCTCCATGTGGCGGAAAAATTAATGAAAATCTCGGAAAAGCTAAGGAAACGGGGGAGAAGAGAGAGCACATGATCGGCGGCACATACAGAAAAGCACTGTCTATACTGATCCATATGGATCGGAAAGCGGCGCTCTCTGGCGGATCTTGGGAGATCCGGAGATCTCTCGGATACAGATATAGTGCTGGTATATCACTTTCAGATACGGATGCTGAGTGTTCCCGTGCGAACGCGTCGGAAAAAGCGGAGCGGCTGATTTTTATACACCGACGAAAACAGTTCGAAGCTATTTATTATTACCTTCTGCTGCTATTGTTCCACGTTGGGTGGCGTTTCTTGTTTTGCTTTGTTGGAGAATTTCGGTGATTTTTCGTTGGTTTCTCGTTGATTTTCACCAAATATATCTATATATACAAAGTTATATATATTATATATAGAAGCGTTTTTTGTTTGTCGCGGCACACACAACAAATCGGAATTGAAGAATGTGCAACGTGGCGTATGCGTGATGCAGCGAGATACAAGTGCGTGTGTTAAAGGGAAATTTCCCACTCTCCCTCTCCCGCCCTCTCACTCACTGACTACCGTTTATAATATTATTTTTTTTTTTATTATTTATTTAAACATTTTTTTTGTGTATGTGAAGACGAAAGAGAAGCGGATAAAGTGAAAGCAAAAGTGTAAGCAATTATGGCCAAGAAAGCGGCCAGAGTGCACGGAGAGAAAAATGCGAGACAACACCTGTGTGTGCACCTGTGTGGCCGCCAAAGGCTATCCCCCAGTGGCATGACGTCATAAAGAACTATATACAGATATCAAGATACATATATGTATATATATATATATTTGTACATATATAGAAAGGGGAAAGGAAAGGAAAATAACGAAGAACGCCTCTGGCAACCGCACAATTATACAGTCAATTTGCGCTGTGTTTTTCGGGGCATTAAAACAAAAGCATTTCACTAAGAAATATTTATTATTGTGTGTACCGATGTGTGTGTGTGTGTGTGTGTGTGCGGAATGTGTTTATAGTAGCTCTCATAGTCCAGAATCCAAAGTTTGCCCCGCCTCGCCACCCCCTTTCTTCCCCTATTTGTTTCTTCCACCATTAATTGCTTCTTATTTACCTTGCATTGATTTCCATTTGTGTTCGCGTTCCGTTTTAGCCTCGAACACGTGCCTGGGGTTAAGATCCCCGGATCAGTCGGAATATATCTCTATAAACCAAACGTAAGACTACACTTGTCATTGCATCCATCCCCCCCTGATGGACCAGCAAGAAAATCCGTCAACAAAATCAACGGAAAACTCTGCCAACGGAAATTACAAATTCCGAAATGGATCTGCGGTGTGAAATCACTTCATTAAGCAAAACGATCGTGTGAGTGTTCTTGTGTATTTACGTATTACGATTCCATCAAAACTTAATAAATTGCTTCAGGAATGTGAGAGTGATCGCAAAACTAAATGAAAACTTCCATAAAAAAAATATCTGACAAGTGAGATCTTTCAACGGGGAGATTATTTATTCAAGAACGGGTATAGTCTTTGGGTTTATTTTTCATTAATATTTTTGAAGCACTCTGCAGGTGATTAGCCATCAATCAATAATGATATAAACTACACTTTTCTACAAGACTTACCCATCAGTAGTTGCCAAGGATTAATTATAAATAATACCTTAGAACTAAAGAAATATTCTAGAAAAGTACAGAAGGTTAACTAAACTATTGCCAATCGATTTCTTTATAAGAAAATATTAATTACATTAATATTTAAATACATTTTAATACATTTATCGTTTATAACTTTATTCTTATTTAATATACTTTAATATATTTAATTATATTGCCTAAAAAACTCTAAGCAGCTCATAAATAAATTAATGCCTTAACGAATTTCTATAAAGATACCTTATATAAATGTAGTAATCATTAATTAATTAGAAGCCCATTCCTTTACCTAATAAGAACAATAATATTATATATATATTTAATATTCTCCCCATTAATGAATAAAAAATACTTATTTTTTGTTTTTTTTTTTATTTATTTATTCAGGCGTAGATCTATAAATTAATGTTTTCTCCGCCACTTGTTTGTCAAACGGCTGCGTTTGTTTTCGCCATTAATATAAGTATCTCTCATGGACGCCTCTTAAGAGGTTAAGTGAGATTAAAATTCTTGGGGATCATCGGCATGTGTAATGGTATCAACCTTGATGTGTGTGTGTGTTTGTGTAGACACAAACCTTAACCCTGAATCGGTGGAGGAACACATAGCTTTCAGGAGGGGTTCCTCTGGCGCATCTTGTTTGTGTTTTTATCATATCCGGCAATCAATTGGCACGCAATCTCGCACAATTCGCCACTTAATTTCTATTTTTAATAACATTAACAAGAGTCCGGGGGAGGGCATGGAGAACGGAGAGGGGCGGCGCGCATTCACAACAAATTTTTAAATGAATCAAGAGCTTATTTTTGGTGGCGCGTCGGAGCAAAAACAGAAATCATATTTTTAAACGTTTCGCCTTTGCTCTCGGATTCCCTCCAACAAATTCGCCTCCTGTTTTTGCCACTGCTGTTTGCTGTTAAGCTGTAAAAATCACAATAAATAACAAAACACAAAAATCCACACGAAATATACATACAATATACAAAATAATGTAAGGGAGGGGAAAAACAGAATATAATAAAACAAAAAGACCCCCAAATATTCACTCAATTTATGTTGAAACCATCTTAATTCCGTTGAATTAAAATGTTTTGACCAAACCCAAATTTTCCAAGGAAAACATTCTCATTTTGTTAAGCATAAAAAGTGAATTTTATGGCTTGCAGAAAAATAAGTGAACATACATAAATCTGATGACAGATGAAATGTATTTTAGCCAAAGAAATTTAAGCCAGCATTTTTTTGTTGTCAAATTTTGTGTCTACATTGGGGACTCCTTACTATACTTTTCTATATATTTTTTTAAAAAGGAATAAAACACCAAGTATACACCATATTTTATGCATTTAAATTTGTAAATTATAGCCATTTTCCTCTGTGTAATTAATAGATTCTCGTAGTGATCATCAGTCAGGGAATCAGTAGAGACAAATGGTTCTTGAGTTGCCTTCACCCCCATCAACACCTCACCGCCCACTTGTCAATGTCGTTTCGCATACGTGACACAATTCTCTCGGTTAGGAGGGGGGCTTGGGATCCAAATATGTTATATCAAGGCTAGAGCAAACATGAAAACAAATCAATAATATGCGAATAATTATAAATCATTAATGAGTTACAACAATAACAAAGAGTTCGAAGAGTTACAGTCTTAAGCATAGAATGTATAAATAATTTAAATTTTATTTCATTTAATATATAATACTAATATTTTTTTTTTTAAATGCGCGTGGAGTATCTATATCCTTTTACCAGAAATGGCATTATACAACACTGAAAAATATACATTTTAAGAGACATCTAATACGGTCACACTGGAAACTTCTTATTGTTTATTTTCATTCATGAGTTTAATTTGTAATTTTGCAGAATTTTAAATTAAGATATTAAAGTGTAGCAAAAAAACACATAGGTATAATCTAATTGGCATGCTTATATATTTGTAAGTACCGATCTCCAAGTGGAATACTTTAAGGAACTCTGCACAGACTGCACGATCCGCGAAATTCCAACGATTTTATATTTTTTGCTAATTATATATCTTGTTTTCGTTATATTTCAGATATCCATCAACACCGCTGAGGATATAACCTACAGCTGACTACAAAAAAAAAATGCAAACTGTTTATTTGATACAAAGCTAAAGAGTAAAGAAAACACGCTCCTCACACACACAAACAGAGGAAACTGGGACATCAACTGGTTCGAATGTGGATGGGATTTGAAAACGGATTTGGAATCGATATAGCGAGTCTCCAAGATGATGTTCACACGTGCCCAGGTGCGCAAGCAGAAGACCACCAGCTCGAGCAGCCAGCGACCAAGGAGCTCGGGCGGATCAACGTCGCGCCATCAGCAGGGTCACGAGGTTAATATACCCTTAATGGTGTGCCCCCTTAAATAGCATTTCTATAGTTCCTTTTATGGTTATACTATATATGTAGTTTTTCGTTTAAAAACTATAAGGAAAAACAAACATAAAATGGAAAATAGTTTTGTTGTGAAGCCAACCTCTCGCCCATTTGTTTAGTCGTTTCAAAGTAATCACTACTCGGGTAGAATTATTTACAAATCGAAACCATTAATTTGCCTGCCTCTTCGGTTTCTGTTTAGCAAAAATCTTAAAAGTATTAAACTAATGTGTATAAACAGAGAATAAAGTACCTACATATTTGTAAAGTATTCTATTTTCTATTTACCTTAGATGAGGTTTGTTTAACCAACAACACGTGGTGGAAAGTTTTTAAATAGTTTATGGCCTTTTTTTAATTACACAAGTTTGCCTTTATTTTGGGATGGAAATAACTTTGTATATTTATATTTATATAAAGGGTCATCGGGGGCCTCCTTACTTATAGTATTTTTATATATTTTTATTAACTTTTAATCATTATACGTTTTGCAGACGCGCTACAAGCCGAGTTCCACCAGCAGTAGCGGCGCTGGCAGTGGCCTGAGTGGCAGCAGTGCCTCCGGTGGCGCCAGAAGAGACCGAGATCGCGATAGAGATCGGGATAGGGATCACTATGGCAAGCAGCATTCCTTTGAGCTTCCACGGCAGCACTCCAAGGAGGAGGCTTACCACCGGGATAGGGACAGGGACAGGGATCGGGATCGGGAGAGTAGTGCCGGAGGCACCGGCGAAAGAGGTGGCAATGGCGGTGGAGTCACCGGCGGCGGCGTCTATGTGGATAGAAGAACGCGGCCCAGAAGCATCACCAATCGTCGTGGCGCCATCAAGCATCAGAAGTGAGTCTTTACACTTATAAAATATATATTTTTTGTACAATGTTTGATAACTTTTACAGAACCCACGACATCAATGGCCATCGCTTTGTGGCCAAGTTCTTTCGTCAGCCCACCTTCTGTGCCTTCTGTAATTTGTTTCTTTGGGGCTTTGGCAAACAGGGTTATCAATGCATAAGTAAGTTATTATTATAAGCTATGTATAAATAATATAACTGATTAATTAATTCATTTAACACACAGTTTGTCAGACGGTGGTGCACAAGAAATGCCATGAAAAGCTGTTGGGAAAGTGTTCCGGTTCCGTTTTCACCTCGGCCAGCACTATTGTGGGTTCCAAATGCTCTATGAAATGCTAAATATTCTTTATATTATTTATTAATATTGTTTTTATTGAATGTAGTTACTGCGTGAACGCTTCAAGATCGATATGCCGCATCGCTTCAAGCCTCATACCTTTATGTCGCCGACTTTCTGTGACCATTGCGGCTCGCTGATGGGTGGATTTTTCATTCAGGGTCTCAAGTGTGAAGGTGAGTTCCTCAGCATCCAGTATAAGATATAAATAATAGTTATGTTATTAAGTATTTAAGCACTGGAATAATGTTTTATTTAATAGTTAAAATTAAATTTAAAGGGGTATTATGCCTTATATATAATTATCCTGGAAGTAAACACATTAAACTCCTTTTAAATTCCTTAAATTTAAATCATACAATATATCTAGTGCTTGTTACTTAACTCTCATTATATTTTATATATTGAATTCTGTTGCGATTTTGATATTGGCTTGAGCTTTTGCCAGGTGGCACCATCTGTGCCAGAGGTAAATAAATAGCTTTCCACGAAAAGCTTGTGCAATTCTTTTAGCAATTATTAGCACCTCAGCACCTTTGGGGCTTTTCCCGCAGCCCCGGAAAATGTAACGGTCAGCGGGAAAACAGGGCATTTAATAAAGGGAAATGCAAGAATGTCCTTGAGAATAGATTGGTAACTTAAATTCCCGATTAGGAAAAGGGAAACTATTGTGATTATATTTTAAACTATTTAACTTTGAAATTCAATAAGATTTTATTATTTCCTTTTAAAAAGCAACACGGAAATAAAAAGAAATGCCAAAGGTAACAAATAATTCTTGGTAATTAATGGCTCCCGAAATTCCCGCACCTTGTCTGGTACTTCTTGAAATTTTCGTAATTGTGTCGGTTAATATAATTTCTGTTTTAAATTGGGGCTATATATAAAGTGTATTCTCTTTTGGAAATGCAATAAAAAAATGCATATTTTTAAATACTTATATACTGCCTGACACTCGTTGCACCAAATAATAGTGTCATTTCATTTTATTTAAACATTTTATTTTACGATATTGTGCAATGTTCTTGTGTCGTACGAGCAAAAGACTTTCACTTGCCGATGTGCAGTCTCAAGGCGGAAATAATGCGAAAGCCAGATCAAGCCGAAATCGCTTTATATAGCAGATGGACAGACAACTGGCCAGACTGCATTAGAAATCAATTTATTGCGACTTTGCCAAACACAAGTCGAGGGGTAAGAGATGAAAAAAAAAAGCGGAACGAGCCAAAAATAACAGTCAGGCATAACAAAGCCGCTTTGATCGACAGCAGGGATGCCCAGTAAATGTTTTACGATTTAATAAGAACCAAAGAAAAGATGCTAATAATATTTAGGCGATACTACAAGTTCTTAAATATTATTGGTTTATATTTTCTAATACTTATTCTAGGACATGATTTGCTTTTAATATTTCTAAGATACTAAGGGTTGAAAGAGTTCCTTAATTATTGATACATTTTTAGTTCTTACATATTTAATTTCCAATCCAAGAAATCGGCATTTATTTCTACTACTTTTGAATTTTGTGAGATATTTAAAATCTCATTAAAATGTTTATGAGTTTTCTTTTCCAAGTGAGCCTGGCACTTTTACACAAGAGTGACACCGACAGGAATGCAGTCGCAAAAATATCGCACTAAAATATACATTCAAATCGTCTTGCCGCCCCTCGCTCGTCCCACATCCTCCCCTTCGAACGCTATAAATCGCAAAGATTAAGTACTGAGGCAGCGGAAAATAAAAAAAAAGAGCATGTTGCAGTTCTATTTCTAGTTGTTTGGCGCTTTCCACTTGCCACCTCTCCTCCGGCTCTTCTTGTTTTTTTTTTATTTGCCCGCCGATCTATAAATGTACTTTGCGGAACCGAAAAGCGTCACCATTAGCATCGCATGTACACGCTCTATAAGTTCGAGTCCTAGGAACGTGGCCAGGGGTATGAGTGTGGCACGGGGCAGCACAATAGAGGCCAATGTAATAGCTCTACGAAAATGTAAAGCCCTAGAGGTTTTTTATAATATTTTGTAGCAATTTTTAAACTATTTCTTTGCACTTTTTTTAATAGGAACAAACTTGACTGGCTTTTTGTGTTAGTAAAAGAATTAATCTCAATGTTTAAGTCAAGTTTTTCTATAGGTTTTTACTCTCTTTTTTATTTATTTATATGAAAAGAAATACTTGTCATCGACTTAATTTCATTCTTCAATTATATTTACAATCTAAAAAGTATCTTAATACAATCGAAGCTTCTTTCTATCTAAATTAATATGAGATACGCATAAACTGAGCTGCAGTGCTATTATCTCGACTATATGTATATATGCCAACGGCTATAGTATGGCATTAGGAATGGGGTATGGTCTCATGTGAGATATATCCTACGTGCGGCATTTCTGGCATTTCGCGTCGCGTCTGAAAGGAAGGGGAAATGGACAATTTTAGCTAAACATCTTGATAGCAGGTGCCACAAACAAGTGAATTGATGATCGCCCAGAAAATCGCCTTTTGGACGGGGGCTGCTAAAAGTCCATGTTGGCAAATATGTCAACCCGTGTTCAGCTTGTTTAATTTTATTTTAAATAAAGCTCTTATTTTTTGTATTTCTTTCGTCGAAAGGTTTGCGTCAAGTCCCTGAACTTCATTAGCTCTTTTTTAATTGAATTTACATTTTTTAAAGAGCCTTGTTGTGTTTTTTCTTGTTTACAATAATCCTGCGATTTGTTGAGGTAAATTTACAATTTTATACATTAAATTCCTTGTTTTCTGTTTGTATTTATTGTCTTTAAACTGCTTTTATTGTATTGTCTTCATAGTTTTCTTATTTACTTATTGTAGATAAAAAGGTTAACACATCTCGTACGACTTTCAGAGGAAAACCAATAATATTTTGCCAGCAGCATCAGTGATTTAATTACAAAGTGATGAATAGTAATTTTTAATAAACAGAACAATAAACATAATTAACACTTTGATGTTTTGCTTCAAATTTGAGGAGAATCCTCCCGCCGCCACCTTTATCTCTTTTTTCAATTTTTCGCACATTTCACATGTCAGTCGGAGAGTATTTTGAATTTGTTTAAATAGATTTGTTTCACTATTCATCGCATAAATGAACACTTTGATGTTTGATTACACTTATGCCTAATTCGTTTTATTTATGGCATATATACATTTTAGTGACAATTAATTGGTCACACATTTTATGACAGCATTCCCACATTTGTATCTTTCTTCGTACTCGGTGTATTTTTGAGGACTCTCTCCCATTTTTTCTTAACCCAATTCTTGGTTTAATTTTAAGTTTCTTCGTGAAAATTGTTCTGTAAGCGTATTTTGTCTATGAAAATAATGTGTAAATAAAAGGCAAGTGAATTGCTCATAAAGTTAACGACACACTTCCGTTTTTTTTGCTATTAAATATTGCATTTTATTTACTCACTTTTGGTTTATGTTTTTCATTTTTCTGAAGGCAGAAAAAGGGTTTTAAATAAAGCAGTTGATGTTATTTATAATTATCAATGAATAAATTAAAGAAGAACAGCATATTGATAGTTAAACTATGTTAGTTTGGTTTTATATTGCCTCCGAATTAAATGTTGTTTTAGTTAAGTTAAGTGTTAAGTGTTTTGCCTTAGTTTTGGGCAAAAAATAAATAGTATAAAAATGCTCTAATGATAGATCTCACCCTTTTGTTGTAACAGAACTTATGAAACCTATATTATATATATTCTTACCTATACTTATTTTAGTTAATTGTTCCGCATATTTTATGACAGCTCTGCTCTTCGACTTTTCTCTCAGTTTTCGTATTCGAATTTTGTAGCTCTCGCGATATATCTTTCTCTCCCGATCTCTCCCACATTCTCTCTCAACTTTTCGCTTTTACTTTCGCTGTGCAAAAAATACGTCAAAATGGTTTTTGATGCTTTTCGAAATTCGAAAACGCCGCCGCTCGATGGCAATAGCTGTCAGAGTGTGCGTGTTGATCTTTTTCTGACGGGGCATATTTCGAAATTGGCAGAGATGCTGATAATGGGAAGAGGAAGATGCTGAACTGGGACCTGTGACTGTGCCCGTGCCTCAACACACATACAGGTGGAGGTAGAAGATACAAGTGCACCGAGCGAAATTGTAGGTGAATTTTGGGAATTAATTTGGGGTATAGTTGATCTTTGGATCCTAAATTGAATTCTCCCCCATTTGTGATTTCTACAAATATTTATTGGCTTTTAAAAACATTTTCCAACTCATGGGGAATATTTAATGGATCGTAAATTAGTTTTTTAGCTTACGTTTTCTTAAATAAACCAAGTAATATTAGTTTATAAAATCTTGGTAAGGCCATATTGATATTTTAAAGCCCTCTTATTATTTATCTCTTATTTTTATTGTTCTGAACATATTATTCAATATCATTCTTAACACCTTTTTTGTCGGTGTGTATCAGATACAGATACACAGATACACGTGTGTAGTATCTCTGCCGCTGCAAAGTTAGCCTCTCTCTCACACAGATGGTCTTCGAATTTTCCCGTGAATTTTTTTTTTTTTCGCCTTCGGAATTGAAAATTTTCTGCGCTGCCTTTTTCCACATTTCAGTAGTTTCCGTTAATGCGTTCGCCACGTCGAGATATAGGAGCTCCTTCTTCTATTTTATTTTATAATTTTTTTTTTATATTGGCTGCTGGCTGTCGTCGTCGCGTTCACGGTAAAAATCATAACAAAAAGAATTCAAATCCACGCACCTTGCGTTTAAAGTGTGTGCTCTAGAAGGCTAATCGAGAAAAAACCAAAAAGTTATAAAAAAAAACAGCATAAAAAACTGAAAAAAAACGTAACAAAAAAGTGTCAGATATTTTTATGCGTGGCAAATCGCTGAAGGAAAAAAAAAATCGCAGACAACGACTCGTGAGCGCTTACGTCATGCAAAAAATTATAATATCTCCTACGTTGGATTATATATATATATATATACTTATATGTATATGTACATATCTATTTCTATATGGCACATGTGGGGGAAAAAAAGGCAAACGACGGTGGCCAATAATAAACATATAATAAGTCCATTGAACACACGCAGGGCGTTAATTATTGAAAAGCCATCAATTCCAGGCCAGGCACTGACCTTCAGCCAATGACAATTCGATTTCAAATTTATCTATTTCCGTTTGCAAAACATAAAAATATATTCTAGGAGTTTCAATTTCGATTAACGGCATGATTCAATTCAATTTCACGCTAACAGCTTAATTTGTTTAATCAGAATAAACTATTTGTAGAGATTTATTCAAGGAATTACTCAGTTTTTTATTTATCAACTGATTCCGAGAATTCTTAAAGCCATTCTATTGGGAATATTACAAAAATAGGAAGGGGAAATATAAATCAAAGGGCTTAGGAGTTTACTTCAAATATTTACTAGGTTTAATATTCACACAAAGGTATTCCTAATAGAAAAGTCTCTTTATGGTTTCCTTGACACAAATGGAATTTAAGAAACGAATTCATACTGTTCATAAATGTGCATAATTATGTAGAATACTTCCAACAGAGATTAATTAATAATTTTTGATTCGTTTCCGATCGTTCGATCAAGGCGAATTAAACCTATTTGTGCCAATTAGGCCATAATTAATGTGAACTGCCCGACCGATGCTCCGATCGTGTGGTATTGCCAAATGCTGGCTGCTGCTGGCACATTATTATGACAGCAGTTTTGAAATTTTTAAATTCTCAAAAATGAGAATTGTATAATTAAATATACACGGCGGCGGGGCGAGGGCCGAAACTAGAGATATATGTGGTAGGTAGGAAGGTAGATCTTGAGCTGATACAAGTGTGTATATAGTATATATGTTGTAGATCACTCGGCAAGCGTTAACCTGCTAGGAATCAAGTGAAGTGCCACCGAATTTATGGTTGTATCTCTGAAATTTATAATGTGTTGCCCAAGCAACCGTTGGGGATTATTATAGCCCTGTTAGTATGTGGTTGCTGCTTGCAATTAAATTGAGTTATTGACATCGCTGTTGCTTTAGCCGGAAATCGAAAGAAAAACCAAATCGAATCAGTTTATTTGGTTAACGATTGAAAAGCTAGCCAAAGGTGGGAGAGTACAGTGCAGTTCATAGCTGACAAGTGTTTATTCCACGCAATTAGCACCTTTTTAAGAAAAAGGCCATTAATTCGTACGACTCTTTGTTTAGATTTTGTACTTGAAGACTTCATTTAATTTTTTTTACGTTTTCTATTAATAAAGTTAAGAATATTTGATTTTTGTTTGTTTTATTAGGAAATATCCTTCGATTTTAGTACAAATAAACAATGTTAGTCGAATATATATTACGAAAATATATTTAGAAACTCTTATTGTTTATTAAAATATATTTAGAATATCACTTTTCAAGAAAACATTCGATAAACTACACAATAATTGATAAATACACAAATAAATAGTTAAATATATCAAACCCCCTGTGCCATTTAGGAATATATACAGTATTTTATAGATATTATATATTTATTTGTTCTGCTTAAGGGCAGCGTAATTACGAACAAAATATGAGATCCTAAACGAACCAAGGAAAAACAATTCAACCGAAAATAAAGCAGTGAAAAATCAGATAAAACGCCGGCAGGAAAAGCCAACAACAAGTGCTATATATAATTTTTTTTTTTGGTTCAGTTAGTGGTGAAAAAAAGGCCGAAAGATGCCTCTATACTCGGACTCCACAAACTACTATTACAGTGGTGGCAGCAGCCAGCTGTATTCGCCGTACTACAGCTCCGGCCTGGGCCTAAATCTGGGCTCCGGTTCGAGCTACACCTCCAGCTACAATCGTTCGTATCCGGCCAGCTATATGGTGCCGCTTAGCCCGTCCTCACCGCGCTCCCCCAGCAGCTATACCGGCGGCAGCTCCTCCTCGTCCGTCTCCTCGGTGGGCTTGGGCTCGCGGTATCAGCCCAAGCTAACCACGATCACGGAGAGTGGCCGACACAGTGGTCACAGCAGCCTGATGCCATTGACCCGCATCCAGTCGCCCAAGTACAGCAGCTCCACGGTGTCTAGTCCCAGTTATGGCTCCTCGGGCACTACAAGTCGATATATTCCACAGCGTCCCATTGCCATTAATACGGCGGATATTGATGTGAGCTCCTCCAGATATCGAAGGGGCGTGTCCGCTGCCAGAACCACCGAAAAGGAGAAGGAGGGGAAGGAGGAGAAGACAACGCAGTCCAAGGAGGAGGTCAAGGAGGAGATCACACCCAAGGAGGTTACGCCACGGGAGGAGGTAACCGTCTCTGACAATCAAGATGCGGCAAGCGAAAGCCGTCCCAATCGGAGGTCCACCATCAAAAGAAACCGTGCCGTCGTCCGTCTCTCCACGATTCGGAGGCGCAGCAAGGAACGCCCGAAGGAACAGCTGCCGCAGGCACAGCAGGATCATCAGTTTCGGGATCTGCCGCCGGCCACCGAACCCAGCCTGAGTTGGCGCCAGAAATTGGCCGAGGAACTGGCCGCCTTTCCCGCCACCAGCAACAAAAAGTCACCGGGAGAGCTGCTCCGCGAGCGGTTCTACATTCGAGATGAGAAGGAAGAGGCGGCACAGCCCATACACAGACAGAATCTTCAGCGGAGTCAAACTCCCGAGGTGACGGAGTCCAAAGTAAAGCTGGAGAAAGAAGAACCAGAGGACTCTGATTCCGCCTCCGTCTCCTCCTCGGACAAGCAGGAAAATCTCGAGGAAATCGAGAAGACCATTCGTCGGCTGAGCCTGGTGCAGTGTCCCACTTTCCATGACATCTGCGAGGATATCTCGTCCGATAAGATCGACGATGATCTGAATGCCGGCGAGTTGCGGCGTCGGGCCTCGATTATTCAGGAACAGGAGCAGGAGATACTGAACAAGCTGCAAAAGTCCAGTTCCGGCACCTTTCAGTTGATCCACCTGGAGCGCCGCTCCAGTCACGATAGCACCACCACGGCGGATGAGGCGGCCAGCGGCGAGAGAGCCAAGCGACGCTCCAAGAAGAGCAAGAAGTTGCGCCACAAGATCACGGCCATCGTGGAGGTGGAGAATGCCCCCCAAGTAACGGCCCAAAGTTATCATATGCCCAGTGTTCTGGAACTGAATGAGGAGTCCTCGAACCTGCATCCCTTGGCTGCTGTTTCCACCTCTACCTCTGGTTCCGGGTCGAGTTCCACTCCAAGTCCCAGTCCCAAGCCCAAGTTCACGGTGAATGTGGAGACCGTGGAAGAACACCATCAGATACACAAGGTGTTCAAGTTGCCCAAGAAAAAGACAGCGGCGGAGGTGCAGCCCAAGGATCGTGAAGAGGCCATTCTGCCGGAGGGATTCATGCGGGCAGCTCCCAAAACGACAAAGACATCGCCGCTAAAGAAGGTCAGCGGAAAAGCTGCCCAACCGCAGCCGGAGCAGCATGTGAGTGTGGCGCAGATTTTCACCTTTGACGAGGCGGCGATTAAGCGGCAGGATCAGGAGCAGCAGCAGCAACAAAAGCAACAGGATCAGCAGCCCAAGGCAGCAGCCGAAACCAAGGTCGAGGGTGGAGTGGCCACGCCCAAGCCCATACGTAAGGCTATCCAAAAATCCGAAAGCGGCGAGGACTTTTGGTCGCAAATCGGTTCCCGGGAAACCCTCTACATGACGAATCGTAAGAAGGCCAACAACGAGCGGCAGGATAGACTTCTCGAAGAGGAGATGCCAACTTCTCCAACGACACCCAAGGAAACAAAGGCGGAATCCAAGACACCAACAACACCCAAGCTCAAGTCGGAAATTCTCATCGAGCTCAAGACACCGACAACCCCAACGGAGATAAAGAGCTCTACAGTAACAGCCAAGACTCCAACAACTGGTAAAGATACTTCAAAAACTACAACAGCAACACCGCCCACTGACTCACCTAAACTAAAAACAACAATCACATCGCCCAAGAAAAAAGTAACTGCAACGGATGCGGCAAAAACTAAGGCCACAACTGGTGTGGCCAAAAAAGTTTCACCAAAATCACCAACAACAGAGGAAGCAAAGGTGGCGACCCCAAAAATAATAGTAGAAACACCACCACTCAAAGAGGAAGCACCAATAACCCCACAAATAAAAACAGAAACACCAACAACACCTCAAATAAAAACAGAGACACCAACAAGTGTTGCCACAGCAATTTTGCAGGAAAAGGCCAAAGCTCCAGCAGCACAAAAAGAAACAAAATCAGTTTCAGCAACAGTCAAGGAGGAAACTGCCAAGGTTTCACCAACAACAAAGCCAAAAACAGGTAAAGTTTCACCAACAACAAAAACTGCTAAGGTGTCACCAACAACCAAGGAACTGAAGTCAAGCGCGCCACAGATAAAAGCTGAAACCCCAACAAAAATATCTGCAACCACACCAGAAACTAAAGCTTCAGCACCAACAAAAGTGTCACCAACTACAACAACACCTCAGGCTAAAGTGGCAACACCACAGATTAAAGTTGCAGCACCAACAACCCCCCAGATTAAAGTTGCAACACCAACGGCAACCCAACTCAAACCAGCGACAGATGAGGCCAAAACAACAGTGGCAGCAACAAAGACAACAACGGCAAAGACAACAACGACGACAGCAGCAACAACTGTTGCTAAGACAGCAGTAGCAGCAACAGCAGCAGGAGGAGCAGCAGCAGCTAAACCAATATCTGGCAACGCCGGTGCAACACCAACAGCAGCGGCCAAATCAAAACTGAACGAAACAGCAGGGCCAAAAATAAATAGCGGGCAAATGGCCAAGTCACCTGAACAACAACAGGCAACGGCAGCCGCAGCCGCAGTCTCGGCCTCAGCCGAAACGAAAATAAATAAAACAACGCATAAGGAACAACAGCAGCAGCAACAGCAGGAACAGCAACAGCAACACGACACGGCAGCAACATTGGCAGGGCAAACGGAAACCAAAACGAAATTGACGGAAGCCACCAAGTCAAAGGTGCAATCACCGAAAGCGATAAAGCCAAAAAGTGCCGGCAAAAAGAAGGCGGTGGCAGCGGCAACATCTCAGCCAGAAACTGAGAGCAATGTGACCCCAATCAATGCCGATCAATTTATAACGCTGGCCCCCAGCAAGCAGGCATTGCAAGTGCAACAGCAACAGCAACAGGCCACAAATGCGTCATCGCCGGCAACGGCGGCAACATGCAATGCGACAACTGCAACGCCTACAACTTCTGCAACTTCTGCTCTCAATGTGGCTACCAGTCTAGGTGCTGCTCCCAGTCTAGGCGCTAGTCCTCCCGCTCTTGATGTGGCCGCTGTTCCCGCTCTTGATGTTGCTCACGACCACGACCACGACCACGACCACGACGACGACGACGACGACGACAACAGCTGCGGCGAAGGCGTCGCCGACGGCGTCGGCAATAATTTATCAAAGTTTGCAACAGTATCGAATTTGGCACAGTATCTGCGAGACGTTGATGCGGTTCTAGAGGACTACGTACCCTCGTCGGCCGAGAGCAGCGACGATAGCTACGACGACGTCAGTTCGCCAGATTATTCCAGCATCGACGGTTCTATCCACCTGAGTGCCAGCATGAAGAAGAAACAGCGCAAGGAGAAGAAAAAGCAAAAGGCGAAAGCCGCCGCCGAGGCTAAACGCTTTGATCCTCAGAAAAAGATCAAGATCGATACCACCAACAAGTGCTATGTGAAGGAGGAGGCGCCACGCTATCCACTGGTGGCCACACCGCGTCCCCTGTGGAAGCGCGAGAAGATCGTCTATTCCGATGAGAATACCGACGATGAGAGTGGCTCTGAGGAGGGATCGGGTGGCTCCCTGGATGAGGATAGCGACGATGAGAGCGAGGAGTGCAGTGAGTCCTCGGCGAGCAGTGCCAGTTCCGTGGATTCGAAGGCACTGCAGCCGGCTAGCGGTGGCAAGGATTCCACCGATGGTGGTGCCGGTGCCGGTGCCATCACCTTGAGCGTGACTGCCGCCCCGGCTGCTGGCGGTGGTGCCGCCGCTGGATCCTGTTCCGGCTCTGGATCGCCGTCCATTATCCGGATGAGCACGTGCAGCAACGATTCCGGCTTTGAGGGCGGCACCGCGCCCTCCAGTCCCAAGAAGATGTTAGGTAAGGCGGCCGGAAACATTCTTTTTCTCCTGCAAAGAGAGTCCAGGCACAGAGAGAAAATTATAGGAGACTGGGAAAATTTGCTACAAATATTATGGGAATTAAAAAAATTCACTAGAAATGAATTGGGAGATCCTAGAAAATATTACTAGGAAGCAAAGAAATATTATAACCATTGTCATTCAATTATAAATTATTATTGATAACCAGAAAACCGATATTCCTATAATTTGATCTCTGTGCACTGTGCTGAAAATCTGAGAAAATCCCCTCCTTACCGAAATCCCATCCCTATACTGGTCACTTGAGTGCGGCACGTGTCCGGTTCAAAAAATAAGCAGAATATTTAAGAAAAATAAAAGCTTTTCAGACTTACTGAATTTCCCACAGGCATTTCGGAATGCTTTCGTTTTCACGTCTCTTTCTCTATAGATATGAGTTATAGATAGGCATGCAAACAATTTCGGGAGGGAAAAAATAGAGAATGAAAAACACAGATCGCGAGATAAACAAAGTCATAATGTTCAATAGCTAGCATATAGCAGCAGCGATCCCGGGCAAAGGAAACACAATTCATACTACGAACAATACACAATTCCCTTGGCTATAAGAATATGTTCTTGGCTAGTTGCTGGTCCCATTACTAGACCCACATTCGAGCCGTTAACTAGGAAGTGAAAAAATACCAAATCATACGAAATTATTTCACGGAAAAGCGCTGAACAATGACAAAAGTTCATTGACCAGCCAGGCAAAAGCAGCTGGAGGAAAATTGTGAGTTATTGACTGTGAAAATGTGAGATTTTTTCACATTTTTATGCGACATTTTAGTGGTGATAAATAGAGAGAAATTAATACTCTTTGAAGAGCGGAAATTTTGAATATTTTGCAAAAGGATTTGTGTTGTGTTTTGTCTTTTGTATTTTTAAACTTTGCTCTTTGCTTGTCTTCTTGTAAAACAATTGATTTCTTTGTTTTATTTTGTGTTCTTATGGTTTTTAGATTTGTTGTGGAAAACTATTTTTGAAAACTGTTGGTTAAAACTATGGTTGAATAGTTTTGTTGATAATTGTTATTAAAAACAGTTGTTTAAAACGGTTTGTGGAACCTGTTGTTTAAGACTGTTCTTTAAACTGTTTTAGAAAACGATTTTTGAGAAATGTTGTGGAAATATATTGTTAAAAACTGTTGTTAAATATTATTGAAGACTTTGTTGTACTTGCAAGTTGAAAACTTCACTTCAATTTGATTTTAGTTTTATTTCTTATACTATATCTCTTATTAGGCTTCTTCCCTGCAGTTTCCTGTTGTATTATGCCTAGAAATATCATATAAAAACTGTTATTTCTTAAGCAAAAAGTACCTATGTTTAGATGGCAAATCGACTTCCTATTTCTTTTGCTCGATTTCGTGTTTTATGTAATTTTTCGTTGAGATTTTTATCGTTGATTACTGTTCCGTGGCGTGGCGTTTCCTTGATGTTTTGTGCGAGAATTTGCCAGAGAGATCCGCTGCCAGAAGCCGCAAGAAAACCACAGAAAAGAAGAGAAAATTGCCGAGAGCGGGGAAAAATAAAACAATAAAAAAAAAATTAAGAAAGGAAATTTCTCAAAAAGGGGGAGGGAGGAGGAAAAGAAAATCGACAAGTTGGCATTTTACTTTTAGCGAAAACAACAAATGAAAACAAATTGTTTAGGTCATCGTCGTGTCTGTCTGAACACAGAGCGGCGAGCTTTCTTTCGGGGAACAATGTCTAGAAGATATATAGTAAGCTATATCTGCATAGATATATATCGAGACAGATATATATTTATACATTCCCCTTCTGCAGTACAATACAATATAAAACAGCGCAGTTATGAGCCAGATAGCCAAGTCAATTCGATGATTATATAAACTCGGGAGAGGCAACCGAACGAAATTCGTTTGTTTTGACTTTCGTTACCACACTGCGTATACGTGATATCCGGGCATATCCGCCGCAATTGGTTGGAAATGCAATCAAATAGCGGATTCCCATTGTTTGTGATCCGCAAATTCGTACATCCCGCCAAGCAGCAGCAGCCGTAAAATAATTAGCGGAAATCGAATGTCTTAAATGCAATTAATCGGCACTGAGAAAAAAGAGGAGGATGTTGATTTTGGGAAGCCCTAAAAGATACATTCATAAACTAACTTTATTGAATGAATTCATTTAAGATTTAAGCCAGGCAAGGCGTATTTTTTAATTCTTTTGCTTGTTTCCCACCTTAGAAAAATATTTCTAAACATTTAAACAAAAAAAGGAACTACAATACGTATACATAGATATTTTTCTATGTGGAAAATACAAAAAAAAAATACCAGAGGTGGCGCCTTTTTCCCAAAACCAATTTTCGGGGCAATTATTAAACGTTTTCGGGGGCCAACAAAAAAGAATGAAAAGAAAAAACAAGCGTGGCAGCCAATAATAAATCGCAACAGAAAAATATGTATTTTTGATTCTGCTAAAAATTTAATAACAATTTGTTTGCAATTAATTCCTCTTCTCCGTTTCGATTCAATGCGATGCGTGGGCATATTCATATTTCGGATTCAACAAAAAAAAATTGTATATCGAATCATAGAATGTGACGTGAATTGTCACAAGAAATGCGAGCGGCTCACGGCCAATTTATGCGGTGTCAATCAGAAACTCATCGTCGAGGCACTTAACTACGTGAAGCGAGGTAAAAACCAGACAAAATGCACACACAAATTACACACACACACACACCCCGGAATGTGTATAAAAATGGGAACGATGAAGGACAGAATATTATTATTATTTATTGGCTTGATTTTGCATAATACGGAATTTTTTAGAAGCGATAATTGCGGGTATTTCCATAAAGCTCTTTCTGATAAATGCAGAAATTAATAGTAAATGTTTTAAATAATACAAAAAGAGTTTCCAAATATCACGAAAATGTAATTATTAATAACGATTGACTATTTAATAAATTATTTTATAATTATTCAAAGAAAGAACCTAATAGTTTGATTCAAAACTCGGAAACTAGGCAATAACTCACATAATTTGATACCTTTAATTCTTATTAGTAATACAAATAACCAGAAACAATATAGATTGCTTTAAAAATATATATATTATTTATTGAGGTATTTGTTCAATTATCCTATAAGTAAATAAGCTCACAACCTCTCGCAATCCGTTGGCAAAATCAAGTCCCAATAAATAATTACATATCTCTGAGCGCTCCCAGATCTCTGATAGATTCCATTAAATTTGTTTTAATAATAAATAAATAAATAAATTAGGAGCCCGTGAAGCCCGCGACTCGCCCAGCACACCGCCCAGTTTGAATCCAGCCTATAAAATCGACCCGAGCGAGGAACACGATGGTATGCCGACTAAAATAAGATCCCTAGATACATATTAAGCCACTCAAGTGACCCAGTACTCTCATAGCTCTATTCTAATATATATATTTTTAAAGATTTTAACTAACCCTATTCACTATATCTATTTCTCTGCGTATCTTCTATCAACTCTGTCTCTGGAACTTTGTTAATCGTGCACAGAAACATCATATACATATTCACAATTCCAAAAATCCGGACGTTTCACTGCGCCAGCAACAGTAATACCTAGATTTAAGAATTATTCGGTAGATGATTTCCACTTTCTCGCCGTTCTCGGCAAGGGAAGTTTCGGCAAGGTGAGTCTTTGTCTTCCATTAACTGATTATAATTTATTCTATTAATTTAATATTGACACTTTGGACAGGTTCTGTTGGCCGAGCTGCGTGATACCACGTACTATTATGCCATCAAGTGCCTGAAAAAGGATGTTGTACTGGAGGACGACGATGTGGACTCGACGCTGATTGAACGCAAGGTCCTGGCCCTGGGCACCAAACATCCATATCTGTGTCATCTGTTTTGCACCTTCCAAACGGAGGTGAGTTTGGCGCGATTTTTCATTTGTTTTATGTTAACTATTGGGAAGTAAAAGGAAATCGCTTGAGGGATTTATAGTATTTTTAGCAGCCACATTTCCTGCAATAAATCACAAATAACTTCCCAATATTTTGTTGCTTCCATACCTATTTATAAATACAAACTCAAATTATGCAAAAATCAAAGAATATTTTAAATTCAAGGAAACAACTAGAAAGGCTAAATAAAATAGCAAATGAGTCATCATTAGCACCTGTTGAGGAAGCCTGAGACCTTGTTTAAGGTCACCAAAAGTCAATGACCCTCGAATTAAATTCAAATACTATAAGCCTTAAATTAAAGTTAAAATTAAAATTAAAGAAAATCTTAAAATTATAAAAATGCATTCCAGTCGTAGTTCCAGCCAAAAGTTGAAACTAAATTTATAAAACGTATTTAGAGCGATTTTCACACCTTTTGCAATTAGGGTCACAAATCGAAGGTGTGCTTAAATATATAGAACAATCCGATTGGCCTATCCGTCTATAATTAGACCAAGAAAAGGTAAAACGCTCTATAATTAGAGCCCTGGGGTCTGGCCATCGATTGGGGCACACGACGACGACGACAACGTCGATCGGACATCATGTAGATCAGGGTGCCTGTCCGTCCGATCTCTGTGTGTTCTCTCGCTGCGAATTCTGCATCTGCAACTGCAACATTGACACCGATTAGAAGGTATTTTAATTATTTATGACTTTGGGGGACGATCTCCCCGAAATCTCTCGCTGATTCTCGCAATGAGTCTCTCGCCCCTTTTGAAATGCGAGAAGATATCGTGTTCAATATCGAAAATGTCACATTTCTATAATTATCGAATGTGTTTCGGTTGTAATATTTGTATCGATAATAACGATAACATGGGAAACGTATTCTTACACATAAAAAGGTTTAGTAAATGCTTTTAAATATTTAATAGATCGATCAGATAGCATAATATGAACATATTGTTATTTATCCTATTAAATTTATCCCTCAGAGCCACTTGTTCTTCGTGATGGAGTACCTAAATGGCGGTGATCTCATGTTCCACATCCAGGAGAGCGGACGCTTCTCCGAGGAGCGGGCCAGATTCTATGGCGCCGAAATAATATCGGGCCTCAAGTTCCTGCACAAAAAGGGCATTATCTATAGGTGAGTTTTGTACCAGAAAATAAAACTAAAACTAAAAACAAATATTAAATATATATTTCCTTTTGTAACAGGGATCTCAAGCTGGATAATGTCCTTTTGGATTACGAGGGACATGTGCGTATTGCCGACTTTGGCATGTGCAAATTGCAAATCTATTTGGACAAGACGGCCGATAGCTTTTGCGGCACACCCGATTACATGGCGCCCGAAATCATTAAGGTAACTTAATAACTAATATTATACCAATCTAAATATATTATAATTTGTATATATTCTCACATTATCAGGGCGAAAAGTACAATCAGAACGTGGATTGGTGGTCGTTCGGTGTGCTGCTCTATGAAATGCTGATCGGACAGTCGCCATTCAGTGGCTGCGACGAGGACGAGCTCTTCTGGTCAATTTGCAATGAAATTCCATGGTTCCCAGTCTATATATCCGCAGAGGCCACCGGCATACTACGGGGGGTGCGTAGAATATTCTATATATTTTAATACTATATATTATTAATCCCGCTATATATTTATCAGTTGCTGGAGAAGGACTATACGAAGCGTATTGGCTCGCAGTATAGTCCGGCTGGCGATATAGCCGATCACATATTTTTCCGCCCCATCGATTGGGGTCTACTGGAAAAGCGGCAAATCGAGCCGCCTTTCAAGCCACAAGTGGTAGGTTTCTATCTTTACATCCTTTATAATTTCTCATTATTAAATATATATTTTATTTGATAGAAACACCCCCTGGATACGCAATATTTCGATCGCGTTTTCACCCGAGAACGTGTGCGTCTCACGCCCATCGACAAGGAGATCCTGGCGTCCATGGATCAGAAGCAGTTCCATGGCTTCACCTACACGAATCCGCACATCACTTTGGACTAAAAAAAATAATGAAGAAGAATCTTTATATCAATATCTCCTAATTAATGATATATTTTTTAGAGCAACAGTATTTGTATATGTAAATATTCATACTTAACCAGAGATTAACATTAAAAACAAAACACTTTCAAAGGAAATCTTATTGAAATTTTAAGAAATTTTGTAGTTAAGCTTTAAAACATTAAAGAAACCATTCAAAATTGGATCATAATTCTAGTCTTAATCTTAAGTCGATACCCTAATTGTACAGATATCCCTCCTCATATTTATCTATATATACATACCTATATGAATCCATTTTTTTTGCAAATTTTTTTTGTTCTAAAATTTAGTTGGTAAGCCAAAAGTCTACGTCTATGGGAAATAAATAATACAAAAAAATAAAAAATTAATAAACAAAATGTGTTTGTGGCATGGCAAATGATTGAACAATGTGTCAATCAACTGATCGATTAATTGGCTACCGTTAGCATCTGTATGCGGACAAATACAGTGCGTTTCAGCAGAGTTAGCTTGCTTCGGGGAAACATTTGACAAGGTTTAAAGGTAAGTTTTGTATGTAATTTGAAATTTACATGACCTTTTCTATAAAATGATATAATTTTGGATAAAATATTTGCATTTTATAACCTTTAAAAGCATGTACAAATTTTAAAATCATTCAGAAAACCTCTTAACAAATTTATTATTATTATTTTTAAGTCCTACTTAATTATATATCTTGTTAACTTCATAATATTACTCCTATTCATCCCATTTTCTGTACTTTTCCCTTAAAAACCCTTACAGTTTAGTAGTAAATCGCCACGACCATGACCCGCACTGTACCATACAGTCCGGTATGCAAATGTGGAGCAGTGAGAGTGATCAGTGTAGCGTTGTCAACTGCAGTGAAAATTCTATTAGCCCTTCAACATTTCAGCTAATCTGCATAGAGATTTGGCTTTTTCCGTTTTGTTTAAATGCTAATAAGCCAGAGAGATATATGTATATATATATGTAGTATATATTACATGGAGATGATCATGTGTGGGGCAGCGAGAGTGGCCGTCGGGTTCAGGCCTTAATGGCCAACATAATGGCCCAACAACTCGCGTGAACCAGTTTATTGTCATTCCACAAAAAGGCAGCAGCATTCAAAGAATTATTCTTGTTAACTCTGGCATAAATCAGGTAAATATACACACAGCACACACACACACACTCGGCGCTGCTGACTCACTTGATGTTTTAATAAATTTGTGCTGCTCATAACATAATAGAGGAAATAATAGAAGAAAGAGCCGCCTCAACGACAACACAGGCCCCCATCCCAGGCCACAGTTGGAGCAACAATAAACGCTCTCGGGCCTGCCCAGTTATGTTTTTATTTTCAATTCAAAAGTGTTGGACATATCATAGGCATAGTGGTGATTAAATGGTAAATAAGCCAAGATATATTTATTACAAACTAAGTGAGATAATATTATTATTATAGATAATATATATTTTCTTATAAAATACAGCAAATATTAACATTACAGCATTTCTATCTTACATTTCAATCAATAATTACTCTTAAATTTAAGTTAAAATTAAAAAACTGATCCATTGATTACCTAGGGTGGGAATTAGTATTGGAAAATAGCCTTAACGTGCAGGTTTTTAAGAGTTCCTTGCGCTTTATACACCGGAATTAACTTAAGTAGTTATTATTATTGTCAACACCTATACAGCCGTATATTCTGAAGATATATTTTAGGAATGAAATATAAATATATAGATTTATTAATTCTTTTTTTTTAATAGAAAATTCATTTAATTTCTTACTATTAACACCCTTAAAGCTATTGTATGACTATTGAGTCTTCATTACTCGTTTTAGATGTATTTTATCACTAAAACACGATAGATTAGGCTTATAAATAATTTTTTTTTAATAAGAAAATTCCCCAACTTACTCCAGAAGAAAATATCTTTTGAACCACTGTACTGGCCGTGTACCGTACGGTATTTTCTCTAATTAATTCGCTTTTACGAGCGCAGTGCATGGAGCAGCCGTCCGACAGTGGTTGCGGTGGCGAGTCGAAGCCATTCGAGTTTCCCGAGTCCGTTCAGTTGGTGCAACACGGGCCTAGAACGCGCTCCTCCGCCGCTCCCCGTCCACGGATTTATATATATTTTTTTTCTCGTTTTAATATTAGTTTTGTGACAGTGATCCTCGCGCCCAGCATGAGCTAAAATGCTGAACGTGCTTAACACCTTGAGCCTGCTGCTGAGCCTGATCGGTTTGGTGAGGAGCTACGGCGGCCACCAGCCGCTGCTGCGACGAAACATTATCAAGGTGCGGACCAGCGGCTTTCTGCCCTTCGAATCGGACTTGCTGCTGCCCCTGGGCATACTCCGGCAGCTCCAGTCGCAGGATCGTGCGTCGCGCTTCCATAGGCCAGAGATCAGGCCGCCCGTCAAGCCGCGGGTGAAGCCACAAATCCGACTGGAGCGGGCTCATCCCTTGCGAGAGGCCAAGGGCGTGCAGATGTACAATCTCATCGATGACGATGGGGAGCTGTTGCTCAACCTGAAGGTGCACCAGGAGCAGAAAGCCGGTGACAATGGGAATTACCAGGAGCAGGCGGCTTCCTTAAGCAGCAAGAAGTACCAGAGCAAGTACCAGGAGTACGACTCACCCTGGCTGCCCTCCAAGTGGCGGCCCACCAGCGAGTTCCCGCCGGGTGTCACCTCCTCCTCGCCACGCCCACTGCCCCTGCATCAGTATCTTGGGCAGAGCAACCAGATTTCCGATCGGAATGCGGCGAAGAGGAGGCGTGTGGACATGATGTGGCCGCACAAGTGAAGTAACTGATGATTCCAAATGAGATTCTTATTATATATCTATTTATATATATATAAATTATTTATTTTAGTTTTTGTTATAATTGAAACATGAAGCACCGCACTCTTTGGCACAGAAAACTATTTGTAGACTCAAAGATTCGTTTTAAAAAACTAACAAACTTCAAGATAATAATGTAGCTTACCAAATACTAATTAAACAATAGATTTTTTAAGCTTAAACCTCAAGCTAATAATATATTTTACTTCCCAAAGTCTCTAAATCATAAAGTTAAATTTCCTTTTAAATGTAAAGACTTAAAGACTTAATGAAATCGAAAATAAGACATGTTGCTGTCCAAACTTGATCTTAATTAATTTTTCTGTGCCCACAAATACAAAATAATCCCTAAGACACCACTTACAACCATAAGATTCCATAAATAAACATTAAGATATAAAAACGGAAACCATTTAGATACGAAATAAATCCATGAGATGCATAAACCCGGCGATGAACAGGTCGTTGAGCTACCGCTAATTCGGATGACGCGACGATGATTATGGTAATTCGATCGATCGATCGATCGAGCGATCCAACGAACGGCTTGAAAGTGAAATTGAAGAGCGGATCGAAAGTGGAATCGAAATGAAAGGTAGAAAAAAAGATGCTAATACAGTGAAAACAGTGGAACTAGAATGAAAGATAAAGAATCAAACAGATGAGACTTTATCAGTTTTCCGGCAGGAAAACCATGAGGTTTGGTGCCCAACCATTTTGTAAAATATGATATAGTTGAAAAGATACCTCTCTTAAGCTCTCTTGAAAAGATACCTCTCTTAACTCTTTTTAAAAACTTTGGACTAGAAAATTATTTTAAAAAGTGCTTGTAATCTTTAGATACTAAAACCAAAATATTTAAAACAAAAATGGAAGTGGTTTTGACAACTTAACTTAGGTAAACAATGTTACCATGTTCTTACAGACACAAAAACAAAACTTACACATCGTCGAATAGAATGAAATGCGTTCTTAGCATCATGTTCATGACGTTTCTTGTAATTTCCGTTTGTTGGGGCTCCGATGGTTAAGCTTAATGCCCAACCATTATTTCAAATATTTAATTCGAAGAGAAAAAACACGCAAAATATTTATAATTTACAGATGGTATTTTATATTTTGTTTAATAAGTGCGTATGGATACAACAGTAAAAAAAAAGATGGGATCGAAAAAAAATAGGGATGCCTAAAACTACTTAACAAGAGACTCAAGGATCAGTATGACTCGAATCACAGTGCGGAATCCTCTGGCTTACTTCCAGCTGGAGGATGGGGGCAGGTAGCCAGAGGGAGGAGCCGCCACCGGGGCCAGATACTCGTTGCTGGGCGGCAGGTACTCATTGCTAGGACCGTGGACGTGTCCACCACCATGACCGCCCTCCTCGTGGATCACCTTGATGGTCTTCACCTCCTCGAAGCCGCCGTGACCGGAACCATGTCCATGACCGTGATCATGGCCGTGACTGTGGCCGCCTTCCTCGTGGATCACCTTAATAGTCTTCACCTCCTGGTGGCCACCGTGTCCTCCATGGCCGGAGAAGCCACCGGCATAACCGCCACCGCCTCCAAGAGCGTGTCCCTCTTCGTGGATCACTTTGACAGTCTTGACCTCCTGGTGTCCGCCGCTGGAGTATCCACCATGGCCGCCAGAGTAACCACCATGGCCGCCAGAGAAACCTCCATGGCCGCCAGAGTAACCTCCATGGCCGCCGCTCTCCTGGTGGATAACCTTCACAGTCTTGACCTCCTGATGACCGCCGCCGCCGCCGGAGTAGCCTCCGTGACCACCAGAGTAACCACCATGACCGCCATGAGCGTGACCGCCCTCCTCGTGGATCACCTTAATGGTCTTCACCTCCTGATGGCCGCCGTGTCCATGTCCTCCGTGTCCATGACCAGAATATACACCAGCATAGCCGCCGCCGCCGCCCAGAGCGTGTCCCTCTTCGTGGATCACCTTGACAGTCTTAATCTCCTGGTGTCCACCGCCGGAGTAGCCACCATGGCCGCCGCCGGAGTAGCCACCATGACCGCCGCCGGAGTAGCCGCCATGACCGCCGCCGGAGTAGCCGCCACCTTCCTGGTGGATGACCTTTACAGTCTTGATCTCCTGATGGCCGCCAGAGTAGCCATGACCGCCGGAATAACCGCCAGAGTAGCCGCCGCCGCCGCCGCCACCGGAGTAGCCGCCGCCTTCCTGGTGAATCACCTGGATGGTCTTCACTTCCTGGTGACCACCGCCCGAGCCGCCAGATCCGACGCCGTAGCTGTAGCCACCACCACCGCCGCCGCCGCCACCGCCACCGGATCCACCGATGAAGCCAGCCGACGTGGTGGCAACCAAAGCAGCCAGGAGACACACAAAGATCTATTGAATAATACAAACATTATAATATTATTTAAAGTAAATAAATATAGGGCTCACCTTCATTGCTGGAAGTTTCTTGCTTGGGGGTTGAAAACTATGGAACTTCACGTAGCTGAAGAGAGGAAGCTGGCAGCCAACTGATGATCCATTCCCAGTCACGCCGGTCTTTTATAGTTCGCCCGATGCGATTGCGCGATGCTGCTCCATCTCCATCCACATCCACATCTTTGCCCTCCAATTTGCTTTCGTCATAGAGCGCAGACTCACTGCCTCGATCCCCTCTCTGGATTAGAAGAAGTCCAACAACCACAAACGGAACGCGACTGGCCAAATGCAAATGAGTTAAATGCGAGGGGAAAAGAAAATAATAATAAATACTAAAAAGCAGTTCCATAATTGGGGCCAGCAGTCGACGCCGAAATTAATCCGGCGAGCATGACCGAACCCGCTTGATTAGGCGGCGACCTGATCGATGGATGCATCCATGGGTTAGGTCAGTTCGGGTCAGATTATAGCTTTCCCAACGCTGCGGGGTCAAGTGGAAGAAAAATACATGTTTGCTGGATAAATTTTCCATGGAAATTAAAAAAAAAAAAACACTTGAAAATATAGCCAACTAAGATATTTTACTTTTATTTGATTTTCTTGCTACTATTGCTTCATAAAAGTATATTATCTTGACTTGAGATTAAAATTAAATAAGGAACTCAACTGTTCTATATAATATATATTATTCCTTCTCAGTATTATCTTAAAATATTGCTAAATTAATATTTATTAATTGATCAAAATAGTTGCATATCGTTGATAGGGTTCTTGATTTTTATAAAATTATTTTAAAACTCTGTTTTTCATCATAAGCTACTCATAAGATGTTAAATAAATTTAAATGGCTTTCAAGAACGTGCAAAAAAATTAATTTAGGAGTCGTACTACTTTATTCCATATTTTTGGTCGCATTATTTAATGATTTCATATCCCCAGTTAGTTCAGTGCTTCTCTAAATAGATTTAAGAACAAATGTAAATAGATGAAAACAGGTTTTTGGCTATATTCAATATTTTAACATCAACTTATGCTTTTTAAAACAATTTTCTTGATTAAGAATTTAGTTTAAACGCAAATTGTAAGAGGTAAGTCTGCGTTAGGTTGATCTCTGTTCAAAATCATTTGTTTTATAATAAAATAAGAGAAAACAAGGGAAGTTTTTAGAAGCAGATATGCCCCGTAGTCAGTAAATGAGTTTATATTCAATCTAACATATATAATATTTAAGAAACTGCATAAACTGTAACTATCAGTAAAAAGCCTTTGAAATTTGATTAAATTTCCAAAATACTTTTAGCCTTATAAATCAACTTTAGAAAATAATGCCATAAAAGCAATTATAAATTATTGTTTATAAGCAAATAAAAACGTCATTCGTCACCTCTTTCATAGCCGAACGCATTTTAATTTGCCAAAAAGTTAAATAAAATCAAATCAAAGGAAATCCCATTAAATAGTGAATCAAAAAGATATGCAAATTACTGCAATAATTTCGCTATCATTTCAGCTGTTCCTCTGCGAAATTTACAAAATAAAAGACGTTAAAAGTATAACGTGTATTGGCCAACTCTCTGGAATTGTGTAAAGCAAAACGGCCAAAAAAAAAAGCAACTAACCAACAAACAGACGTCGAAGAAGATGGCGCGAACTGTCTTGGCTTAAAGGGCGAAGCAAAGGAAAGGCAATTTGAATCATTTAAATAATATTACAATATCAAATTGGGTTCGCAGCGGGCCGATTAATCACACACACATCTCCGGCCAGGGGACAGCCCCCGCAAACAGATGTTGAAAACGAAGCAAATCGATCTGATGCGATCTGACACCTCACGAAGCCTCGAATACTGTGGAAAATAAGTAAAGATAAACATTTCCTTGTTCGAAATTAGATCAGAAATGTCTAGAAAGAACATGATATACACATTGGCAGAATTAATGCTCGCTCATGACTACAAAAACAAAACTTACACACCTTGGATTACACACAGCTTGATAAATGTATTTTGATATTAGGCTCTTACCTAGAAATTCGGTGCCCAACCCTGCTCATTATTTTACAATGATTACTTAATGATAATCAGTAAAAGATATTCCCTGTTTATAGAAACTTACGTATAGGTATATTATAATTACAGACTACTCGAGCCTTTTATTCCCATCAACAAATATCATTTAAGAGGTAACAATATTTATCAAATTAATTTGTGGTTGAAACTTAGAGATCTTTGAGTTGTCTTTCTTAATTTCCATCTGGTTAAGTGGTCAAGTTTCTTTGCCTTTCGAAATATTTAATTATTATTTAGGTTTAACCCATATTTAAGGATATTAAAATATGTGATAACTTGTACGTATTAAAGACATAACTAATCAATTATTTTAGAATTTTAATGGTGAAATATATCTTTTAAATTTAAGATTTACCTTTTAAGCTGTATAACTTGCTATAAAGTAAGAAAGAATTCGTTCTTATAAATACAAACAGACCCAACAAATAAATGTAACTCATATAAAACCCCTTCGAATTCTATGTAGAATTACACTTATTTCTAAGCAATAAACCCCCCTTATATAATTTTAAATTATATAAGAAAAGCTTAAAACTTTCACTTTTTTTCGGGTCCATTAAATATTTATTCCAGTGAAAAGCCCAAATAAGAAAGGGACAGCGTCTGAGTGGCCCCACCCGGCACCAGGAAACAGAAAGGGAGAGGAAATCAAACACGCACGATTTCTGTGGTTCATTATGAATTATCTTTATCAATTCGCTTTATGAATCCGCCTTCAATTACAATACATCTCTAAGAATACTTTAATCCGATGGTAAACAAACAAAAAAAAAATAGAATTCTTTTCTTTTTATCCGTATCAAAAATTATCTTTCACTTCGTTTTTCTCTCATTTGTTTTCGTTTGTTTTACGTTTTTAGTGTGTTGTTTGTGTTGATCGCGCTTTAAATATATTAGAATTATACAAACATAATAATATTAACAACAGTTATGGTAATGAAAAAAATAGAGGGATCGGTAAGGGGGGAATTGGGGATTAAAAGAGAACTAAATTTAACGTTTTTAAGAGTGTTAAGAGTAATGCTTTTTCCGAGAGCAATAAATATATATATATATATCAATGTCGATGAAACAAAAACAAAAAATTATAACCAAGAAGGGTGAGAGTGGCTGGGGGGTGAGTGTGTGAGGTGTAGTGTGGTTTGTTTTGTGTGTGTGTGTGTTAGCCTAGAGTACATAATTAGGGTTTTCTTTCTCAATTAAAGTTAATGTCGACGACGTAGTAGTAGTTAGTAGGCAGCTTGGTTCCGCCTACGTGGCAACGATCACGCGATCGCACAACTATTCCGGCTGTGGCTCGTCGGCGTCTTGCAGCGATTCTTGCTCCTGGAGCTCTGCGTCAGCGAGTTGAAGCACTGCGACGTGGTCAGCGCATATGACTTGAGCGTTGACTTCACCGACGGCGGCAGCGGCAGCGAATCGATGGCATACACGCTCGTCCGTCGCACGATCGTGCGACAGCACAGCTCCTGCAGCGTCAGCACTGTGGAAGATACGGAATAAAGCGATAATTAATTAACTCAATCGGTTTTAGGGATGTATATCGAGGCGATATAATGTATCGACACAAATAGCGCGCTTAATATCATCGAAAATATCGTAAACTTTGGTGTAACGGCTTTCTAAATATAGAATAATATCGCAATTTAACGTCATAATATCATTATTAACGAAAAATAAGCATACAAATTGTATTTAGCTTATTTTTCTCTTTTTTTCGATTATATAAAACCGATAAATGTATCAAACAAAGTATCGATTTATCGCAACGTCTAGATAACTATTTATATATCGATATTACACGTAAAATATCAATATAGATATAGAAGTGTTTCATAAAATATAAGAGTAATTACACTTAATTGTTAACTTTTCAAGTTCACAACAAAATACTAATCATAAAACAAAAAAAAGGCGTTACAAATAGTGTTATCAAACTGTCAAAAGTTATTATTATAACTTCATTGAAAATCTGAATTAATTGATTAATAAAAACCACTAATAGTCAACTCTGTTTCGCAATTTAACTAAAAATAACCTGAAAGCATGAATCAATCAACCATCCGAGCCTTAATGATGACAATAAAATTGCCCTGAGTCATTATTAAACGTTAATGAAAGGAAAAATCGCGCACAACTTGATTTTCTGCATATAAAACCTCATCTATGCGTTATTTAGAGTATTATTTAGTCCCCTAAATTACTCTGTTCCCTAAGCTAATAATATTTCTTATAAAATCAAGCAAAATATGTACCCTTATTGCTGCGCCAAATGTGCTCCATGCCGTTGCGATGCAGCGCCATCCTCGCCAATTCGCAGAAGGACTCGCGTATGTTAAAGTCACAGAGCGGCGATATCTCGAAGCAGGACATATTGTTGCGGCTGGCATAGGTCTCGGCCTGTTTGGCCGCCACCTGACGCTTGAAGGCCAAATGCAAGCGATTTCCCACCAGCACCTTTGGGATGCCGGGAGCATGCTGTAAATAAAGCAGAAATTAATGAATAAACCACACAAATATATGGAGATATTTCTCACTAACCTCATCGACCTCCTTTAGCCAGCGATCGATGCCATCGAAGCTCCACTTGTTGGTGATGTCGTAGACCAGTATGATGCCCTGGGCGCCGCGCGAATAGGAGCGTATGATCGTGCAGAAGCGTCCCTGGCCGGAGGTGTCCCACAGCTGCAGCTTCACCCGCTTGCCCTCCAACAAGATAGTGGTCGTCTTGTAGGCTACCGTTTGAAGGATGTGAGAGGATGTGCAGTCTATTAGGTTGGGAGGAGTCGGCAGTTGTGTAAACACAGAGCGAACGAATCGTATTTCTTGAGGCACAAGCACATGCATAACTCTCTAGCTCGGAGGCAATCACTCACCATTCCCGCTGCAGAAAGGACTCTCCGTTGAGGGATCCTCCAGATTGGAGAGTATCTCGTGCTTGCCCACATCACTGTCGCCCACCAGCAGAACCTTCAGCAGATAGTCGTAGTCCTTGGTCATCGTTCCCATGTGGCTGCAACCGAAAAAAGGTGAACAAAGGAGGGTTAGTTTAAGTATTTTATTTATTTTATTAAGTTTATATTATGTTAAGTATGGTAAGTTTATTAATTGCCGGATTTTTGTTTAGTTTCACAAGTAAGTCTGTTTTAAATATTAGTTTTGTTATAAATTTATGAATAGTGCAATGGTTTTAGATGCTAGTATTTGAATTACTAATATAAACCATTGTTTAAGCATTTATAAGCTTATAGTTTTGTTGAAACAATAAATTATAATATAATTGCTCAAGAAAAAGGTAAATACCGGAGAAAACTAGATTCTTTTGTTGCCAATTTATTTCTTAATAAAGAAATAATAAGACCTCAACTTTAAACTAAAAAAATACAAATATAATATGGAATATAGAATATAACGAATTAAATAAGTAAACTTTATACAATTGGCACAGTTAACCAACCACTAACAATGACAAAAGCTTGTAATTGTTTAAAACAATTATAACAAGTGCAACTAAGAGGGATTTCTGAATGAAAAGCCAGCTGGTGGAGCGATTTGCAGACACTTTTTGCTGCTGGCCAAGTCCAGCTGCAGTTAATTGTTGGCTTAGGGCCTTCTTTTTTGCAACCAAAGAAGTGGTTCTCATTCTCATGCTTATACTCTTTTTTTTTTTTGTTTGTTTGTGGTTATAGTATTATTTTTTCTGTTGCTAACCGGGCTAACCGGTATGCAGCGCTTGAAACTCGCGAAACTAAAAACCAAACTGAACCGGCAAATATTTACTTATAGGCGGCGGTGTTCTATTTCTGTTTTTCCGCTTTCTGAGCCGCGTAACTTATGAAGTAAGTGACTCAGCGCGTGTGCGAGATGCAGTGTATTTATAGCACTTGCTGGTTATGTCGCGCAGTGTCACTGGGATTTAAGTTTCAGCGATTTTACAGTTTGCATTTAACGCACACTCGCACACACACGCGCGCTCACACTGGCGCACATGGACATGGGTGTGTTTTGTTTTGCGCACGAAGGAAATTGATTTTGCCATTTAATTGCGTGCAATTAACGATTGTTTATAAAACAATTAGGCTGCAACCAGCAGCAAATGCACGAAGAATTCGCTTGAACAAAAACAACAACAAAACAGCGGAAGGGGGGGAGCCAACCAACAATAAAAAAAATAAAAACATTTGCGCATTTGCATGTGTGTGTGTGTTTGCATGCCTTATTTTGATTGTTGTTGCTGCCGCTGCCTGGAATGTTTGCTGAACTTTAGCCGTAACGCCCATTTGCAGACATTTCGCTTAACTTTGGTTTCGATGTCTCGGAGCCTTTCGGTTTTTTCGGTTTTTTGGGCGTTAAACTTACCATTTAGAATGCACGCAATTTCATTTTCGTATTTGTAATAGAGATGAGCGATAACCCTCGCCCTTGTGAACCGTTCACTGCGATTTTGTACGGTTTTCACGCTGCTTCACCTCCGTTTGGGTATGTAAATCAATTCGCTGCGCTCGCTGCCATCGAAAATGGCTGTTGCATGTGAATTCAGTCGGTTATTGGGGTTGAGAAATGCACAAGAATTTGACTAAGCGAAAAAATTGCAATTTCGCTCATCTCTGCCAAGTGGTGGATAGCGATAGCACGACAATCGATAGGGCGGCTGTCTAACAGTGTTGATCAGCAATCGATAGGACAGCCATCGAATGCGCTGCTAACATTATAGAAAAGGTAAGAAACGTTGATGAAAAAGGTGGGAAACTTTGTTGGCAAGCCATTCATAGGCCACTGTTTAGTTAGTTTGACCAGCTGGCGCGTAGGCAAAAATCCTCTACTTCTCCGACAGATTTTTGAGTCAAAGCATGGCAAACTTGGCAGCCACACTGTCGCACTACACTACAGTTTATTTGATTGAATAAAAAATTAAACAAGTCGGAAGCTCGCTGGTGCTTCTTATTCTTTTTACTCCCAACGAACGCCGCTTCGTCCATAAAAGCACCCACACATCGCGAAACGTAACGCCGTTTTCCAACTCTGTTTTGGCCAGCGCAATGGATATATACGACAGCAACAGCCGCGGACTCAGTCAGATTTATTAAATGCACGTCTGCATTTATTTATAAACGCGCTTTAGGGCGCCAACTTCGGTGAAATATAAAGTGCAGGTCACCGACGCGACGCTGCAGCTGCTGCCAGCGCATCTGCCGACGTCGCTGTCTTTTGTTGCTGTTTTTCGCCGTGTGTTCCCTCCCCCCCGTGTATCTCTGTGTGTGCTGCGGCTGCTAATGTGCTAATATTCGTGTGCTGTTTTTTAAATTCTTTTTGGTTTTTTTTTTCGTGTTGGAAAACCGCGGCGGAAATTCAGATTCAATCAAGCGTTAAGTGTGTGCCTCTGTGTGTATTGTGTGTGTGTGTGTGTGTGTGCCTATGCTGGCCCTTCGAAATGCCCCGTTAGCCGCGAAACCGAATCTGTTTGCTGCAACAACAACAACAACCACAACAAGAACAACAACAACAACATTAACAGCGGGAAGAGAAACAACAATAGCAGCAACAAGAAGAAGAAGAAGAGGAAGAACGACTGCAACAACCGCAATGCTGTCTAACGGCACTGCCGGCGTCGCTGTCGCCGTCGACTGCGATGAGCGAACGCGTCTGCTGAGCGATGAAATTGTTGTTGTAGCCGCCGCTCCTTCGTCCTCTGTCGGCGTCGCAGCTCCTGTGCCGCCAACGTCGCTGCCACTGGTGCATACAACGGCAACAGCAACGCCAGCAGCAGCAACAAATAACAATGTGAACAACAACAACAATGCGATGGTTGTGGTCAGTGCTAAAAACACCGTTAATAATGCAAATACACATACGACTGCGAATAAGAGCAAAAGCAATAGCAACAACAACAACGCAGCTGCAGCTGCCGCAGCAGTAACGGGAGCACCACCACCAGAGACGGCTGCCGCAGAGGCAACAGCTGACGACGAGGATCTGTCCAGCGATCTCAGCGATAAATTCCCACGCCCCCAAAAGAAGCCCGGCAAACTGAGCAAATTGGGCACCAAAAGCGTCGGTCTCAAGCGGTGCGTTTTGTCTCCCCCCTCCCACGGCCTCCCCCGTCTTTCATTATTCCCTTCCGCCTTTCTTTTCTCTCTCTCTCTTACTCTCGCTGAACTGCATTTTTGGCACAGTGGGGTTAATTCGCTAATTTTCACAGTGCAACGAAGATGTAGAGAAAAATAAAGCTGAAAAGAAGGCCTTTACGTTTTACATCTTGGATTTTTCCATAAACAAATTCAGGGATTTTTTATTAATTTATTTCTATCCTATTAAAATGTATAATAACCTTATAAAATTATAAAAACTTCCACTTTTTAATAAACACCAAGTAATTGCTTATCAAATTTGCATTATGATACATTTTGTGATAAAAAGATTCACCAGTTATCTTCATTTTGATTAAGAAAAGGTCTCTCGTTTATTATTTACATAAAAAAAATGATATTAAGAGCTACATAGTATATAGGAGATATATAAACCTGTACTTAGTATCAGTCTTGTTCTGGTTATCATTTTCGCCACGCGATTTGATCGATCGGTTTAAGTTTCAGCATTTATTTATATGTTCTTCTATATCTTGATGGGTATAGAGAAAGAATTACTTTTCGATTTATTATCCGAAACGAAAGTTTAGTTTGGCAAAAAGAAAAAGGAAAATCCATGGTCAGCATTATAAACAGTTGTCTACTAAAGCTTAAAGTTTAAGCGTACTTAAGGCACGTGCTTTTTATTACCAAATTGATGGGGGGCCTTATAACCTCTTAGATTTCAATTAAATCCATTTTTATAAGCTGTTGATTGTGAAACATTTCAATAAAATTATAATCATTGGGGCCAGAAATAAAAATAAGAACTCCAGAGCTTCATCTAAAATCTTTGCCTTATGTACATATTTATATAAATATTTATTAATATAAAGTTTTCTGTTTATAAATTCGTTGTTTTTCTACTTTTAATAGAATTCCATTTGAGGAATTTTAAGAAACTAAATCAGATATTTAAAGGGAGTTCCCCTGACCCGACCTGACCTCTCTCCTTTTCTCTATTCTCATCTTACCTCATCTCTTCCCTTCTTCCGGCTGCTGCAGTGTCTCCTTCGGCTCCTCCAAGGGTTCCATGGTGGAGACGCTCGTCTTTGAGACGCCAACACCGCTGTCGGAACATGTGGAGTCCACCTTTGGATTCGATGCGGCCGCTGGAGATACTGGAGATCATCCTAGCAACGCTGCTGGTCAGCTGCAGTTGGCATCGACGCTGGCGTCGCACTTGCCACTCGCCGGCGGCGGCTATAGTGGAGACTATGCCAAGTCGAACATGGACGACAGCGGTATCGAGGTGCAGGAAGAGTAAGTATCCAAATAAATTGAATTAAGGGGGATTACTGCGATGTGCCAGGTATCAGATATCCAACAAGACAGATACTTAATATTATGTTGTGCAAGAAACTAATACCTCAAATATATGAGGAAGTCGATTTTTTATTGGTGAATTATGTACTCAAGTCAGGTCTGGGCTTCCAGAAAGACCACTTAAAGTGCGTACAAAAATTACAAGAAAATAATGAAGTACTCTGAAGTCAACGAAAAATGATACCTCATTAATTTACACTGACAATCCCAATAGAACCACCTTATAAGGGGCATATAAATCAGAAGTCTTGTAGCCACTAGATTGTCTCTAAAACTTCAATTAAACCTGTATTCTCTCTTTAAAGTTCTAATAGGAATTTCTATATCATTTATATATTTATCAATCTTTTTAAGCTGGAAGTTATCTTAGTTTTTATAGAGATTTTCCTCAATTTTAATGGGTTTCTCTTTAGCAGTGTAGCAATCTGTTTGTATCTTCGGTAGTCAGTTTATTGTAGGGCATTTTTTTATGATTGTGCAATTGTATTGTGCCCCGAATAGAGCCTACTTTTACCTCATTAAAAAAACTTCCGTCTAATGACTTTTTGGCTGCTTTCACTTTTGTTTGCAGTTGGCTTTTTATTCATATTTCATAGTTAGCCCGTGTTTTCCGGGCCAATCCATAAATGAGCTGGCTGATCTCTACTCTTAACCCCCGCCAGCGAGTTCAGCTTTTGGAAAAGCGTTCTCATCAACCCAAATACGATGCAATGAACTCTGTGTGCGGTTCATCATCGTCACCCAACCCCGAAAGTATATATAACCAAAAACCACCGCCCCCGAAAGGCAGGAAGCTTGAGACACACGAATTTTTAAATCGATAATTACCGCTCACGAGTGGCAGTAGCAGCCAGCAGTCAGTCAGTAGTCAGCAGTTTGGTTTTAAAACTTTTTGTTTGCTTTAAGCCAACGCGTACAGTGGCCATTCTGCTGATGGTTTTCCTATGGGCACATGGATGGGGATTCAATGGAATCGCCGTAAAATAGGAGGGGATGGCAAAATGGCAAATAATTGCGGAAATAATTAAAAAGAGACAACGCAATTCTTCCATTGCGTGAGAACATCATTAAATTGAAGCTTAGCTCTCAGAGAGGGAGCACTGATAGTTGATCTGTTGCTTTCAAGTTTAATTAAATTCGTTAGTTTGATTCAATTACACATTTTATAGCATCAATAGTTGCTTGGTGTTGTTCTTTAAATAGATTTTATGTGGCTTTAAGCTAGGAGGAAATTAGAAAAGAATATAAGAAGAAATTGCTCTATAATTCCCAACTGGGAAGTCAGCAAAAGTGGCCAAAAGCAGAAAGACTGCAAGACTAGACAAGATCTAAATCTCTTCCTGTTTTGCTTTAACTAAAATTTAGCAAATTTTAAAACAAAAAATTAAGCAGAAGTTTAATAAGAAATACTAACAAAAAAATGCATCTGAGAAATCCTTTTAATTATTCAGCTTATTTAAGGACCTTCCTCTTGCAAGGACTCCACTGTATTTTCTCCACTCTTTCTCTCTCTTTGCCGTTTTGGGTATCCCTCCCTCTGGTCGCTCTCTCCCTCTCTCTCTTGTTATCAGTTCAATTGGAAGATGGGCTTGTTTGTTTGGGTTCTTCTCCGTCTGCCTTTCGCATTTCCCACCACCACCACCAGCAGCCACACTGAAGAGGTGACTCCAATTGGAGTTGTTAATGCGCCGGCGCGCTGCAGTGGCGACGTTCTAACTGGAATGCCGTTAAACATCGTCATCGTTTTATTACATAATGAGCCAAGGCGTGTTCGTGTGTGTGTGTGTGTATGCATTTTAAAGCGAGATATATATATATTTATATATATATAAGTGGGTCAACTTCATTCGGTGGTTGTTGACCCACATCTTTTTCGGCTGCATTTTGTGTATCTGTATCTGTATCTGTATCTCTGGCCGAGCGCGTATCTAATTTCCCCATTTGTGCCGCACCCACGAAATTCGAATCGAGCGCTTAAACGCTGTTCTAGTTGGAATTGAAACCAACTCGCCGATAACACGCTGCGCGCCATTAAGCCTGGTAATCGATTAATGAATTGGTGCTGCAACTTGGGCGATATCACAAAATCACACTTATCGATTATTGCATTGGCAGGGGATTTTGTTTACCTTTACTTAAAGGATAAGAGCGTATAAAACAAAAGAATTCTAGGTAAAATATGATAAAAATAGATATTTTATTCTTGTACTAAGAGCCAAATTTTGGGTAGACATGGAAATCACACCAAACAAAAGCTTAAACCCAGTAGTCTTGCATATTTTTAGCGTTTTTAATACAAATAACTAAGCTTAAAGCTTTAGTAAGTTAACTATCAGGTTTTATATATATTTACAAATCAAATAAGACTCCTTAAGAGTCTTTAAAATATTTAATTGCATTTGCCACCATTTAAATTGTAATTAAAGATGTGGTAATTGCTTTGGATTAAATGTAAACCCCCTTGTCTTACGAAAACAAGTGTTATTTGGGATTATTCAGTTCTCTCTGCGTTTGAAAAATTTGCATTAGGAGGATGAGGCCAAAGCAGCTGACACGTCGTTTTTGGAAGGTGTTTTTTCAGCTTAGGTTGCTTGCTTGTTTTTTTATGGCTGTCAAATGGGCATCAAATCAAATTTGCTGACAATTTGTTTTGGCTTGTCTATCGCCGTCTTCTTTTTCATTTTTCATTCAACCGCCTAGGTGGCATATTCCATTTTTGGACAGATTAGACTTAACACATGTTGTGACCTTTTCTGTTCGCCAGTCTCTCTCTCTTCACATGCGTGTGTGTTTCTTCCATTTTTTATGTCTTTTCTTCAGTCTTTTTTTGTTGTTTTTTTGTATATTTTTTTTTAATTTGCCGGTGGAGCGTGATGTCATCAGCTTTGAGCTCGCCACTTGCTGTAGAACTTTCTTTCTTTACAGTTAGTCAGCAACACAGAAAAGAAAAGATGAAGGGTAAAGAACGTTAGGAAATGAAAAACCCGCAATCTTTCGACTTTTGCTTCTACTCATCGATTATCTAGATGCACCGGAAGAAATATCACTGCAAGATTCCATGCTAATTCATCAAATTTAAAAGGAAATGTCGTTTGAGCTGCAACTTCTTCTATATTAAAATATAATGTAAGCTTAAAACCGATTTAAATATTAGTTATTCGTACAGTGAGTGATAAGTCTAAATTGCTTACTAAAAATGGCCAGTGTGACCGTTCAACCTGCTAAAACAGAGTTGCCCCCCCAACTGTAGAATCAAATCAAAATTATATCCAAGCATCCCTTCAATAAAGAACTTGCCTATTATACCATTATTTGAATGAGTAATTCCACCGCTTAGTGACTTATAAATGTGATTTTCTTATTACAAATAGCCAGTGTGACCATGCAACATGTGTAGACTTTAAGTATTTTAAGGAACTTCCATAGAATGGCCATTTTTCTCCGTGTCGCAACCAAGGAAAGGAGGCTGATTGAACAGAGCTGACCTCGACATGATTCCGTTTATTTTCTTCTCTTTTTTTTCGAGCTATAGAAATTCGATCGCCCGGTAGTGTGGCGTTGGCCCGGCCGTGCTTATATCTATATCTAAAGCTATTGTGAAAGTACATCTCGAACTGTCCGCCTGTCACTCAGTCAATTGATTTTCCGGTACCCACGGCACACTTGACATGCATACAGTGTGCGGTGCCATCATCGTCATCATTATCATCATCATCATCGTGGTCGACGTCGTCATAAGCATAATTATTTTCATAGGCAGACACACATTGTTGTAATGCTAACAGTAATTGTGCCGCTGGTCAGCAGTGCGTGTGTAATTGTTGCTGCCATTGTCTTTTTTTTTCTATATTTTTACTGCTGTGCAGCGGAACACTGATAATTATTATTAACTTTTCGGAAAAGGAAAACAAATTGCGATTTAAAATTCAAAAAAAAAAGTTCTAGGGCGGCTAAAGTTAAAACTAATCATAGAAAAACTTAACTTCACTTAAGGAACACCCAAGTCTTTCCTTAGTTTCGTAGATTCTGGCTAAACTTCGGTTAAGATATCGAAAAAAAAATTGATGGTAGCATTGCTTATGCAACGATGATCTTTTCAGCAAGTTGACTTAACCAGGAAATAAAAAATATCCCCTAAAAAGATGGTTCGTGCTGTATTTGCAACAATTGCAAACATTTATATTTGGTCATAACCCGAAATATTTAATGTTTTATGCCTGAAGATAATGGCCATAAATTTAAGCAGTCTTATCTTTAACTTTAGCTTCACCTTAAAGTTTAAACTTAATAAACTGTGGAAAGTTTTACTGTTCTGATCGAATCTACAATAATTATTCAGTTTATTTATTTATACAGTTGCATATATTTGTAGAGCAGATCGTTGCACAAATTCCTTTTATATTTATTTAGTTCTGACAAACCACATTCGGCCTTCTATACGTTTCTTAGTCAATTGAAGAAAATCGAAATGTGTTTTGGGAACTATGCCAATTTTTATTATTTTTCGAAAGCGAAAAACGAAAAGTGGCCAAAATGTCAACATACCAAATGTAGTTTATAAACAATTTTGAAGGCAAACATCTGCGGAGATACTATAGTATTGCCCTGCCTGAAGTGTCTTTGTTACTATTTCGATCACCCCTGGCGACGTCATCCATCTTCGGTCCGTATCGTTATCAGTTGTTAGTAGACTTTATCACTTGTCCGGCAAATGCCAAATAATCTCAGATCACTTAATGCCCAAAAATATATATACTGGTTGTGCGAAATCATGCGGAGGCATTAATCGGGAGTAGTAAGTTCTATATTTAGACGCTGCCAAAGTAATGCTGTCATATTCAAATGGGATCGCCTTTGCACTATAGCCCCATTACCTATTTTATGTTTGTTGCAACACTGACGGTCGAAGATGTAGTAATAATTTTTATGTTGTATTATTTATTATAGCTTAACTATTTTATATTCATTTTAAAATAACCTAAGGTAGGGAATGCCTTAGGGAGAGCTTGAAATTAAAGTAAAACTATTAATTACATAGGGTGGGGAATTATTTCTTTAAATTCTTTCTTTTTGGGATATTTCTTAAATATTTTTCGTTTTTATTTAGAATCCTTATATGAAAGGTATACCTTGAAGTAATAAAATATATCAAATTCTGGTTTTTTCAATCCGATTACGTTAAATATAATTTTTCTTATACATATTTACATTTCCAAAACAAATTGCATTTGTCTGGAGCTACTTTTTGTTGGTACATTTCGCTTGTTTAAATTAAATCACCTCTGAAAATACCTTTGGGCTAATCACTATCGCATTTCGCAGATACAGAAACACACATTTTCCAAATTCAATTTTGAAGCGCGTGGAGAAATGTTTAGAATATTTTTCATTTTGGATTTTCACACTACAACTGTTGCTCCCTAGCATGTGTGTGTGTGTGTATATTTTTCATAGTGTGCTATTCGGCTGACCGCAGGTGTGTGCACGAGTGTATGTGTGCATGTGATGAGCGTTCCAAATATTTGCCTTGCCACTGTGTTTTCTGCTTTTATTTCTCCTTTTTGTCCGCTGTTTTTTTTTTATATTTTTTATCAACTGTTTTGACAACAATGGAAATGGGGACCCCGATTTTCAGGTGGCAACCCTGTTTGTGTGTGTGTGATTCTCCCCTCCGTGTTCTTTGGCCGCCGCCTTCTTTCGTCTCCCCCTTTTATCTATTTCCAGCAGCTTCCCCATTTTTACCTTTATGTGTGTGTGGTTACGTGTTTATGTTTTTCCGTGTTTCTCTCCGTTTTGGGGTTTTGGGCTTCTTTTTTTTTTTTTGTTATTATTTTATTTTTGGTCCGTTGCTTGTGTATAACAAGTGAGAGAGAGAGAGGGAAAGAGAGTGCTTATATTAAAGAGAAATTGGCTTTGCAAAAAACTCTCTTATCATTTCGCCTCTCCCTCGCCTCGCCTCGCCCTTTCCCCTTCCCATGTCATTACTGTGGTGAGTGCGCAAAAAAAGTGATGTCATGTTTGTTGACGACGTTGCCAGATGTGGCGCATTTACGTTTTGTTTGTTCGAGCGTTTTCCTGTTTCGCGTTTTATGTTTTTCCGCCTTTTTGCCATTACAAATGTGGTTGGCTTTGTTGTTGCCCGAGATTTGCGCCTATTGCGCATTTATTAGCACGCTCTTACAACTGGATGCTGACTCGGAAATACGCAAATAACACAGGCCAACACAACGCTAAAAGAAATAAATAAAAGCTTGAAAGGAAATTTATTTATGGCATTATAAAATTATGAGACTATTTAGATCTTTTCTCTCTTCTAAATTTACGTTTTTAGATGCTAAAATCGTTTTATTAATTTTACTATATATTATTTTTAACTTACATATATACAATATTAACGAATTTAATGCGCAAATAAAAGGCTAAGCAATAAAGATTGAACCTCAGCTGTGTTGGCAAGTGTAATTTATCTAGCAGCTGCCAAAAATTCTCGTACAAAAAGCACAAATCGCCTTGCCTGCCGGCTGTTTTGTTCTGTGTTTGTTTTCGTTTTCATTTGTTTGGCCGACAGTGCGAAATAAAATTTTTGCTGGTCGAAGGAGAAGCCAGGAAATGCGCGAAATGCGAAATTTGGAAATGTTTTGTTTCGCACGAAAATAGATCGCAATAAAGGCATGACAAAAGATAAATAGTGCGTCTGCCTGTCTGGAGCAACATTAAAAATGTAAAGAAGGGGAACGAGCAAAAGAAGCTCATTAAACGCGAAATGTTAATTGTTCTTTGTGCATTTCGCTGTTTTCCTTGTGGAAAATTAAAACATTACGATGTGTAAATCACACGCAGGAGACATAAATGGATTGGACACCGACACACTGTCAAAATGATGTATTAGTTGTGTGTTTTCAGTGACCATTTATCAACGTTTTCCTGGAATTCGAAAATCACAAAGAAGACTCTTAAAAGATCTAATAAAAATGTTAGAATACCAAGAAGTGGTCATTAATTATTTACTAAGCTAGTTCTTTCTTTAAACAATGTCCTTTTTATAAATGTTTTATTGATTTTGTTAAAGCTTTTGATTAAAAATACGATTTAGTCAAGAAAATAATTAACGGAAGCTTATTTTAGTAGAGGTATACATAAGTAGTATATAATTATAACAACAATCAAAATAAAATTTGCAATTTTATTTATATATTTTGTCTTTAATTTATTACTTAAAACTCCTCTTTTTCAAATCGTACGAAAAGCCCGCCACTGCCGCAATCGAGTCAGGTGGCAACGCCGCCGCCTAAACTTTACCAGAGAGCCACGCTCTCTTTCAGTTCTCTTGCGCGCTCCTGCAAACATAGGCGCGAGTGTGTGCGTGTGTGTTTTGTATCTTTTACTTTTTCGAGCGGCGCAAGCATCGGCAGCCGCGTCAAACTCAAACAGTCGCCAGTGAGTTTCGGTTCGTATTCGCATTCGGATTCGGAATCAGATTGTGATTGAGTTTGAGATTGAAATTGAGTTTTCAGTTTTCGTTTAGCAGGCGCAAGTCAAAAGTCGAAGCCTCCAAAAGTAAATAAGATAGAAAATTGAAAGAAAACACAAATCGAGCGCTAAAAGCACACACACACGAATTTACGCGCTGCTCTAATCCTCTTCCTCTTCTCCGCGAGATCCTGTTGTCCGTATTTTGTTTCTGTTTATCTGTTTGTTTGCCAGAACGAGAGAGCAAAACGCGCGCTGAATTGAAACAAAAAGTGCGTGTAAAATAAGTAATAAATATGTTAAGCAAAATGCTAAAAAGGGCTGGAAAACAAAAAGTGCAAAACGCCAACTAAAAAAAATGAGAGGGAAAAACTAACCGTTAACGGAGTGAACGGAAGAGCGGAAGAGAGAGAGAGAGTGTGAGAAATGAAAAGAGAGAGGGGGTGTGAGCCAGAAAGCAAGTGGTTGGTAACGAAAGACGAAAACACTAGAGAAATACATATAATTAAATAGCTAAAAAGAAGAAATAACAACTGAAACAATGTGAAAGTAATTCGTGCTATTTGGTACACACACGCACACTGACACACCGCATTAAGCTTTAGTAGCACACTTGTAATTGCTGTTCTCGTTGTTGTTGTTTCAGTGAGTTCATCGCAAAAAATAATACACACACACACACACACATGCACAGAAGCACACGCATCGAAAGAGAGCTCCTAAAGAGAGACAGAGAGAGGGAGAGAGAAAGACACCGCCCCCATGCGCCCCTTGCCATTCCCCTTGCACTTACCCCACTGAACGCAATTAAAATAAATATGTGTGTTACTGTTTGCGAGTGTGTGTGTGTGTTAGTCGTGCGTTTAAGTTTGTGTTGGTTAAAATAGCGCCTTGTTTGTACACGAATTAGCCTTATATTATACAATTTATATAAAGGTGTGTGTCTGTGTGCTTGCTGCATATTTTGAAATAATAAAAACAAATCAACGCCGCATTGCAGTTTCCCCTCTTTCTCTCTTTCTCCCGCTCTTTCACTTTACCCTCGCTGCTTTACGTTTTCAAGTGCAAAAGAAAACAACAAAAACGAAACCAATTTTCCGCAATTTTTCCCGTTGCTTTTTTTTTTTTGTTTCTTCTTCGTCATTTTGTTCACATTTGCGGGTGGGGTCGCATAATTTGTTAAATTAATTTTCACTCTACTCTCCATATGGCCATCCCGCTCGCTCGCTCGCACGCCCCACTTCCCCCCTGGTGGTGCTGCTGCTGCTTCTTCCTTGCCCCCGTGACGTAGTTCTCTCGCGTGTGTGCCCAAAAATACAACAAAATAAGAACAGCAATAAAGACAAGAACAACAAAAAATAAAATAGTAACCAAAACTAATTGAAAAGCCACTGCGCTGCCGGCGTCGCTGTGCCATCTCTAGGTGTTGTACGAAATGTAGCTAGAAACTAGCTAAAGTTTAATTGATTATTAAATATGGCTATAAAAAGTTAAACCTTTAATTGATATGAATTAATGTTCCTAAATATATTGTAAAATATATGAAACATAAAACTTAAATATTTAAATAGCCTTTTTAAAGATTATGCTAAGAAAAGTCTCGTTACATTTGTGGGAAACTCTTATAAAACGGTTACTATTCAGTTAATTAAAAAAAAGTATAGCTTAAAATCTAGCTAGTTGTCTTAGCTGATTTGCCGCCAGGTTAGCCAGCACTATTTAGAGCGTTGGCGGCAAACAAAATTGATGCGCTCATCGCGGGATTCGCTTTCCCGCAGCTGATGCTGCTGCTGCTGCTGCTGCTTACTCTGCTTCTTCCACTTGTGTTTCTGTTTCGGTTTCTGTTTCCCATTTACAGTTCATGTTCCTCCTCCCATCATCATCTCCCCGTTCTCCGCTGCACCAGCTTCTTCAAAAGCCTCTCCTCCACCTCCAACTTCATCGTAATGGCAACAAGTTTTTCTCTTGTCTTTTTTTTTTTGTTTTTAGGATTGCCTTTAATTTTCCCATCTTTCGTAGTTGTTCAATTTGCTGGGCTCTTGAGATCGCGCTTATGAGTTGGTGTTTAAATCTTTAAAGTTTTCCACTTCGTTATAACAAGCTTTGTCGAGTAAGGAAACTAATCCGAAGTTTCTATGCCCTTAGAAGGTTTTTTGTTTTTATAAATTATATTGTATATTATATTTTGTGATATTTTAAACAATTTCAATGAAGATTCCTTTAGTATTTCTTCACAGATAATACAGTTTTAGTAGCTATAGGAATGGTCTTCGTAATACCATTACTATCATAGCTTTCTTTTAGTAACAAAAATCTATTTTCTACAATTATATAGACTGTATTTCTATTCTATTCCAATTTCAACGAACCCAAAACCCTTATCAAGACTTTATTTATATTTTAATATCCCTAAAACCTTAATACTTAAAGATCCTAAAAAGTTTTTAAATCAAATTCCTTTTACAATTACAAATTAAAAATTACAAATATTGTTACTCTCGTTCTTATATCTTAAATGCTTTTAAGGCATCCTATTTTATAGGGCATTATCTACTATAGTTTTGTAACAAACTTATGCAAGGGCATTAAAAAAAACCTTAACAAAAAACAAGCTGAAGACGCATATATATTACTTTTTTTTTATATCTTTAAAACTTGTTTCGGAGCTTGTAACTCTTGTTCTTGTTCTTGTGCTTGTTCCACTTGAAGTACAAGTGCTTTTGTTGTTGTTGTTTCCATTCGCATATCAATTTCGGCACATGACGTAATCTTCACATGCTCAATAATAATAATAATAACAAAAGCAACACACACTGAGTTATGAAGTGTATTTGAAATGTAAACAGATAAAAAGTGGCTGTAGGGGTTTTTATACACTGAACGGGTCGTCGTTGTGTGTGATTCTCTATTTTATTTATTCGCTACTTGTTGGGGTTTCTCTCTTTTTTTCGGACAGGTTTTCAGGGTTCAAAGTTCTGGGGACAATAAAAAAAGATACAACAAAAAATACAAAACCCTAGAGAGATGAACGAAAGATAGAAGCTTTAGGAAGTGAATGGTGGCCATAGCCCGTTACCCCTGGGAGATGGAGTTCTTATAAACTAAATCGTCCATTCTCCATTCCCAATTCCCATTCTTAGATCATACAGTGCGTTTCGGCTCAGTAAATCTCAGGCTTTTCACACAATCCGATACGGGGGGGCCATAAATGAAGTCATCGATCGGCATAAAACCAGTTATAAGTATATAGATAAAAAGTGCGCCATAAAATCCAATTTATTTCCAGACTACAGACTACAGGTCTGTCGCCTACAAACTAAAAATAAAAGCAAATCCCATTAATGACTTCAGCTGGGTCCCTTTGGGACTTATCTATAAGTTATCGGTGAACAAAAATCCGTTTTGTAATCAACACAAACTTGATTTGTTTGTTTTTAGTAATGATTTTTAAGGGTTAATACCTTTAATTAATATTTACGATGACTAAAAACTCCATATCTGAAAAGTCTTTGAAATATAAACACACGAGGGAACTGAAATTCCCATTTGTTTATTCGAGAATTCTTGGCGCGCCTCCCTTTCGGATAATATTCTTGCTCTCCACGCCATCGAAACAAAACATTCCAGAAACTATAAATTCATTGGGGCAACACACATCTTTAAAGGCCCCCAAAAAAATATGGCCTTGTATATTTCTGGAAACTAACAAATGGTCCAAATAGGTTTCCAAAATATATTTTATCCCAAAATAGAGCAAAAAAAATGTGGAGCACTTTTCGATGTATTTATCGATAACTAAATCGGATATTAAATTTTCTGATCTCAGTGACCTTTGAAATTTGTGTAAGTGCCAGAATGACAGTGAAATAGTTTTCAGTTAATTGATTTCATTTAATACGTGTTCCCCGAGTTGTGTTGAAAAAAGTTCTTTATAAAAAAAAAAGATAAAAATATTATAATAAAAAAAAAACATGAACGGAGTAAATTTGGTGGTGGACTTCGAGGACGAAATCCCAGAATCGATCAAATGGTGGATATCCAATTCACCCATCTCGGATTCGCAGAAGATTGAGTAAACTAAACTGGTTTCCCAATGTCAAGTCCAAATCTAAATCGGAATTCGTAATGTGGTCAATAGCCTAGCTGCCTTTCGGCCAAAACGAGAAAGTTGCCTTGCTGGCTTTTCCATCAATGGTTTTGTTTTCTTTTGTAATTGTTGGTGTGTTTGTTTTTGTTTTTTTTTTTTTGTGCCTGCTGAAAAGCCAATTGGCAAATGACTTAATTTAATTGACATTGAGGTGGCTCCTCGTCGGGCCAGATGACGCATTTGCGAAGCTATTTTAAGGTCACATGCGCCGATGCGTGATTTTAGTTGACAGCAAACGTCGACCTGCCGGCCGGCGGCAGGCCGCCCGCTATATAATAATAATAATTGTCCATATATATAGTACACGTCTCTAATTCGATTTGTATTCGATGTGCTCTCCCTTTCCAGATCGGAGCGTTCAATTGTACGCGTCTCCTTTTACGAAAGCAGCCTGCCACAGCAGCCGGACTTCCTGCCGGACGACTCTTTAGCCGGAGACGGCTATCCCTACAACACTAACGACCTCGACCTATACCCAATAATGGCCACGACGGCAGCGACGGGGATGATGCAGCAGCAGACACTTGGCCTGGGAGCGGCCTACGATCGCCAGCAGAGGTTGGTTCCGGCCTCCTTTATATGTGATTGAAATCGTATTAATAGTTTTGATTTATTTCTCCGTAAAGCACCGATTCCGGCTGGGATAATCCCTTTCGTCCCGGCGGCGATCTTTCCCGGGAGGCTGACGAGATTGTCAGTATGATCAGGGGTGAGTTGATAAGATTAGATACTTAATACTGAGAATTATAAGATAATAATATTAGAATAGTAAGAGTAAAGTTAAAAAATTTAATTGGAGGCTTGTAATTAGATCACAGAGTTCCTGGCTGTATGCAGTCATGCTTTAGCTCATTTAACTCAGTGACTTTGGACTTGATTTGCCAAGTTTAGTGTTGAAATTTGTCATTGCTACCTTTTTATAGCCTGAAAATTAAGTAATATTATTGCAAATAGCACCTTATACTGTCAGTTCAATTGCAATATTCCTCAAGCAGCTATTCCCTCATTCATTATATATATAAATATATAATCAATATTTTTATATATGAAAGTAAAGCCGTGTGATTAAGTTGTGGTCACTTATGGCGCTAATAAGGCATTGGGTTCTGCTTGTGAGAAATACTTGTGGTCTGTTATTGAGAATACAAGCTGAGATGTATACCTATAAAGCAGTTTAAGATCGAGAAAATGTGAATAAAATAGAATATATAATACTTAAAAAAGGTTTTGATTAAATAATATTATTTATAAAGTAAATTATATCGTCCAATTACTAATTAAATTATATAATTATATATAATTCACTGTTTAAAACTGATTCTAAGCGTTATAGTACTTTTAAAGTGTGTAAAAAGTAGTGAGGGATGTAATAACTACTTCAAAATAATATTTATAATCAAAATACAATTTCTCCAAACATAATGTATCTTCCAATTGTTCGGTTAGTCAATATATAATGTTTATAGTAGGTTACTCAATGTAAATCCGTGTTATAACCATGTAAATGTGTGAGAATTAAATAAATTCCAACCGAAATAGCATCCCTGAATTCGTACTTGAGAATTTTAGAGGCACTCTCAGCAAGAACATAAATTAAAACAGAAATCCTATGTAGAATATCTTTTTAATAGGAATCTTTCCCACTTAATTCCATAACCAAAAGAAACCCCAAAATCCACTGACTAATATTCATGCTCCCATTTGCAGGCGGCCAGCCCATCACACCCACGGAGGATCGTACCATTGGCAACGGCAGCACAGCACAGCATGCGGATGACAATTGCAATGGAGGAGGAGGAGTGACGATTGGCGAGAGCGTGACCAAAACCAATGTGAGTCACTACCCCTGATTATTAAGTCTTAAATTACTAAATGAATTCATTAATTATTGTTACAGCTCTCGCAGAATCTAGCAACAGCACAAAATGGTACAAATTCCCATGCCTCTGCCACTGCCGACGCTGGCGCCGGAAAGGCGGGCACGGCGACCGAGCAGCTGAGCGGCGGCGCTGGCGGTGGTGGCGGCAACAACAACGGTGTCACCTCACTGGGACAGGTGTCCAAGCAGGTGGTGCCGGGACCCATCTCCGCTAGTCATGTGGTCATCGATGAGAAGAAGAGCAAGAAGAAGGGCTGCTGTGTCCTTCAATAATCACTTCATTTGCAAATGAAGTAGGAGGGGGGGAAAAAAAACCAAACGAAGAGGGGTGGGGATATTTTTCCGGCTATTCCGTGTTTCGTTTCGTTTTATTGTTTTCTTTTTGTGGTTTCTTTTAAATGCTTTCCAAACGAATAACGAAAACGGAAAACGGAGCCGAAGCTGTTGATATTTTTCAAGCCGCATAAATCGCTTTTGCTTTTGCTTTTTGCAAAAACGAAAAACAAAAAAAAAACCAACAAAAACAAAAAAAAAAACAAACCCAAACAAAAACGAAAGAAAAGAAAACAGAAAGCGCGGGAAAACCAAGAAAACAAAAGCTCTCTGAGGGAAGCAGCGAGAGGAGGAGAGCCAATATAGAAGCAGGACCCAGCTGCCCAGCAAACGAGAAGAAACGAGAGAGCAGACACAAAATTTGAACTGTAAATCTACAGAACACACACACACACCTTGTTTTTATATATACATACATGCATAGATATATATATGTGTAGTCTCCGGGGAGTGGAGACAACGGTACATAACTGCAATTCACCAATTATTATGTAAACAAAGGAAACTATTAAATTGGTAGTCTCTCCCCTGTTTCTCTATATTTTTTTTTTTTGCTCGACCTAAAAATACATAAAAAATATGTATAAAAAAACCAATATTTTTTTTTGTAATTATATATATATAAAATTTAGTGCGGCTTCGGAGATATGAAAGAAACGACGATACTGGACAACAAAAAGCAGCAGCAACAACAAAAAGAAAGAAAAGAAATTTTTGAACATAAAGAATAATGTATTTATTTTTATTTATATAACGATGATGATGATGAAAGTAAATTAAATGTTAAACCTTAAACAAAATATACACACACACACACACACGTACATATACAAAAACAAAAAACACACGCATACGCATATATACTATATATTATTATATATGATCGAAATGGAATGAATGTTTGAGGCAATAATAAAGGAAAAACAAATAAAAAAAAGAAAGGAAAGGAAATCAACTCTCCCCCCAACATTTTTTCAAGGCTAAATAAAATAATGAACGATTATTTTTTATCATTATATACATGAGTAAAGGAACTAACAAGTAAATAGTAGCATTGATTGATCAAAGACAACTCTTAAAAGTTTAGCGGACGAAGCGGTGCTGAAACGTGGCGAAGAGCAGCCAGTAGTAACCAACGCAAGATAGAGGCCAGGAAATATATATATATATATACTATATATATAGAGAGATATATATATACACAGAGTGAAGAACCACCGTTTTTTAGTTTCTTTTTTTTTATTTTTGTGGCTTAGTTAAGCACCTGGCACCTTCCCAAGTCCAACTTTTGTAAGCCTTCCCCCAAGCACACACTCAGTATTTTTTATTTGATTTTCTTTCTGTTCCGTTTCGCTCGGGGAAAACGAAAAGCAAATCAAAAGCAGAGGAAACATTAAGCAAAATAGGTAAACAACAAAAAGAAAACAAAGGTAACGAGCAGGTAAATCGAGCAAAGCGAGGTACAACAAAGCAACCAAATAGCAAACAAAAGCATGGAAATTCAACCAGAAAGTAAAGTGAACACCGAAATGGACCGCCACACACACACCACACACCACAGACACACACTCTCAAATACCACACACACACCTACAACAGCCTAAGCATCAATGTGCTGCATTTGATAAGCGTAAAGAAAATAAATTAAATATATATAAAGATATATACATACACCACACACAGATATATGAAATAGCAATATTGTTTCAACCAAAACTAAGATACAAATTCCAAGATCCGCTAAGATAAAACCAATCAGTAAGCATTGAAAAAAGGAGGAGAAACGGCAGCCAGAGCAGCAATAAAATCAATATTTAATATTGTAAATTTCCGATTCCAAAAAAAGAAAAGCAAAAACTATTAAAAAAATAAAAACAAAATGTTAAGTTATTGTATAAAAAAAAATCCTAAATAAAAAACAAAACAAAACAACAAAAAAACGAAAGCAAAACATAAGAAATCGTCTTTATCTTTTTATATATAGCATAGCTTTCAGGGCGTCGATAAAATCTTGCAACATCTTTAGCCCAACTTTAGGCTGACCAGGAATATATATTGTATATTGTGTGGGAGCCAATGTGTGGAAAAAAAAAAACAAAACTAAAGATTGATGAATGCTTTTAGTCCATTCATTCACTCAGTCGATCGATGGTCGGATATAATTGATTGCAATTGTTTAAGGCAAACAAATCGCTTTATGCTTCCGCATCGGGGGCCGCCAGGCCAAATCAAGTATATTCCATACGAGATGCGAGAAACTGTCGGAGAACCTTTCACCTCAACTCATCCATCGTCGATCGGATCGATTCCAATTAGGTAAAACCAATCTGAAAATTGAAATCGTTGCTAGTTAATTAATTCCATGACGCAACTGCATAATAATAATATTTAAATCAATGTTTTTGCAGCTGCGAATACTGTCAGTTCCGGAAATAAAGGATATACATGCTGCTGTTTATTGAGACAAGTTCTACGATAAGGTTGACTTAGATGTTTGCACTAATGTCCATGCTCCTAAATTACATTGCAAGTTAAGACTTACACACATTTACTTATTAAAAAAAGTCACCACAAGACTGCAACTAAAAATTCCCAAGTACGAATTCGGTGACCGCACAAGCATCTACTGATGGCGGTCTATGGCTAAAAGATTATATTATTATATTGTTATTATTATGTATTTATTACATTGTTATGTTATAATTATTATATCATTTAATTGAACTTAAATTACAGCCAATAAATACGACAGAACAACCATGAATGATACAATATTTACGACTTCTAAAATAGTATCATAAGGGAAATAATGTCTTCAACTAATCCGAAAAAAACAAGACGATCAGAAATTTCAATGGCATAATCTGTTATTAAATAATCCCCGGATAGGGTCAACGAATTCCCAAGTCAACTTATTGGCTGCTTTAAAATTCTCCCACGTCACGCTGTTTTTTGAAGTTTGGATAACCAGAATGGTGCGTTCTGCTTCAATATTTCGTTTTCCAAGCCTTTGTTTTTATATTCAATTTGGAGTTGCTTTAATTTATGAACTCGACTCGGAAAGACATTTATAGCAATTTATCTGGATTTGGTTTATGGCTCTCGGCCATTCCGATTCCAATTCTAATTCACATTCGGATTCGGATTCCGTTCGAAGATTAATTGGCAGCCGCGGAGCTGTCAATTTTTAAATTGTTGCGCCTAAGTAAGCGGAAATGTATCTGTGCCTCGATCACGATCGCGATCTCATCGAAATATAGCCAAGAGTTGGGCTTGGATTGGGACTGGGATTAGTGATGGTGATGGTGGTGATGGTGATGCTGCCAAGGCACCCACTCAGATAAAATGGAGAAGGGGAACTGGATTTTGGCCATCTATCTAATGAAAGTCAGTCGTCGTTAATGGTCAAACGTGTTTGCTTCTCTATGGGCTTAATGGCCTGACATCTACACAGTGGCGCAGGAAAGTCAATGGAAGGTCTACATATCATTTTTGAAAAATATATTAATAATAATTCAGGGGCTTAGATATATTCTATTGAAGACTCTATTCCTTTTCTTTTTCATAGATATAATTTAAATCCATTTAAAATGCGCCTTGATGCAAGCTTAAAAAAATATCCAAAAACTATATAAATTGTAAAACTTCTCATAGAATTTTCGTAAGTCTTCTTTTCATTGTAGAGATTTTTGTAAATTAATGATTTCCAAAAGGAGGTTATACTTTCTCTTGAGACTGTTTTAAAGTTTTTAACAAACTTTCAACATTGATTTTTATTAGCGAAACTTAATATATTTATATATAAAGAGCTCACCTACTTATAATGTAAATGTAAACTTGGTTTAATTTGATTTGAAATCCACAAAAAAGAGTCTTTAAAATACGTTAAGGTTTAAATCATTAATACTAATTCTTTCTGATCTCTCTATTTATTCTGAAGCTCAAATTTGCACACTTTTGCTACCCTAGAACCTATAAAAGCTGTTGTTGCTATTTTGCTTGTACATTGCAGGCAGCTCTGTTATGTATAAAGGGCCGGAAATATGTATCTCCTTCAATGCGTCCCTTTACATCTGTGGAAAATGACTACCCTTTGTTCTTATGTTGAACTATACTTTTGAATTTATTCCATATTATACGAAGGCAATATAATGACAAAAGGAGATCCGGTCAATCGCTGTCGCTTTCCTCTTCCTCATTGCGCTTGCTGCAGGCAAGGCAGGCTAGGCACGGACTGAGGACCAAGCCGCCGCAGCAACAGCAGAGGCATATCAGTGGCAGACAGATAATAAGAATGCAGCATAATACCACAACGATTATGATAATGACAACCGTGGACAATCCACCTCCTCCGCCTTTCTTCTTCTTCTTTTTCTTCGGTGTGGTGTTTCCTATACCGGCCGACGGACTCGCAGTACCCTGAACTTTCTCGTCTGGCGCTAAAAATAAGAATTTTATTTAAATAAAACCATAATGTTACTTAGGTTACTTATCTTTAATTTTATAAATAGTTAAAAAAAAATTAGATCCTAAGTTATAAGCGTATATTTTAAAATTATAACTAATTTATATGGTTTTTCTTTTGTATTTTCGTATTAACTTAGGATTATTCCTATGGTAGCTATGTCTGATTTAATTTTTTACTTAAAAATTGTAAAAACTAACTAGGTATAATAATTTGTATTGTTTCTACAGCTTTAAGATATAGTAATTCAAGATATATAGGCTATATAGGCAGCTACAACTTACATGTAAACCAACTCCTTTAAAAATAAGATAATTTGCAAGTTTTATACAGTTTCTAAAGCTGAAAGATAGGTATGCATAGAAACATAATATTGGCGACTGATCAAGAACTATATTACCGATTATAGAAAATATATTACATATAAATAATTAATTAATTAATCAAAAGGAAGTTGTATATTCCTAGAGCTTAAATTGATCTGATGTATAAGTTTGTTAAGCATTTCTATACCAGTTATACGATATAGTTATCCGATTCGCATTGTACTGCGACACCAGTTTGCTTAGTAGCATGGCTAGATTGACTCGACTGTTGATGCTGATCACGAATATAGGTTTAAGCTTATTATGTACCTCACAGATGTTTTTAGCTTCGCCTCAAATCTTAAAGTTGCTTTAATTTTCGCCAGAACTGTGGACCCAAAACGTCTTCTTACCACAAATCGTATTCATCCCCCCCCCCCCCCCCCCCCCCACACACACACACGAACTAGAAGCGCCTAATTTGCGAGTGCGATTCTCGTGCAGGTGCAAAATATGATGGGACCCGTAAGAAAGAAAAAAAAAATCAATAAAAGCAATGGCAACAAAGCCAATAATAATTTATGGCCAAAAATCGGGAATAAGCTAAATAAGCATTAAAAGAAGAAGATCGCGAAGAAGAAGAGGGAGAGGAGGCGAGAGAAGATGGAGAATAAGGTGCTGTTACGGTGGGGGCCATTTAATGCGCGACATGTGTAAGGGAGAGGGAGATAAGAAGATCGAAATCGGTTAGTTAGGCAGCAACAAAACAAAAAAAAAAAACAGCACCAGCACAGAAACAACAATCGAAAAAGCTGCGCATGCGCCGCACGCGTCTTCACGCAGACATATGTATATGCTCGTACACACAAAGCACACACACAGGCGTAATATTGGCGCATGTATGTCTAACTGTACCCCACACGGCGCTCGCTCGATTGCCCGCCATGACATGACAAATGCGCACGCGCTCCCGCTCTCCGGCCTCGCCCGCCTCCCTCTCTCGAGTCTTGGAGATGGCTGTGCTGCGAGCAAAACTCTAGCTATTTCCAGCTAAAAAAAAGCTTTTGGAATATGTTTTCTATATATATTTGTATTCTTTTCTTGTAGTTTCTTACTGAATTACGTAATGCATTTTCTCTTATTTTGTCAGTTATTAAAAAAAAAACATTAGCTTAAACAAAAACAAGGTAGTAAAGAGAGTATGTGAATGAAAGAAAAACCGCCTGCATATAATAATAGAAGCCAAACTTATAGCTAGACAAAACTCCGATACAGCTGTCAGCACTGTCACCGCCAAGTGCCGTTGTGTGTGTTTATTTGGTGGAGTCGCGCTGTCTGCGCTGTAAGCACTGGGAAGTGGAGCAAGTGTCTTCGCCGCGTGTCGATTTTCTCACCACTCCACCACGGGGGGGCGCCGTCCGTATCGAGTTCAATGGGATTCGGATTAGGATTATTCAGATCAGATCAGATTCGATCCGTATATAAATATAGACTGGTTGAATCTCTTTCTGTGATTTATGCGCCCCGGCGGCTGAGTGATTGATTCGTCTTTCAACTTAATTGAAAGACCGGGCAGTTGGTTGTTGATCATTAAGCAATTTAAGAACTTGTTGATTTAGAGATTAAGGCGATAAATGATTGATTGGAAAGATAAATAATGCGGTACGGGACGCGGGACAAGGGTGCATTTGAAGCCGGATGGAAGAAGAGACTCAAACGATTTTATGCCCATGTTAATCTTATAATAAAGTTGTTTTTAAATTTGTTTTCTCTGCAGTATCTTTTAATTTAGATGTCTCGAGCTTATTAATTTTATTTCTGGGACTTTCCAAATAGAACTCCAAAGATTTTATGGGTTATAAAATGTACTTGATATCCCTGAAGCTATGTTTCCCAAAAACCTAGAGTCTAGAAAATAAATCGAATGAAATGAATACCAAGTGACCCCCTGACACGATGATTGACACACTTCCCCATCAATTGCTGCCCTTGGCACAGGTTTAGAGTGGACCCAAAAACTGTTTTCCAAATCAAAAATTTGTATTCTATACATTCAGTATTTATACATACAAATATATGTATATATATATAGTTTTTTTCAAAGCTTTGTGCTATTTTTAGGCTTTGTGCGCACAAAATGCTAACAAGCCAAAAAAGTTGAAAAATCATCTTAAAAACTCGTTTTTTTTTTTTTTTGTGGGGGATCTGACCGGATCTGAGCTTTAGCGGAAAACTCTGATAAGTTATTAAATAAACAAGTCGTAAACTCGAACTGCGATTACGAACTATTAATTGGATGCGACGAATTCGAATTCGTCTTGGAGTCCAAAACCAAGTCGAAGTTATTCTTTTGATTCTAAAATCGATATTGGACTCAATATCGGTCCGAAGATTTATAATCCCAATAAAAAGTTAATGGAATTAGTGAGGCAGAGTTAATTGAATGGCGGCCTTAAATGGTGACAGCTTCACTTTTATGCTTCGATTTCGAATTTCGGGTTTTTATCGACTTGGGCCTGGAGCTCCACTCGGGATCCCTGGGTCTGCACTGGTTGTCACGCCTCGGGAGCGTTGTCTAGCCTTGATCTAGAATAATTTTTACTCATACAGTGTCTATCAAAAGCGTAAAATGATTGATTCAAGCATTTATGCAGATTTTTTTAAAAGTTAACTATAAAAAAAATATGTTTTTTAAGCCAAATCATACAAGATAATATTTATTTTACATGATCAATAAATGTATTATGATTTGGATGCATTAATAAATGTAAACATTTGAATTTTAATAAAATATTGCTCCACTTACATAGGGAACCAAGACTGAAACCCGTAAAATGTGAACATTTTTATTAAAAAACGCATTATTTTAATGGTTTCTTGTTGCCAAGGCTTGCCATATTTAAATATCAGAAAATATCCCGATGTTCTCATCTAAAAGCGGCAGACGTAATAAAATAATACAATGAAAGCCTAAAGAGCTCTTCGATTTAATATCACATTTAATTATATTAAACAAAAAACGCAGCTAAGTGTATAATATGGCTGAACACGTTTTGCGGGCCGTTAAAATATATATATCCTCGATTTAAATATATCTTTATTCAATTCAGAATAAGAATCATGGCAAACTTTCTCGCTAGAATTATATTATTAGTTCGAACTGGTTGTAATTAATAATTGAATGAAATTAACAAATGTTTTGAGTGAATTATGTGAACACCGAAGGCGGCCTTTACTTTCATCGCAGCTACGGCATTTCTATGGCACTTTTACGCAACGAAACGCACTGTATGAAGGAACCTAAAGCCGCAACAGATAGACGATCGACAAAATAAATAAAGAAAACTGGTCTTAATTATACAAAATTCGGCAGAAACTAAAAAAAAAAATAAGAAAAAGACGGACACACGGCGGAGAGACAGATAACTTTACGTTTTGGGGTAAAAGCAAAACGTGTTTAGCTTTCTATTTAAACTATGCAAATTCGCATTGATTATTTATTTCTTGGCTCTGTGGCGAAAAAAAAAATTAAAAAAACTAAGACCCTCTAGATCGAATAAAAAATAGAAGAGGTGAAGAAAAAAAACAAGAAAAAACTGTAGAAAACAGCCATAAAAAGGAGCGTTCGATCGCTCAGGTGGAATATGCATAACCGGTCAAAGAACCGACAGAATCGACAGAATCAAGAACCTGATCGCAACTCGATTTAGTTGGTTTCGCATTTGGTTTTGGGTTCTGGACTCGCGAATCGAGTATTTCCTTAAGTTGCCCATAAAATATGATTTAGCCACATATTATTTATGGGCCGCAACCAGATCTTCTGATTCAGAACGTGCAGCCATAACTGATTTTTAATATTCCATTCAGATTCAATCACGCCCTGGGACATGCTCCACTAATGACAGCCCCCGCTTGCTCTCTAGCCCAACTTGCTTTTTCTTTTTTTTTTGTTTTTTTCTTTTTTTGCCAAATAAAATCAAATTAGGGGCGTTGTCATCGATCGCCGCGCCACCTACAAGAATTAATATGCATAATTCCAGGGGGTTGGCTTGTTGAATAATAATAATAATAGTCTAGCTATATATATATATAGTATAGACGATATAGCACATGCCCCGATGCAAATGAGATGGATTAACGGACGGAATTGGATCTCCGAACCAGTTCCTTAAGGAGACTAGCAGTAGTAGTGGTTGTGATCAGTGGCTTTTGGGTGATGGCCAGATTTATGGAACCCCCGGTCCTTATGAGGGGTGCTCAACACGGCACCGGATCTGCATATCAATAGATTAATAGATATGCACACTGATAGATAGCTGCTTAATTTGATCAATAAATTGTACATACATACTATTTTATGCATGATAATAAGAAGACTAATATGCCATCTTGGGTTATGAATTAAGATCAGGAAAGCTGATATGGTTAGGTTATTACCTAAGGTGATGCTCATTGTATTTAGAGAATAAGTTACAATAGAAAGCTACTAATATTTCTACTAATATATAATATATATTTTAGATACACAATTAAGATTAGTTATCGTTATTAATCTATCATTTGTTATCGATAGGATACCCAAGGAGTTTGGTGTACCCATTGGCGCCCGAAGAGGGACTCTAGATGGTCTCGAAATCCACGACAGGAACTAGGACTTCATACATTAAACGAGGGTTTAAATAATAAGAGTTTATGTAAATAAAATATATCTAAAATATGTCGTATAATACCAAATAACACCGATTACATTTATTCAATATTAATAGTATTTATTTCATCATTGATTGCTAACCTTAGAACCAAGGTGATATCTGTTTCATCAACTATATTATGATTTTATTCAATATAGTTTATTTAAACATATATGCAGATTCAGTGTGTCATCGTCGGCTTGAATAGAACTTATAACTGAAGCCTTTATATTTATCAATGAAATATTTAGCTAGAAGTATCTAATAGATCCAACCTTAGTCCAAATTCGCTTAGCGAAAAATCTAGCTATATAGTAATATAGACTCGACTTCCGTGGATATTTCGTTGCCCAAGGACAGAGCCTACGTTCTACGGTGCCTACTTTTTGGGATTTGATGAATGGATTTTCGTTTGTATTTTTCCAAAGCGCGGTGGCTTCAGGAAGTTTGCCATAGCAATGAACCCCCGCTGTCTCAACTTTAATCAAAGTCCCCCCATTTAATGACTGTTCGTCATGCCGGTCAAATTTAGGGCCTGATTTCAGTGTTTGTTTTTATGGTTTTACATATTTTTTCCCCCCAATTTTGTTTTTTATTTTTTACATCATCAGCGCAGAACTCAAGGGCAAGAAAAGAAGGAGAGAACCGAATCGATTCGGATCGAATCGAATAGAAGCGAGTGGAACAGAACTAAATGTTTTGGTTTCTTGGAAATCTCGTTTCTGTCTCCTTATAATTGCTAATTTATTTATTTATTTTATACTCTTTTTTTCAGCTCTTTCTTTATTGTTTTGCCTAAGCGTTGATGGGGGGAAAAAATAAACAGAGAAACGCCCGAATGATCACGCGTTGTGGCTTTGTATATACTCTAAGAGAGTTTTTAACAAGAAATTAAGACTCATTTAGGTATTTAGAAATTCTATTAAATTTTTTGTTGATATCATGACTAATACTCATTGTTTTTTGTAAAGGAAGAAGACTAATTTATGTCTAATAAATAAATTATAGGAATTGGAGTAGAATTACCTTTCTTCTTTAAGGTATGAAGTGTTTCTAGTTAAGTTGTGTGGAAAATCCAAAGTGAATTCTTATTAATATATAGATATATATAGCATAAACCCTGTAATAGTGATAATACCCCGTTTAAACTGAAGCACAAATCGAAGATTCGGCAAAATTCAAAGCGACCGAGGCGAAACGAGGGAACGTTTTGGGGGCTGGCTGCGTAACAAGTTGTTCGATCTGTTAATTTGGCAAAGAAACCACAACCGGCAACGCAATAAAATTCAACAAAAAAATCAAATTCGAACACGGCTAAATGAAACACTTTCTTTTCGCTATGCAAATGGCGAATGTAAAGCAAACAATCAAAAAAATTAATGGTAATTAATGCAGGCAGCTGCAGGCTTTTACCGGGAATTAAAGCTAACCAAAGCGATGACAATTAATGGGGTGACAAGATGAGTCAAATGATTCGATCTGATCTCGTATCCAAGAGCCGTGGCCATAGCCACTCCCTCGAACACGTTTGGGGTCTAAGTGAGACATCAAGATCGAAGACAAAACCCAAGACGACGCAAGCCAGACTGAAGATTGAAGACTCAAGACTCTTGACAGACTCTAGAGACCGGGGCGTGTGCAAGTATGCATAACAAATGCGATATTGAAGACGAAACGCTTATTTTCCAAGGTAGTCTTACCATCATCTGGTACCATCTCGTCTCGTATCATCTCATCTCTCTGACAAGCCGCTGAAATGGCCAAAAACGTTTTCATTAGGCCAAGAAATAAAAAAAAAAAAGAACCAGAAGAATCGTATGCGAATGCGATGAAAAATGAATGCCGTGCGGCATTCGTTTAAGTTATTAAGCATAAAACTTAAATTAGAGGCACCATTAGCGATTATCATTAGAGCTGCGTGTCCGGTCCGGTTTCGATTCCCAATCTTATCGGCTCGCATTTATTTCTATCGATCGAATGTTGCTTTTCCCACAACATTCGATTGTTGTCGGTCCTTTACCCATCACCCGAAGACGAACTGGAAATTTCAGGCGGGGGATTTTATCACACAGAGATTTCTAGGAACTTGAAGTTCTGGCAATGCCACAGAAAGAAATAAACAAAAAAAATCGATTGATTTCCTTCTACAAATATTGGTTTTAAGCAAATATTGTGACAGTTACTATGAGGTTTAAAAACAAGTTCATTAAGAATCGGTTTAAGCGTTTGCAATTGGGACATTAAACACTTTAATGGCCTCCGTTAATTAATTAATTACTGGAATATGAATAAATATCATTAGGAAAATAAGAAAGGAAGGCTTTAAAAGCAACATACTAAACATTTATGGCCATTTATTGTGGGTCATTTAAAGTTGAAGCCGAACTGGACAAGGCTGTCCCCTCTCGGAAGAGTGAATTATCGAATATCTTGAAAATAAATCATTGGTAAATAGAGCCATTAGTGTGTTTAGCAATAAGTATATGCAAATCGAGGGAAATACAAAACGATGAAACGATGAAAAGCTACCGAAAATGACCCTGCTAAATGGTATTTCGTTCTTTATTTATATTTCTATTTATGTTAAGCCCAAGATTCCGACAGACACTGATCCGCCAGAAGAACTGGCGGCATTTTGATAAATTTGATAAGCCCGAAACGAATCGAATAGAAACGGAACGGAACGGAGCGGAGCGGAAAGACTAATTAAGCGAAGGCTGAACGAGACCTGACTGACTGAACAGATGCATTAACATATGAACGTATAGAGAATGCTATATCTTATCAGAAGATTCACAGTCTGCACAGCGAAGAATCATATTCAGGTCTTTGGAACATGGATCATGGATCTTAAGATTGGATCTTGGGCTTAAGTTTCAGTTTCTTGGGTGTCCGTCCGCCTCTCAAACTGGTCGCCCCAAAAAAATATTGTCGTTAATCGTGTATCGACGCATATTTTATCGCTAGTATATATTTTATATACTCGCCCATACAATATATATTGTATATTCCATGCTTTATAAAAAATTAACGCAGATTTAAATTTACGCACATGCACACACACACACACAACCACACGACGATCGGGGGGGAAAAAAAGACTGAAAAAAATTGATCATTAAACGTGTATGCTAATTTGATGATGGCGGTTTTCTAATTTTGTTGCCCAGAAACCAGATTTCTATGCTGCGATCAGTCTCCGTCAGCAACGAAAGCCTGCCCTCCCCCTTTTCGGGGAAGAAGCGCGCTCTACAGAATCTTCTGACCAGAAGAATTGGCCCAAGAACAGACCCTAAAATTGTTACATCTTCTTTGCAGATTGATGGTGTCTCAAAGCCAGCAAGTTCCCTTCTCCCCTTGAAAAGTTGACAAACTTTTATTTTGGGTTCTAAGTGGGCAAGAATCGATGCACAGTGGTTCCAAAACATATTGAAACTTGGGTTATTTTTTTAAATAAAATAATTATTACTTACTAGACAATTTAAATGAATATTAGGAATTATTATGGAGTGTACACGATACTCAAACTGCACTTAAAGATGCCACTAACCATCTGAGGCAACCGCTAGAGTGCAAGTGCGAGCGAGATGAACAAAAGGTTAGATGTTCATTGCCTTAAAACTTCCTTGTTTATCATGTGATTATATTTAAATTTAGCTTACTTTGTTTAAAAATACTTAGTTTTTAAACTAAAACTAAGCCAGTTTTAAAGAAAAACTGAGAACCTATAATAACTCACATCCTTTAAGTTCCTTAAAGAGAAAACCTAACAAATTTCAGATTAATAATAATATTATTATTGTATATTATACATAGTAATAGTTATAATGTTAATAATATAAAAATATCTATTATTTCTAAGATATGTTGTTCTATTTCTATAAATATAGACTCCTAATACCAGTAATATTTAAAATACCTTTTCGAAGGCACTTTCTTACCTCTTGGCATGATTTCAGTTGCGAAAGCTATTCCAGTTAAGTGGACGATTCCCAAATCCATCGTTGTTAATCCTAAATTCAAATTAATAACATCCTTAATTTGTTCAGATAATATTTGATGTGGATTTTCGAACCTTTCGTAATGAAGTCACTGTGCAACGTCGTCACCTTAGTTCGTTGTCCGGTTTCCGAAATATTCTCATTTGCTGCCGCTGATGTTGAAGTCTCTGCTGCTGCTGCTGATGCTGTTGTTGCTGCTGCTGCTGCTGTTGCTGCTGCGGTTTCTGCTGCTGTCTCTGCCAACGGCATTGGCAGCGTCGCCGCTAGCTTCGCAGCCAAGATGATATATAAGCAAACAAGAAGCCGCATCGTTTGTATTTATTTGCTAGAATCTGTGAGCATCGGAACTGACCGCCACCACCACTGACCGTACAAACCAAATAAAGTCCTCGTTTCCCAAATTTTGTTTTCGCAACATAAAAATGAAGAGTTTTGTAAGTGCCAAAAAGAAAAAAATAAATAATAATTCGATAAATTCAATGATCTGACAAGTTACGCCAAGGAAACTATCTGAAAACACTGTTATTCATTTTTTTTTTCTGTGTGGCACCAAACGAAAAAGGATCTAGTGAAAGTGCGGCAAAGAAAAAGTGTGATTGATCGCTGATATAATCCTGAATAATATTGCAAGGATGCCTAACATTATGCCTTTTGATCAGATCACCTTGAGAGACAGCTCATCATCAGTCAGCCAACGGAATGACAAATATCGACGAGACCCATTATGATTAGTGCCTCGGCCCGAGAAAGAAAGAAAAAAAAAACCGAAATAAAATCAAATACAAATCTCTGTATAAACACCCAGAAAACACCGACAAAAACGCGCGAGACACAGCGACGCGACTCGCGCGCGACTTTGATTAATTGCCTCGTTAATGCAAAAAAAAGAAGCTTAATAATTGTATAAAAAATGCAAATAAAAACACATCATAAACATATAAAAAGCAGCGAAGAAACCTCATGAAAATGTCCTAGTTATCAGTGCGAATTCGTTGTTGTTCTAGATTCCCCAGAGAGTGATCCTTAGACCTTGTCCAAGCTTATTCAAATCTTTAGCTAGTTACTTCCTCAAGAGTGATCCTTCTATAAGCTGATTGAGTGATCCTTCAAGCCTTCCCTAACTTTTAACTCAATTTTAAATCATATATTGCTTAGTTTATATATAAAGAGATTAGCATTAATTAATGAATTCTTGCAGCTGATCCTTCTGGGCTTCGCTGCTCTGGCCGCCGCCGATGTCAAGCACCTGACTGACCGCAATTTGGACCTCTTCAAGTACAATCCCAGCGATATCTATACGCTGCCCGAGGACATTGACGATGACAAGCCGGCGGTGCAGTTCAGCGGTGATGTGATGAAGGCCAAGACCGAGAAGCTCCAGAACTACAATTCCGGCAAGAAGTTCAAGTTGGAGTGAGTATGCCCCAAAAGGATATATGCAGATATATACCAAGAAAGCGGAAAGAAAGGATATTTATATAACCTGCTTAAAGTATGAGTTATTTTCCAGTTAAAATTACATTATCTTTTAACAAGAAAGTAGCGAAATTTAATGTCTTCATTAGGTTTCTTCTCTTAAAGCTACAAAGATTTGTTTTTATAGAACCAGAACGTTTCTTCTAAGCAACTAACAATCTCCTATTGAACTTTTAAAATATATTAAAAATAATAATACTTTCTGCATTTATTAGAGGTAATAGATTATAATTTTATTATAATTATTGTTATATGTTGTAACTTATAACTTCTCAGTTTACAGCTTATAGTTTCCTGCAAAATTAATTTATACTTATACTGTTTTCCCTGAACATCCTTAGACTGAAGACCCAGAACGGCATTGAGGTGAGCAGCGTGGGCAAGCTGAAGGACGACAAGACCTTCGTGGTGAGCGGTTCCTACTCCTTCACGGGAGCCGATGGCAAGCGCTACAAGACCCGCTATACCGCTGATGAGTTTGGCTACCATCCCATCACCGAGCTGGATCTCGATATTCCCGAGTGAGTATTCCTTCTATATATATACACCTTTCATTGTTATTTTAAACCCAAGAACTTAATACAAAATAAGGGAAATAATTGTGTGAACTCATCACCAGAAAACGTTATAATTTCTTAAGTTTACAAAGATAGTTCTCCTTTTAGTTATCTTTAGTTTGCATTTATTCAGGGCAACCGGAAATCCTTTCCTTTTGAAGATCCCAACTTATATTTTCCATTTAAAACCTGCAAATATAATGCAAAATGTATTAATATAAACAAAATCTTTGCATTTTTTAGGCCCCAGCCCTTGGCCGCCGCCGGACAGCGCCAGCCTGTGGACGCCAGCAGCCTGCTGGGCAACAAGAACCGCTTCCAGTTCCTGCAGCAGCACCTCGACTCCGACCAGGGACCGCTGCGGGGCAGTGGCCAGAGCGGCGACGACTACAGCTACACGCCCCAGCAGGGTGGAGCCAATGGCCAGCTCTTCGGTGCCCCCTACGGCGGCTCTGGCGTTGCCGCCTATGGCAATGGCTACGATTATCAGCCCCCTCAGACGCCTCTGGTGACGCCGTCGCGTCAGTATCTGCCCGTGGCATAAAAGCCGCTAACAAAACACACAAAAAAAATAAACAAAAATAAAAAATACAACAAATATACCTCCCCAACCTCCCACGACCCTTCCCGCGACCTTTCCCCAGCTGCAAGTATTTAGTTTTTAAGTGCAAAACTCCAACAATGAACAACAACAACAACAGGCAGGAAAACGAGAAAAAAATCTGAAGAAAAATCACAGCAGAGATAGCGAAATTTTTTTTTTTTTATCATTTTTTAGTGTTATACACGGAGCACAATTTTTATATATGATATTATATATATATATATACACACACACGCACACAAACCCCGACAAAAAAAAAAGACACACACACACACACAAACGAATCTATGTATATACACTGAGTGATATTAGTAGTAAATAAAATGGCTAAACTAACGATCAAAGGGAAGTTGTTTTAACTTGTTGGGGGGAATCCCCACAGTCCTTACTGGGCTTAAGGGGACTTCAAAACGGTCTAAAAGCTGTGGAAATTGGGGAAACACAAGAGTACTTCTTGTCAGAGAATTTAACTAACTTTTACGCATTAAAAATGTTAAAAACAACTTGTTTTATGTATACTAAATACAAAAGAACATTGTTTTTAATGTTAAGAAATCGAGAAACATTAATTCTAACTTTAGTTTGTGTCGCGTGCGAGTGGCTTAGATATTTGTGAATATCTTTAAACCGAAATATTGGCACAAAATCAATCGTGGCATTAATTATAAAGCTAAACAAGAGCTTTATGTTTCGCCTGTTCTTAAAATAAAATAATAATAATATATTTACTATTGTATAGACAAATAAAATAAAGTTATTAGCACCTGGCATCACATTTGTGGAAGCTATCTTCATATTGTATTCATTTTATCAAGGGAAACTTGATACAAAGCCTATAAGCATGCTATAAACCTTGATATATACTCCAATATCGAACTAAATAATTGATATATCAAAGAAATATGTTTATAATTGACTAGCTATAGTTTTGCTTAAGATATTGGGCTAAGTACTTTGATAAGTAATCCCCGCTATGATTAAATATCAAATATATTATAATAACTATTAAGTAATCCATAGTTATAGCTAAGAAAAACATGTATTAACTATATAAGATAAAACTGAAGACCCGTGTACTTTCAATCTCCTAAAATATATCATATACATACATATATCATATATAAGTAAGTATATATACGATATATCAGATTTATTTAGTCTTCTAATTAAGAACAAATCTTTTCTAGGCCCTACTGTGCCGGAAACAGGAGCTTAACCGCTTCTACAGGATCCCACTTGCCAAGAATAAACGCTATACCGCTTGAATCTCAGTTTTATAAACCAAAAAATTGTAAACTCACAAGGAAATTATACTTATGTTCGTTTATTTAAGGGACTGAGGCTTTGGTTAATATAACTTAACGGATGCTTTTGATATGACTGCTTCTGGCACTGAATTGGATGGTATTTGAAGGATCTGAAGGCTTAGTCTCCCCCGCCGCCAGGTCTGACGTGAGAGCAGGACCTCCTTATTAATTATTAATCATTGTTAGAACCTCCTACAGCTCTTGGTCAGCAGCAGCAGAGTGCAGTCAAGGCAAAAGCATCTGGTAAAAGGCAACAAAGTTTGCTTTGTTAACTTCGAACAGCAAATACTCGGCCTGATCTACATTTCCACCCTAATCGTACAAGGTATATGTCATATATGTGGGCAATATGGCGATCGATTAACAGCAGTGCTTAATGCATATTGTTTAATGCTTAATGCTACGCGAGTCGTACAAAACGAGGGACAAATATAACAGGCGCTTGCGCTGGCACTGGCACTGGCATCGGCATCGGCATCGGCATCTAAAACGAATCGAGCGAAGCTGGCGCATCGTGGAAGATATATGTATGTTTATATGTGTATATATGTAGCATTTTTCTTTATGGGGATCTGAAGCTGGATCCGCATCAGTACTAGACTTGCTTAAGTGGCCTGAGTGTAGCGCTTGGGAAGCCCCAGCTCCTGTTAGTTACCACCGCCAGCGGTGGCCGGGGCGGGACCAGGGCCGGGTGCAGCCGCCGCTGTCGTTGTGGCAGCCACATTCTGCTTGACAACCACGGCCGTGATTTGACCATTGTTCTTGATGTAACAGCGCTTGCTAAAGAATGCATTGAGATTAGTTATTCCAGAATTAAATGAGAGATAATTACGCACTTGGTGTCGGTGTACAGGCAAATGGTGGGTGACTCCTTGCTCTTCGGATTCAGCTTGGCCGCCTCCTGAGCAATGGCCATTGCCAGGCCGGATAAATTGGGATCGATGTCGCCCTTGGCTGTGGGAATGGAATTAGTTTATTTACCAGCCATTATCCAGCATTATCCGGCGCGAAAGACTCACCTACCAGGCACAGACCCTGATTATTCGCCACCAGTGCTCCCAACGTCTCCTGTCGCGCAACCCTGCCAAAATAGTACAATTAGTCTATGGTTTTTAGTCTTTGTGGCTTACCTACATATTCTCCAACACCTTATCCAGTTTGCTTTCCATGATCAAGGCAGGTAAATTCACTAAAATTCACTAAAGGCAAATGGAAAACAAAGCAAAAAACAAAAGAAAATAAGTCAGTGAGTCAAGATAGCATCGCTGAGTTCGCGACTAAATGAAACGGTGGGAACTGGAAATCGAACGGGGTGTTCGATTTTTAATTTATTTCGTTAACTAACATTTAAATGGAACATATTAAGGTACAGATATGCTAAAAAATAAGTTTACTAACGATTTATTTACGGCTTGGGGCAGATTAGGGAAGGGCTTAAACCTAGAACCAGTACGGAGCTGGAACCAGTCGTGAATCAGCCGCTCAAGCTGACATCGGAACCACGTTAGTCGGTGCAGCCTTCAAAATGTTGGCGGGAAAATTAATGTTATCATGATTTCATGATCTCAATCACCTTATGAGCTCTTTCCACGTGTAAAAACTTGTGAATATTTAAGAATGTGATTATATGTTGCAGTGAAATAGCACTTTTAATTGTTTAATTACGAAACTTTTTCAATATAAAAAAACCCCATGGGAGCCCCCTTTCCCATCGTTCCATTTCGAAGCGAACTTATCGATAACAATTTGACGGACCTATCGGATTGCTATTTGTGTTTGTTGTCGCTGCTATTTTTGTTGTTAGTGCCAGTTATTTGTTTTGTTGTTTTTTATTGCGCACTCGAAATTGTTTTGTTATTTAGAGCTCGGAGCTTGTGCTAACCATAATAATGTCGGCAGCGATTTCAGCTTAGTTAGTCGCTCGCCGTGTGCGTGTGTATGCGGGCGTTGTGTTTTTCCTCGATTTTCCCCCGTTTAAGTTTTTTGTTCGTGTGTGCGTGAGTGTGTGCAAGATTGCAAGTCTGCAGTTTTCGTTGCAATTTCTGTGCAAATGTGAATTTATTTAACCGCGGAAAGATGTCGATATTTGTGGAATACACAGAGCCGCTGTGGCGGAATCTGGATATGCGCGCCCTGTCGGTGGACCAGGCCTACCTGTGCCTGGCGTCGCACTTCCCGGAGCGCACCTACCTGTACACGCTGTCCGACGAATGCTACACGGTAATAAAATATGCCAATAATTAATTGTTACAGGCGATGGGATGCGCAATCGGTTTCGCTTTCAATTCAGTCCAATTAGCTTAATTCGATTTTATGTCATTTTCGTCGGTATTAAATTCCATTTCGTTCGCAGTGTCCGTACACCAAAGTGAAAGCTCTGCCCGCCGCCGAAGTCGACGACGAACCGTTACGTTTGAGCTCTGCATATGCGCTGAATTTCAAAATATTCGAGCACGATCAGGGTCACTATGCCTACGACAATGTGTAGGTAGACCCACTGTGCCCGCACAGTGGTCACCCATAAGTTAACCTTTAATCACGTCCAATACTTCAATTCGAATTTGATGAATTAGTTGTGTAAAATCGCCTGTCAGCTAACATCTGTTGACATTCTTTCGATTACACAGTGAATTCTAAAGACCGCTTTCTTAATGTTAAATTAAACTAACAGTAACAGTTAACTAACAGTTGAAGAGTAACTTCCCCACAGAACCCATAAGAAGTTATCGATAACTGACAGTAAATACCATGACAGTTTATAAATTATAACAGAACAGAGAGTTAACTAACTGTTAAAAAATATAACACCCACTTAGAACAAATAAGAAGTAACAGTTATCGTTAACTCACAGTACGTAGTATTACAGTTTCTAAATTATAACAGAGAAGCGAGTTAACTACCAGTCAAAATATAACTCCTACTTAAAACACATAAGAAGTAACAGTTATCAGTAACTTACAGTTTATTTCCCTTCTTATTTCTTTTCTTAATTATTTAATATCAAACATAACTTGAAACATAACTTTATTAAAACGTTAAATAAATAACTAAAATAAACAAAAGATAGGTGCGAGAAAAATTACTAAATAAAAACATAAAGAAAAAGGGTTTTCTTTAGTTTAAATACTTTGCCAAGCTTAGTTAACAATACGTTTAATTTTCTTAGTTAAATTTACATTTATTAACTTAAAATACTCCCAATAAAAGATCAACAAAGCGTAGAATATAAATATACTTTTCGATATCATAATATTCAATATTATAAACATGATAATTAAGAACTTACTCACTCGCCTCCCATAATGCCAACCCATTCATTTAAAAGGTTAAAATCCAAGGGATAAGAAGTAACTATAGCTTTAGTTTATTAATAACAACGTGATACTGAACTTCCTTAAGCTCTAATCACTTGAAAAGCAAAAAAACAATAAAAAGTCAATGGCCAAGATCGAGTAGTACGTTTCCTTCTTATCAACGGGCATAGTATGCGTTGCACTTAGGGAATACCCACCGTATGCTAACTAGTTTAAGCGAAAACAGCTTAACTATGCATGCCACTGCAATTATACAAGTTCCTCTCAAGTTTAATCGATTTCTCCGTTCTCCATTCTCCGTTCTGGCCATGATTATGGCCAACACAGCTCCTCGTTATGCTGGCTGCGTCGCACCGACCTGCAGGAGTTCGGTGTCTACAATTTGACCCTGGACGTCAATGGGACCTGCGCCTTTGCCGTGGACAAGCCGGGCGTGCCTATTAATTATGGTGAGTGCTAATCCGCAAGTGCCCCATGCTTTGCCACTCCAGATAAATAATTAACAGGCACTCGTACTTACTTATCGCCAATACAACCTCCACACCTCCGCAGCATTCCTGGCCGTGTTCGTTCTGTTTGCCGCCCTGCTAATCTTGCTGAAGCTCGCTAGCTGCGCCTGGCGGTGTTATCGCTACGATGAGGCGGCCGCTGCCGCCGACAGCATTGGAGCCGCTGCCGCCAAGGCCACGCAGCGCAAGCGCCTGCGCAGTCTGGACACCTTTCGTGGGTAAGCTAGGATATTCCCCTCTCTTTATACCAATTAATAACCTTTTAAATATTGATCCTGCTTAGCCTATCCATCGTTCTGATGATCTTCGTCAACAGCGGTGGCGGCGGCTACAGTTGGATCGAGCATGCCGCCTGGAATGGCCTCCATTTGGCCGACTTGGTCTTCCCCTCGTTCCTTTGGATTATGGGCGTCTGCATTCCGCTGTCGGTAAAGGGTCAACTGTCGCGCGGCAGCAGCAAATCAAGGATCTGCCTGCGCATCCTGTGGCGCTCGATCAAGCTATTTGCCATCGGCATCTGTCTCAACTCGATGAGCGGCACGAATCTGGAGCAGCTGCGTCTCATGGGCGTGCTGCAGCGCTTCGGAGTGGCCTTCCTTGTCGTTGGAGTCCTGCACACGCTGTGCAGCCGCCGGGAGCCGATAAGTCCACAGAGCTCCTGGCAGCGGGCCGTTCACGATGTCTGCCTGTTCAGCGGTGAGCTGGCAGTGCTGCTCGCTCTGGTTGCCACCTATCTGGGTCTGACCTATGGCCTACGCGTGCCCGGCTGCCCGCGCGGATATCTGGGACCGGGCGGCAAGCACGACTACAATGCCAATCCCAATTGCATTGGCGGGGCAGCGGGCTATGTGGACCTCCAAGTGCTGGGCGAGGCTCACATCTATCAGCATCCGACGGCCAAGTATGTCTACGACTCCACGGCCTTCGATCCGGAGGGAATTTTCGGTGAGTGGTTGAAGTTTAAAGAAGGATAAGCAAAGAATTGAATGTTTTTCCCCCGTCGATAGGCTGCATCCTAAGCGTGGTGCAGGTGCTGCTGGGCGCCTTCGCTGGTGTCACACTGCTCGTGCATCCCACCTGGCAGTCGCGCATCCGTCGCTGGCTGGTCCTCGCCATCCTGCTGGGCCTCATCGGCGGTGCTCTCTGTGGTTTTTCGCGCGAGGGCGGCGCCATACCGGTGAACAAGAACCTTTGGTCGCTCTCCTTTGTCTGTGTCACCGTCAGCATGGCCTTGGTGATCCTGGCCCTGCTCTATTACTTCATAGACGTTAGGGAGACGTGGAGCTGGTCGGGCTATCCGTTCACCGAATGCGGTATGAATGCAATTGTGATGTATGTCGGCCATTCGGTGATGCATCGAATGCTGCCCTGGCATTGGCGAATCGGACCGATGAACACACACTTTATGCTCCTGCTGGAGGCCACGTGGAACACATTGGTCTGGGTGGGCATAGCGCTCTATCTGGACGCCCAGGAGTTCTACTACAGTCTGTAATCGAACGCGGACGATATATAAATATTCATTTGCCAAATAATTTAGCCTTTTGTACATTGTACATATTGTGATTTTTGCGGACAAGCAGGAGCGCACACAAATGACAAAACTATGAAGTATTTGTAACATAATTCCGAATTTTTCGTTTTAAGAGAGCGCAAAACAAATAAATCGAATTCTTATTTCCATATTTTGGGTTCTAAAAAGTATTTGGTTCTTCTTACCTCTCAAAAAGGGGGTTTTGAGAAATAAATACAAATAAAATGTAAAGAAATAAATACAAATAAATACAGCTTGGACTTTTTTCTTAAATATTTCCTTTACAATTTTCCAGATTTATTAATTAAGTATTTATTAATTATTAATTAAGTAATTAATTTCAAATATCTCTTTTAAATTATGAATGAAAACCCATTATTTTCAAGTTTGATGAATACTTCTTTATTTTTATAAAGTACCACAAGTCGATACTATCGCGATACTCGATACTATCGGTACTAAAATAAAGAATTATTCATCAAATAAAATAGTTTAAAATAATGGGTTTTCATTCACAATTAGTTGACAAAACAAACTTCGTGGCGATCGACGACAATATGTAAGTTTACTTTTTATACTTTTGTGAGTGCGCGGTTTTACTTCCACAAAAGACTTGGCTTTGTGGGTAAGCTCTCCATATATTACATACTTGATCACCTAGGGGGAGGAACAGGTATTGTGTGGGATGATTACTTCAACATTTCATATAAAAATACATTAAAAAACAATTGTTTGTATTTTTTTGAATTAGATTTCATAATTAATTTCCGTAGGGAAATGTTCCTTTAGTTTCTTAATGATTATATAAGGGGGGATGAGAAATAATTGAATAAGTGTTTATACAATATATGGACAGATCCTTAATATATGAACAGATCCTTACTTTTCCAAGAACGAACAAAGGCGGTGAAAGGGAGCCAGTGTGTGGATGTGTTGCCCATCCAGGAAAGAAAGTAATCCCTCAATTTCCTTTAATCACTCTTGATTATATAGGGGGGGATGAGAAATCGTTAAATAAGTGTTTATACAATATATGGACATATCCTTACTTTTCCAAGAACGAACGAAGGCGCTTAAAGGGAGCCAGTGTGTGGATATGTTGCCCATCCAGGAAACAAAGTAATCCCTCAACTTTAATAGATCGAAGGCCTCCTGTAACATCCCAAACCTTAAGTAAAAACACATCTCAGGTTTATTTTCAAATATTTTAATTTTATTTAAATTTAAAAAACATTGCTCTTTCAACACACAGTTAATGGATTTTTTGTTTTTTGTTTGTTTAGGCATTCTCCTAAGGCTACAGTTTGTGTGTGTGTGTGTTCGGGTGGTTACTTCGCTTCACCTGCCGCTAACCACTTCCTCTCCACCACCTGGCTGTGATCCGTGGATCGATATCGATGTGGCATGGAGGGAAGATCGAGCTTCGTGTGTGTGTGTGTGTGGTGTGTGTTTCAACTACAGACTACTAGGGCACTGCACTACTCTACACGTCCAACTACGGCGACCGATCGATCGCGTTTAAAATGCTTTTTTCTCTCTCTGTCCTCCTTCTCCGTTTTTGTGTTTAGCCTGCTCAAGAATCGCAGATGTTGGATAGATATAGATTAAAGATATATGTGTATATAGAGATATATAGTGGGGGAGCGCAGCTGCTTAGGGGCTACGAACTAGACAAAAAACAAACTAGGCTTTAATCGTATGTACACGAACTAATATCTAGGGTAAATACATATATATATATGGGGATATATATATATATTCCTTAACTGATATGGAGCGAGCTGCTGTGGCTGAGTATTCGTACAAAAGTAACGTTTTGTAGGAGAGTGTGTCTATATATAAATGGATTAAGCGTAGGTATTATGTACAATCTTAAAATAAATAGAAAAGCGGAGATTTATGTATATAAAAATAATAAGAAATTAAAAGTAAAATACAATCGAAACAAAAAAAAAATATATGTGTGAGGGGGTGGGCGGGGCGGTGCGTGCTTTGTGTGCTGTGTAAAGTAGTACATAAATCAACAAATTTAAGCAGGCTGCTTCCCTGGTGTTCCTGCTTGCTGCTTCTCCTCTTGGCTAACATTTCCGAGACGCTTGGCTTCTCTTTCCCTCTCTTTCGTTTTCGTTTTCCATCGCTCTCTCCCTCTCTCTCTGTTTGTCTGTCTCCCTCTAATCGTTCTCCTTAAACAATTTTGGCTTCTGTTGACGAAGGTGGCACATTCTTGCCCACAAACTTGACCGGCTTGAGCATTATAAACTTGGGATTGGCCGCAACCTTCTTGCCCACCACAGACGAGGGCGTTATGGTCACTGTGCTGGGCGCAATGGCATTCATGGCCGCCGTCTGATTGCTGGCCGCCAGCGAGGAGGCCGGCAAAATGGTTGTCACACCGTTCTCATGCTGAATGCTGCTGGCGCTATTGAATATTGCACGCAATTTATTGCTATTCCCCTGAGATCCGCCGACACCGGACACCACATTGATCTTAAGCGGTGCCGCCTCCGCTCCACTAGTTGCCGCTCCTGCTTCGGCCTGCTGCTGCTGTCGCTGCTGCACAATCCTGGCCGTAAACTCATTTCCCGCCAGCACCAAATTCTGCGACTGTCCCGTAATGGGCAGGCCGCTGGCCAGGATCAGCTGCATGCCGCCCCCTGCCGTTGCAGCGCCACGCAATTTCCACTCCTCCTGCTGGAAAAATAAGCCAAAAGAAAAGGAAATCAGTGGGCAAGTTCATTTATGAGAGGTGGAAAAACTAGAAACTTACCGTTGGTGGACTGACAGACTTGCGCTCCAGCACATGCTCTTCGAAGCCAGAGTCCGAGGAGTTGTCATTGAACTTGGTGGCCACCGAGGACGAGGTGGAGCAGTTGGATGAGGAGGAGAACGAGGGCGAGGCGGCGCCCACAGCTACCACTCCCGAAACGGACGATGATGTAGATGATGATGATGATGATGACAATGAGGCCGATGGCAGGGAGGATGTGACTGCTGCTACGGATGAGGCTGCTGCTGCTGCTGCTGCTGTGGGCTTGGAATGTTGCGGCTTCTGCGACGCCGGGTGGCTGCTGCCGTTCGCTTCAGTCTTGCTCAATGGAATTGGACTTATCCTATGGACGACATCCCCTTGGGGGAACGACTCCGATTGTCGCTTAAAGAACAGATGGTGCTTCTTCAGCGGCCCCATCTTGGCCGCCTGGCTTTGAACTTGAGTGGTGTTGGTGGTGGCGGTGGGCGGTGGAATGGATTTCGCAGCCTTCTCCACTTGCTGCTCCTTCTCCTTCTGCTGATGCTGCACCTGCAGCTGATGTTGCTGCTGCCGCAAACGTTGATGCTTCTCGCAGGGCTTATACAGCTCCGGATCAATGATGTAGCAACAGCTGCCGAGGGACAGGCTCTGGAAGACGACTCCGCAGCAAACCTCCAAGCGTACCAGGTCGCTCTCCTCGAAGAAGGGCACATTATCGACGGCCCTACGACCTTTCTTCGGTGGCAACTGGCGGCGTCGCTTGCTGCCCGTGATCTTGGGACGTTTAACGTTCTCGGCTGCAGTGCCGGAGCCGCCAACGGCCAATGCAGCGGCTGCCGTGCGCTTGCGCGTTTGATAAATAGCCGCCGTTGATACCCCTGGATTGGTAGCTCCTCCTCCTCCTCCTCTGGAAATCTGCACATTATCGTCGTCGTAGCTCTCATTGGAATCGCTGGGATTGTTCTCCGAGGTGGGTGAAGTGCTGCTGGGTCGGTTGATAGCACTGGCAGCTGATGTTGATGCTCCTCCTGCGCCTGCTGCTGTTGTGGCAGCTGTGATCTTGCCCTTGCGATTCTTCTTGAAGATCTTGGCAAACTTCTCGGGCAGAAATGAGCTGCTGTTGCCGTTGCTCTCGCTCTTCTCCTCCGGAGAAGACGAAGACGAAGCAGCCGCAGCTGCGGCAGCCTCGGCATTGTCGCGCTTCTTCTGCTTAGCCAGGGACTTGGTTCCGGGTCCAGCACGAGCGTCGACAACCTAAGAGTAGACAAAACGAGGTGATTAGTTGGCAAATTCGTTGGGGATTCAGTCGAGGGCTATACTTACATGACCCCAGTGACGCTTGCTGCCCACCGGCAGGCGCTTGTAGCGCTTCACCAGGAGGACGCAGGCATTGCAGATCTCCCCGTTACGCGGCTCGTGGAGGTTGAAGCACTGCACCGACTCCTTCTCGTACTTGCGCGAAGCGGTGAAGCGGGAGCTGCTTGACTTGGCGCGGCAAATGCAGCAGCCGTCGGCGGAACGGTAGACGCGCGGTTTGTGGAAGTTGAACATGATTGAACTGGACTTTATTTCTCTTGTTTTTTGTTTATAAATGTTTTTGTTTGCTGTTAATTCGAATTTGTGGTTTTCTCACTTTTTGTTATCTTTATTTTTTTACTGTTAAGAATGTTTGGAAATAAAAGCGAGTGACTGAACTAATTTCTTTTTCTTTGTGTGTTTTGGTGCGTTGGTGGTGTTGATGGTGTTTCACTGTGGCTACTTTTTTTGTGCTAATGTTATTTGTGTGCGGCCACTAATCCGTTCGTTGTGCTGAGCGCGTGCATTGCTAACGTCCATTGCCCGGTCTTCACTGTAATTGGCTGCATTTGGTGATGGCGGCGAGACGTCGCTGCTGCTGTTGCTGCAAAAAAGAACTAAAGAACATTCAAAAGTTAGCAGAGTTTAGCAGAGTCAGCGGCGGCAAAAGAGACAGCTGTATATGGCGATAGTGTTGGCAAACGTCCGTTTCTTACAAGTGGTTATTGTAATTTACTGCAAGCCCGACAATAGTTACTAATTATAAAACAAACTAGATTTCTTTTATAAATCCGAACAACATGAAAAATTAATTTATTTTTTAATAGTGGCTGTACAAGAACTATACATTTTCGCCGGCTGAACAGCTGATTTGGCTTGTCCAGTGTTGACAAGCGAGCATTTTCTGTACTGTTGTTACACCAGAGAATGTAAGCCATGAAAAGAGTTCCAACTTGCATTTTCGAAAACTGCAAACATTTTAAAATGAAAATGTTTGTGAACAGTGTTGCAAAGCGATGCAACTCAGCCATGGCTGCTCAGCAGAAAACTCACTTAAAATTATGTTTATAGCGAATTTTTGGCAAATGAAAGCCCATGACATCCGTTGATTAACTATACCTAATGCCCCGTTTTGTTTGTTAATGCCACCGAACCATTAAAGAAACAAAAGACAAAGGGAAAAAACCACAAAGGCGATAACAAGTTTTTGAATTTTCGCCACTTTAACCGCTTAATGCTTAAAATATCTTATCAGCAGCACGTCGCCAGCAGCAAGTGGTGTATATTATTTCCAGGGCAGTGTTAATTCAATTTAGCAAAACATGTTTTAAATACGAGCAAGTAACAAATAAAAAGAAAAAAACAAAAACAGAGCGAGCGAGATGAATGGGAATGGGAGGGAGCGAGCGAGATAGCTAGCTAAGCCACGCGCGGACATCACAACTACACACACATACGCAAAGCGAGTGCAACTTTTTTGTTGTTAATGTTGGTTTTTTTGGGGACGCGAAAAAGGGACACAACTACACGTAAAAGCGCGCGCTCTCGTTGCATCTAGTTCGACTGTGTCGAAGCAGCAGGAGAAAAAAACAACAACAACAACAACAGGCACGGGTGGAAAAAGAGAGCGCCAGCGAGTGACGTGACTTTTGAAACGGCTTCTGTAGCCGCCGTCGCTTCTGCTTGCTTCTTCTTCTTCCAGGTGCGTTACTTTTGTTGTTATTGCCTTATTTTCGTCGTTTTGATTTGACTTTATTGTTGTTGTACGCTTCGCTGTTTTTTGCTTGCCTTTTTTTTTGGGGACACAGATTTTGTTCAAGTTGAAAGTACCTCTGCCCGAGGAGTGTGTATGTTGTGAGTGTGTGGGATTTTATGCACCGGCTGTGTGTCTGTATGTGTATTGCTTAATTTTTTTTTTTTTTAAGTGAAAATGCGGCTAAAACCGAATGCCTTCAACTGTCTTTCTAACGCTGTCTGTCGTTGTTGTTTATTCGATCAACACAGCTGCCACGAAATCATTGAAATTTTACCTTCTTAAGCACGCACACCGTTCGTTTCGATTCGAAATTTACTCAATTTATTAAACAAGCACTTCTTTAGGTTTCTTTTCTGTCTTTTGAGAGTTGGGAAAGCTACGATGCGGAGAGCTCGAAGAAAAACGCGTCTGCACGCAAGAAACACAAAGGCGAATTGACGAAACTGACGAAAATCGACGCATGTACGAAATGTGTACAAAGCGAATGCAATGATAACGCAGGCGAGCAGCTGAGCGCCTTCTCTCGCTTCCTCTTTGGCTCTCTCTGTGGTCGTGCCATCCCGCTTACTCTGCCGCCGCCGATGCTGCTCTGCTGCTGTTGCGTGTGTGTACGTGAGAATGCGCGCAGCAAAAGCAACAGCGAAAATTCCGGTTGTGAAAAAAAAACCACACACACACGAGCAGAGTACTTTACAACAGATACAGATAGAGTGCAAAGAGAGTATACGCGGGAGAACAGGACAGAGAGGGAGTCAATGTAAATGGGCGAAAAGGAGAGAACAATTTGCATAACATTCAGGCCGGCAGGGTTGCCACCTGACAACAACAACAACAACCATAGCAGCAGCAGCAGCAACAACGAAAGGCGAATGCGAATGAATGCAAATGGCTCTTTTGTTGTTGATATTCTTTGTTTGTTAGCGCTTCTGCTGCTTTTGTGCTGATAAAAGAAGCGCGGAAAACGTGCAGCAGAGATAAAGCGAGCGAACGCAGCTGGTCGAAGGGCCATTGTTGCCTTTCAAAGCTAATTATAGAATTTAATATTGCAGCACCCACGCTCGCATTATTTTTTATGACCACCCCCCCACCCCTTTATGCTTTTGAGGTACGTGACGAAGCACGCACACGCATTAACATAGGTCACTGGCGGGTCCAGAAAAGGTGGCAGCTCTGCCAGCTGCTTACAACGCCGCGCTTTACAACACTGTAAGCGTTCTGGTTTCGCATGCATTCTGCTTCTTCTTGTTTGTTAGTGGAGCGAAAGTGGCCGAAAAAACCCGAAAAAATCCAGGCACAACATGTTTTGGCGTACGTGCCGAACCAAACAAAAAAAAAACCCAACCAACCCAAAATTAAACTAGGTCGCTCCACTTTACATGTTGTTGTGGTTGCAATCAAAACAAATTGCAAGCCGCAAATGCAAGATGTATGTACGTGTGTGCTTGTGAGAGCGACGCCTGCTGGTGGTAATGCGTCTTCTTCTTGTTTTCCTTCTTGCAAAATAACAAACTGTACTTGTGCAAAAGAGAACTTTTGCGTGGGAGAGCGAGCAACAGATAAAGGGGGCGGTGAGGCTATGTTATGGACAGGGAGAGCCGAGGCAGATGTAGGCAATGAAAAGTTGTTTTTGTTAAAGGAAAGTGAAAGACTCTGATTGGAATTCTCATAAGAATGTGTGAAAACAACGAAAACAGGTTGCCAGACCGGAATAACGGTAATACAATCCACACGCACACACTCAGGCGCAAAGCGTAATAGTAGAAAACAACAACAACAGCCGGTTGCCCCGAAAAGGCAAGAAAAAAGAAAGTAAAAACCTACAAAAAAAATACAAATGTATATTCAAGAGAGTGAGAGAGCTCAACACCTGCAAAAAAGCGGCAGAGCGAGAGGGAGAGCAGAGCGTAGTGTTGTTAAGTAATAGATTACATTGTCTATGTGTGTGTGTGTGTGGTTTGGTTGTCTTTTGCAGAGAAAGCGCGCGCAAAAAGAAGAGTAAAATGGATATATTCGGCTGTGTGTGTGTGTTGTGTGCCACTTATTTCATTTTCCTCTTTTTTTCGATCGCGTTTCCGCACAATTGCCAGGTTTTTTCGTCTTGACATTGGAAGAGTTCAAGCGTTGTTTCTTCAACTGATAGAAACACATACAGATACGTCTTGTTTTTTTCGATTTGCGAAGGTCAACAACAAGTCCAATTGTTGTTAAAACCATAGCGCACGCACACACACTAGCCATCAGACAGACGCACACACGGATACATTCTCTTCGCGACACAACAACTTGTTGTCATGTGTTTTATCAACAATATTTGCTCTCAATGTTCTATGTTCTTTGATTAGTTTTCAACTTTACCTTGCGTCTTTGCTCGTTCACTGTTTTTTTTCACTTAAACTTCACTGCTCACTTGCCGTTTTCGCTTAAGTATCTATCTTATGTGCTACGCAGATTCAGATTTTTCGGCATTTGGCCTCTGACGTTTGACAGCACTGGCATTCGGTGTTGGCAGCTAACAGCCGGCTGTTAGCGCTCATTTCTCGTTTTAGCGTTAGGTTCTTACGTTTTAACTAACGTCGTTTGCTTACGAATAAGTGTGACCAGGTACTAACGAGGCAGAAGAATCGCTGCACTTGGAGCTAAAAAGGCTAAAATGAGGAGCCACACTGCTACACTCTGCTAAAATTTGTTATCGTGAGCGGCAGTCTTGCCAATTTAGCTATTTTCCCACTAGATCTAGCTTTTTTCATTTAACACATGGGGGATACATTGAAAAATAGCTTACAAATTGGTAAAGGTATAGAATAAACTAGTATTTTATATTAAAACAAATCAACTTTCAATAACAGAATGTGGATTTCAACTTTGCATCTTTGTGGATTTCATTTGTGGATTGTGGATCCCAAGTTGAAACTAGCGCGCAAGTTGAACAACAGTGTTACCAGATCATGAGACTTCGCCCATTAAGACTGGATTTTTTAGGAGGAAATTTCGACTCTTTGAGATTTTTTGAGGGGACAGCTCAATTTCAGCTGGCCAGTTTACAAAAAAATGTCAACAAAGGCGGTTGTGAGTTTCGTGAATTTCCAAGGAGAAAACAATCTGTTGCGCGCATCCAAAATCCCATGTTAATGTCCGATCTAGATTTGTCTTTTTTAAGCGTTTTGCAAACGTTTTAGATCCTATTTTTTTTCTTAATCCAAAGCGTTGGCAACTATGGTGGGCGGCCGTAAAAATTTGATTGATAGGATTAAATAGTCGCAACACTGGCTATCATTTTTGTTCGACGCTCGCCGCCGCCTCGTCCACACAGCGCGAAACGTAACGACATCTTTGCTTCCCTGTTTTGGCCAGTGTAAGAAGATATATACAGTCGCGCTCGCAGTCCGATTTGTTAAATGTTTTTATTCATTTAATAACGCGCTAGGGCGCCAATTTCGGTGAAATAAAGTGCAGTCGCTGCCAGCTACAGTCTCTGTCAACGTCGCCGCTTTTTGTTGCTGTTTTTATCGTGCGCTGCCTCCCGTTGTCGGTCAGCAACAAGTTTTATTTTGTTTCGTTTGAATCGAGAGTTAAATCGCAAAACTCAATCAAGTCTCATCACCTGCGCACTCATAACGGTTACTATTTTAGGTGTGTGATCTTTGTCCCATTTTGCTTTTTTTTTTTCGCTGTGTGTGACTTTTTTTTCGAGTGTTTACAGCGCCGCCGCGCCACAATTTCATTTTTGTTTTGTATTTTCTCTCGTTTATTTTTTGGTTTTCTGTACTAAAGCCATTTTAAATGAAACGTGACTAGTTTGTTTAATTGGTGCAACAAAAACAAGAACAAGGAGGAGGAGGAGGCGGCGGCAAGAAGAAGGAGAAGCAGCAGAAGCAGAAGAGGACCAAAAAGAGCAACAGTCAAGTGAATTTATTTTTTGTTTTGTCGTCGATGACGTCGTTGCGGCAGCGCTGTCGACGCTGTTGCGCCGCCGCATTTAGTTTTGTCTCTTGTTGGGCCCGTGTGTGTGTTGGAATTTGTGTGTGTGTGTTTATGTTTGTGTGTGGAAGTGAGGAGAGAGAATGAAGAAGGGCGGAATAGGAGAGGAGCCGATGATGAGTGATGGAATGGGATGGGCGGTGGTGGAGTAAAGTAAAGTAAATGCGTGTGCAATTAGCATTTAATGCAATCACCATTAACCTCCCGCTATTGTCATTTACTTGACTCGTTTTTTTTTTCACTTCACACAACACACACGCAGGCGCGCGAATAGTGGTTGTGCAAAATAAGTGCAAAAAAAACTACAGGCGGCAGCAACAATTGTCTGGTAATTGCTGGATATTTCGTAATGCAGCAACAAAAACAGCGGTAGCGAGCAGTAATACCACAGTGGTAACTCGAGAGGACAACTCTGATAATTAACAAACTAAAAATATTTAAGGAAATTGTTGATTGTCTTTTAATTATTATCTATTTTAATTATTGTTTGGTTTTTTTTTTCAATCGTTTTCTTCTTCGGGTTTCTGTTATTGATAGATCACTGTACTTGTAGTAAAGCGCCGTTACAGCCTGTCTGTTTGTGTGTGTGCATCAACCGACCTGCATTGCTTGCCCATTTTCGTTCACTATGAAACACACACAGAGGCACGCACTTGTGCGTGGTTCATATCTTTCGTACCTCTCTCTTTCGCTTCCTCTTCATCAAGAAAGATTGCGCAGAAGCAGCGACGACGACTAGCGGCAGAGGCTCGGCTCGGTTTGGTGTTGTCTCATTTCTTTCTTTTTTTCCCCCCCATTTGTTGTTGGTTTCCACCTGCAACAGAGGCAGCGCTTTCGCTTGGGCTGCTTCTTCTTCTGCCACTATTACCACTACCAGTTGCAGATGTGTGTGTGTGCCGTTATAGATTTGTTTGGCCATAAACCATTTATTTTGTTTTTGTCATGCAATCGGTGGAGCCGGCGGTCGTAAATGAAAATGGAATTAAAAAACAATTACAACAAGCCTAACCCCTACCTCCCTTTCACTCACTCATTCTGCCATCTCTGCCCAATTTGCCGTTATAGAGAGCTAACACCAACGTAAACAAGTGCAATATTAATTAAGTAATGACTGATCGAGTGATACTGTATATGTAAGAGGCATATACATACGATAACAGTGCATATATATGTATACACACAAAGAAAATGCACAGACAAATGACCATGTTATAACAATTAAAAATAAAACGCAAAAGCCACAAAAAATCCCACAACATCTGCGAAACCTTCGGCGATCATCGAGTTTTACTGTACTTGAAAAATGGACAGTGCCACGCAAAAACAGAAGCAAAAGCAAACGCAACGGCAACCACCAATACTGAAACAAAGGCAAGCACATGGACGAAAGAGGCGGCGATTACAACAACAGCAGCAACATCAGCGACAACAGCAGCAACACCAAGTGTGGCTTGTTGTTGGCATTCTGACAATATTCTTGTCGCAGGTGAGTTGAAAACTCAAACCAAACTCACTCACATGTAGTTCGTACGATTCCAGCATTTTAGATTTTAAGATTTAAGATGAGTTAATGTCCGGTATCTTTAATTTAAAAAAATATATATTACAAAGTCTTCTTTCTTTACATTTTAAATTCAAAACTCAAAATATATCTGCTATCCTCTGATTTTCCCGAAATAAAACGGGGGATGAGGCTATATAGTCGCCACCTAATGAGTTCCAAGAACAGAAGTTCGTTTTATAACTCAATCGGACACGACCTTTGGTCTGCTCGTTTGAGGTTTATCCGGAATTACATTTTACCTATTTTCCAATTTTTATTGTCCGAAAATGTCTTCATTTTCGTATTTGTTTTTTTTTTTTGTAGTTGCGTTTTAGGAACCCGTCCTACCGGTTTTAGTGCGTTCTATTCTATTATTTCGATATAAGCTCTCTCCAGATGCAAAAAACTAGACATAGTTTAGATCGGAGATCAGATTTTAGCTTACAATTATTTCCAAAGTCTTTGTCTACCAGCTAAACTTGCAATCCAAAAAAGCAATATATTTTTAAATATTGTAATAAGGAAATAAACATATGATATATATAATATGATATCGTATGATTTGTATTGATCAAAGTCTCTTAGCTACTGAAACTAAATAAAAGGTCTGACCGGCTTTTCCGCTTGAGTTTTATGTTATTTTTTAACCACAAAATGATTACATTTTGTCATACTTTAAAAGAACTTGAGTTTCCATCTCTGTTTTGAAAAACACTTTTATATTTTGGATTTTTACAAGTGTGCTTTGTGGGCCTATTTACAAGCCATTCCTTCTTGATTTATCGACTGCATTTTTGTGTTTTATTCATTGTTTTTTTGTCTCGATTATAAAACTCGTTTCGTTTCATTTTGCATTGTTGAGCACAAGCGAAATACAATAAAAACAACTACAAAATATATAAAAAACAGAATACCCAAGCAACAAGTAAAAAGTTAAAAAAAAAAAGTAAAAAGCGAACGCAAGTAAAACTCAAGGTTGGGTTCTGATGTCGTCGCTGTCATCGGAACTTCCTCGCACACACAAAAAAAACTGTTTAATATTCTTTTCAATCGAACCGATATCCAAAAAAAAAAGAAGAGCAAAAAATTCCCAGTTTAATCGGTATAAAAAAACACTTGAAAGTTCTGAACAAATATTCTGTTGAATGTGGATTTTAGCAGGCTTTTTTTGTAACGTAATAAAAGTCCATATAAATCTATATATTATATTAATATAAGTATAGATTTATATGCATTTTATTCTATATATTAATAGGTTTATAAATAATCAGTCTTAACTAAAAGGTATAAATATTGAAAGGATATTAAAGAATGAGATTCTTTTAAAAAACTTCTGCCTTAAATAAGAAAAAATATAAAAATTGTAAAGTCTATATAGGTTCCTATTAATATATCTTAAAGAATTCGCTTTTGTTTTCTGTGCACTAGCGGCTTCTTATTTTATATTCGATGTGATTTCTGTCCTAGTTGGTTTCCAAGCCCCCTTAACCCCTTTGTTTACTTTTTAATCACTTTTTGTGTGTGCGACTGAAATTTCTTGAATTCTTGGATACCTTTTTTTTTATTCTTTTTGTTTGGGCTCACGTGTATCTGCTGCCTTGACTTTGGCTTTAATTTTATCTGGCCGTTTGCGCGATTGCGGATCGCGGGTCATTACGTGCTGGCTTATCGCCCGAACTTGGCCGAAAGTATTCGTATTACTAAGCGTTCCAAAAAATAACGACTGAAGAAGAAAAAAAAAAACAGAACAATAAAATTCAAAATGCCAACGAAGAAGAGCGACAACGATGACATCAGCCGCCTTGTTTTAAGGTTTGCGGGTGAAAGATGAGAGCGTAACCACAAAAAATGTGAGAGGTTGGTACGCAACACCCCATACGAGGAGGGTATCTTAAAGATACAAAAAGCATAAATGAGATGGAAAGAAAGGGAAATCCCCTTGAATATTCAACTGGAACGGGCGTGTTATTTCCTCTACTTAAAGATAGAGAAATATTATTATAAATAAGAGAAGTTATATAATATCTGCAAAGCATTATCCATTGTTACTCTGCCAAATTTCGTTTAATTAGCCTGCAAACACAATCCATTACTAACTGCTTTTCGGTGTCGGTGTCTTTTGTCGTTGGATGGAAGACTGATATCTGGGTAACGCCATCAAGAAATTCAATTAGAATTGAGGAGAGATCAAACACAGTGCCGGCAATTAAGCAGCAGCTCACACCAATGCACTCTCCCCTTCGGGATGATGATGATAATGCCCTCTGGCTCTTCCCCTAATTTTGTGTTTTTTGGATAATTTCTTCCCGAACTGTGTCAAGTGTTTGGGATGTGTTGAGGGAAATTGGACAATCCACCCTCTGGAAACAGAGAAATACAAATTAAAGCGCAGGAATCAAACCGAACTGCATTTGGGGATCCCCAATTCCCCTTCGCCTTTTGTTTATAATTTGTAGGAACAATGTAAAATTAACTTTGGCTGGCATTGAAAGAAGCAACTCTTTGGAGGCTCAACTAATTGAAATTTTGTTTTCTTTTTATGTGTGTTTTTCGGTGGGCAGTGTGTTTCTCCAATGCTTGTGTATATATTTTTTTTGTTAGTGCAATTTGTGCTGTGTGGCTGTTGGCCTTCTTTATGTGTTGGCACCTTCTTCTTCTGTGCTTGCCTTTCTTTTGCCTTAACTCTTTCCATTGTTTATATGACAGAGCGGCAACAGGGGGTTAAAATGGAGATATTTACTTCTAATTGGCATGCGGGTGGAGTTGACTTTGGACTTTACAATGCTCCATTTCATTCGGGCACACACCCATCGGAGGAATGCTAGGATTTCACATTACTTTACGTTCCGTTCTAAATGAATCACAGTGGCTTTTAAATCTGGCTTATGTATTCACTTGCAAAAAGCATCTGTGCTGCTTAGCTTAGCTTAGCTTTCTCCTCCGCAGTCACCACTCTTTAAACAGCAAAAGAAATACAGGCAACAACAAAAATAAATGCGAGTAAATAAAGCAGGAAGCGAAAACCCATTTTTAGCCGTGAATTATATTCGCCGTGCCAAGTGACAACTCAAATAGAGAATCGGTCTGGAGAATCGCAAAAGATATATGTATATATATGTACATATATGTATAAAACAACTGCACACACCATTCTGTATTCATTTATGGCTTGTTAATCTCTATTTGCTCTTGAGTATATGGCTCATCAATTGAAGTACAGAGTTCCAAGAATAGATATCACATGCTGGTCTGGTCTGGTCTGGTCTGGCCTGCTCTGCTCTGTGCTCGTCGTCTGGTGGCACTACAATACTACTTTATTTACGAGAGGTGCCTGAGCTCTGGATTTGTTTAGTAATTAAATTATATGGTGGCTTCTTTAGATTTGTATGTACAGAGGATTTATGGCTTCATTTCCCAATTTGAATAGCTAGTAAATCAGTCTCGTTTTTACTGTGGCATCAGTTTTATTAGAACTTGTTTCAATTAAGGTGCTCCACTTAATTTCCAGTTCTGCTTATGATTTATTCCCTATTAATGGACCATTGTATATTTATGATTGTGATATTTGCTTTATTGGTGTAATTATTGGTGTATTTATGGATTTATTTTTACCTGTATTTTATTTCCGGATCTATTTGTGGATCTTCCTCGTTGGTGTAATGAATGGTGTACTCATTGGTGTATTAATATATTTGTTGCACATGCATTTATTGTGGAGTTGTGCTTGCGTTTTATTTAAGTTTCTTGGTGTAATGATTGGTGTACTCAATGGTGTATTTACAAATTTGTTTTCCACATGCATTTGTACTTGCTTATGCCTAAATCCTAATTGTTCTATATTCAGGCCTAATAATTTAGCTTTATGCTCTGTTTCATTCAGTGTGAGTTTAGGTCGTTGCATTTTGGAATATAAATATATATATATGTATTTACATATATATATTAATTGCTCACTTGTTTTTCTGAACTCTTGCTGTGTTTACACATGCTACATATTCAACATCCATGACATGTGACCAATTTTCTGCTGATCTCTCATTATTTCTGTTCTGCTGTCGTTAATCGTTGTACCAAATTCTTGCTCTCTCTCGCGCTGTTCTGACAAAGCAACTACTAATTAATTGATATTAATTGCGGGGCCAACACAAAAAAACTGGGCCAACTCGACCTGAACAAAAAGCGTTAAAAAATCACAGCCACCGTAAAATACTTGCTTTAGTTGCTCCGGCTTAGGCGATATAACTTTAAATTGTTGGCGTTGGCTAAGGGGCAGGGGGATGGCAATTTGTTTATTGAATACAACAACAAAATTATTATATATATATGAACAAAAAAAAAAAAACACACGACAAAAAATAAAGCAAAATTCAAGAGAAGCTGACGACTGCGCTGGCCTAACAGGTTTTGGTTTTGGTTTTTGATTTCTGACTTGAATTTGTGAGGTTTTTATTTGATTTGTGTTTTTTTTATTTTTACTGTGCTCTGTGTCAGCCATCTCCCTTGCACGCACTGGCTGTGGGCCATAAAAATAATTAGCCAACAACCTACAGCGTTTTAAAAAAATCACACATATAAAAAAATATATACAATAAAAAAAAAAAGAAAAATCACAAGCAACAACCCCTCCTCGTTTGCCCCTTAAATTCGATCTCACGCATTCCACGTTTGCCATTTCAATTTGCGTTTATTTACTTTATTTTATATTATTGTTTACCCCCCAACCACCAGGACTTTGATATCGATTAATGTGATACTTTCGCACTGACTTCATATTTTCGATTCACTTAGCCCAACTATTATAATACTATTTATTGTGGCAAGGGATTTAATTTTGCAATTATGAAGATCGGCGATCACAAGGCAGCTGGGAATATTATAATAAATAGTTTACTCAGCGAATAGTTGAATATTTCGCACTTAGAACTACGTTTAATACTCAATATCTGCACCAATTTTGCAATCAAGGTTTTAGTGCGATTTTTTTTTCGGTTCAATTTTTGATGAACTTTCCCAAAAATATCTCCTCCACATTGACCATTGAGTATAAAAAGTGAAAGGCAAGCAGCAGAGACAACAAAAAAATGGAAGTAAAACAAAAAACATAGAGGGATACATAAAATAAAAGTTAAATTGTCAATCAAAGTGGCTTAACCCAAAATGTAAGTAACAGTTCGATTAAAACAAATTGTTAGTATGTGCAAATAATCGAAATAATCGATTGCACCATTATTAGTCGAAGTGTAATCGATATGTCGAAGGAAGCAGTTAGTGGACGATTACTTTAAACTATATAATTACATTTGGTTGTTGAAAGAGCTGTATGTATGCTTTACTTAAACTTTCAAGTTTTTTTTAGCTTTTTTGTAGTACCTTAATTTTTTTTTAGCTGTTCTTATTGTTGTCTGGGATTTTCTTTTACAAAAAAAAGCCCTCTCCTGCTGCTGTGTTCCCTTTTGTTAGGTTTTCTTTTGTTATAAATACTTTATTATATTATTTTTTAAGTAACTGCGTTCAGAGTTCATTAAGTAGCGATTACTCTTCGGTTTCGTATTGTTGCCAATTGTTATGTGTTGTTTATAGAATATTTAACTGATCGTTTTGTGTTATTTTTTTTGATGCAGTTTCCGTTGTATCGCTGTTATAAGCAGCTCATCTGTCCACCCATCATCATCATCCTAATTATGATCATTAGTGCACGATCGTTTAGGCTTAAAGGTCACATTCATTTCGCAAATTAGTATGGACACAAAAGCCGAAGGACAGAAAAAGAATTAAAAAAAAGGAAATAATTACGGAAAGAGGTGGAATATAAGGTTGGCAGGGGTAATATTAGAGGTGCTAATCTTTGGCGTGACATTAAGATGCAAAATATGGAGGTACCCTATACGCTTTTGCCTTAATTTGCCTAAAAACCCATTTAACTTCCGTTTTCACATGCAATTTATTGTTATTACTCAGATTGCATGTCGCATGCAATAAAACAAAAGAAAGAAAAAAAAAAAAATAGTGGGTAATATTGGCAACAACTGCAAAACAGAATTAAGAAATCATATTCAAATTGCATTCACTTGAAGCGTAGGAAAATTTGATTTTCCTCCTACTGTCTGTAGGTGCACAGGAAAAAATAAACTATTTATAAAGTTTCATGCACTCACTGTGAATTTGAATAGGTTTTGTACCTATTTAACAATATATTACACCTATTTAAACTATTATTACAAATATGAAATTTTATTTATAATAATTTAGAAATGAACTTAGTCTCTTACAATTTCATCCATTTTTCCCCGTGCTTTATTAAGTGTTGATTTTTTTTAATTGTGTGGAAAATGGTTGCTTTTTCCCATTCATAGTTTTGTCGTCCACAGCACACTCGCTTTTCAATTGCCATTTTCCGGACACCCAACATTTCTCCATTGCAATCGGAAATTCCATTAAAATCTTTGCCTGTCTACATTATATATATTATATATAGTATGTATTTATTTGCTTTAAGCGGCTGAAATGCGATATCCCCCATATCCGTAATGCGGCCAATGACGTCAGCATTTAGCCTAATATCCGAATAACGATCAAAACGTGATTAGCGTCATTATCATTCACATATATATAAAGTATTTTAATATATATGCAGCTCCATCAGATGATCGGAGGGAGCCATAGGAAATTAACAAGTTGGCGAGCAAAAAACAATAAAACAAATAGATCTGGATTTGTTAATTCGATTTTTGCACACTTTTTTCGTTGGTTAATTATCTGGAGGTGTTGCTTGTATAATAATAATTATATATAAAAAATAATAAGCAGGCAGGATGATAGTATATATTAGTTGTATTTAAAAAGATTTCTGTAGTTAATATATCATACAGGAAATGGCTGATAAATTCCACATAAGTAAACCAATGATTACATGCAGCCAGTCTTAGTTTATTCTATTTGATATCCCTATTTATACGCATACCTTTCGAAGCCCTTGTCCAAAGTCTGGTGTTTATATTATGTTTGGATTATGGGAATTTAATCTGAGACAGAGACGATCGACAGGGTAATTCGATTCGCAAAAGAGGAATTCCTGCATTGTCGATTTGTATACGAACGAAAATTTTAGCAGAAATGATTCGAAAAGGAAACCAAGCTATTCATCCCCATGTTTATTTTGCACATAGGCTCCCAAAGATGTTTATATATTATAGTAGATGGTCATGCCGAAGGCCGCTCGACAAAACAATAACTGATGCCTCGAGGTCGGGGGCTCTCTGTTGCGTTTTACATAATTTAATATAAAATATTTAGTTCGAGATGCAAGCAGTTGGATACGGGAACCTATCCAACTGTGAGTCATTGCATATACTTAGTATATAGTGATGATCGTCGAGAGATTCAAGCTCTCTTATCTGCACATACTATATAGTATCTGGTGCACTGCGCTGTTATCTGCATGATTAATGGGGATCGGCGGGCAAGAACGATGAAATAATGGAATGTAGGTCAGTTATGAGGTAAATACGGCGGATCTAAGGAGAGCCTTCAATTAAATACGGATTGAAATACCCTTGGGGATTCAATGGCAAACTAGTTTAGGTGAATGTTTGTCGCCCTGGGTGTCTAGAATACTATATCCTCTAACTGAAATGGCTTTACAATTTGATATTTACTTTCATTATCATTTAAATGATTAATTTGGCATTCTAATTGCACTTTGTGAACTTGATAATTGTTGGCTATTATAATAATTGATCTCGAAAAGGCACAAATACTCTGAAAAATATATTATCAAGTGACTCACTTGGAAATGTATTGGAATATCATAATTAAATAAGTATCTTAAACAATACTTACTTAATACTGTCTTAATCATTAAGGAAACGAGCAATGATAGCAATAGATTACCCTAGTATAGTTAACAATAACATTATAAAAAATAATGACACTAAAGCGATATGAGCTTAGGTTTAAACTCCAACTGTTTTTTAAATTTTCGTGAATTAGCATGATGTCAAAAGAAAACCAGCTTACCTTATTTTTGCGGTTAATATTTGATTAATTTGCACAGTCTTAATTAAATTGTTTTTATGGTTATTTATAGAGAAGACACCCTCAGCCGTAGCTAGCAAAGTTTCCATTGGTTTCTTTAGTAACTTTGAGTTTTAAATTAAGCTTTTATTAGTTTTCTTTTGATTTGAGAAAGATGTTATTAATATTTTGAATTATTCTATTCATTTTTGCAGCACACAAATGCCGCTGATTTGGTCATCAATGTCCCAAATGTGAGCAGCAATGATAATGCTTTCTACAGGATCGATTACAGTCCGCCCTTTGGATTCCCCGAGCCGAACACTACGATTCCGGCTAGTGAGATCGGCAAGGATATCAAGTTCTCGAGGGCTCTGCCCGGAACAGAGTATAACTTTTGGCTGTACTACACAAACTCCACGCATCAGGAGCTGCTCACCTGGACGGTTAACATAACAACAGGTGAGATATTACTCAAAGCTAACCTAGGGATGGACACTGAAATTCCCAAGAACGAATTAAGACAGGAATAGAATCTATAAGGTTCCTTAGGTGGGAACTGCAACAAAGCTTTTATTTTATTAAACTATATAGATAATGTATTTATTAATTTATAAGAGACGAATCCCAGATAATTGCTAACTACCTTCCTTTTAAACAGCACCCGATCCTCCGGCCAATCTGAGTGTCCAGCTGCGATCCAGTAAAAGCGCCTACATTACGTGGCGACCCCCGGGAACGGGCAAATATTCGGGCTTTCGTATCCGTGTCCTGGGCCTCACGGACCTGCCCTTCGAGCGCAGCTACTCACTCGTTGGCAACGAGACACTGCAGGTGTCGGCCAAGGAGCTGACACCCGGCGGCACCTATCAGGTGCAGGCCTACTCCGTTTACGATGGCAAGGAGTCGGTGGCCTATACCAGTCGCAATTTCACCACAAGTAAGTCGGGTCAGCGGACAGGAACACGCGGTCCGAATCGCCGGTGCAACTTCTAATCCTACCACGGCAAAGGTCGTGTATAATCCGTGTGTATTCCGGTGATGGGATCCCCCAACTAACATATTTAACTCTATTCACATTTTAAAAATGCGCTCGAGGCGTCGGCGGTTATGAGAAAAATCTGATAGAGAGCACCTAGAAGGTAACCGAACCTAACCTAAGCCCCACTCTTTTTGAATATTAATCCTTTAGCTCCTTGAAATAATCCTTCCTTTTGAATCAGCTTCCCAAGCTTATTGATTTTTTTCCAGTGTGTGTGTGTGTTTGATAATAAACGGTTGACATTCCCAGTTCAGATCTTAACGCTTGTATGCAGTGGCGCTCAAATTTGGCAAGATTTTAAATAACAAACAAAAAAAAGAGACAATGCGTAGATTGGTTACCCGTAGATTGGCTCCGGATTTGGTGGCCACTGTGTGTGGAGTGTGCTGTGTCTTTATTTGCTTAACATATTGTTTAATTTTGTGGTCAAAGTTGTTCTTGTAAAGTATATAATTTGGTATATTTTAAACCGTTCAGTTTTAGCTATTATATCTTGTAAATATTCCCTGAAAACTGAGATTTTTGCTTTATTATGAATTTATATAGATAAGATAACTCGATATATATCAAAAATATCATATAAAAATTTGAAATATCGAAAAATATCGTACTTAACAGGAAACATCGATATTATCGAAGAATTATCAGAAATAATTTAATTTACTTTCGTTTTTTTCTTTGTGAATATATTTGAAACCTCTTAAATACTAAACTTTGTATATTGGCCCGATTTAATTAACAAAATATCGGTTTACTTAATGTACAGTTAAAATATCGATACAGTATTTCGATACAGAATGAAAATATCGTTATTTTATGTCATCCCTAACAAATATCTTCAGAGTTTCTAAAGGCTCTCTAAGTTAATTTTTAAAGCTTTTACCATATTTTAACCAAATCAGGAGATTTGGCTTTCTGGCTTTCTTAAAGGAAGAGGTTTTCAAAGTTTTTATAAGATTCAGAGTTATTTTTTTAAATTTTTTAGAGATTTTCCAGAGATTTCTTGTAAATAATTGCTGCTTTAAATAAATCCCCCTAACCTAACCGTAGTCGTAGTCTAATCCAAGCCCAAGCCCACAAACTCCCAACTAACCACCTAGCTCGCCCTAGACCTTAGTTAAATGTTTAGATTTTAGTTCGCATATTTCCAACTCTCATCTCATTGCATCCCTCCCGTTTCGATCTCTCTGTGCCCGCGCTGGACAGAGCCCAATACGCCCGGCAAGTTCATCGTTTGGTTCCGGAACGAGACGACGCTGCTCGTGCTGTGGCAGCCGCCATATCCTGCCGGGATCTACACTCACTACAAGGTCTCAATAACGCCGGACGATGCCATCCAGAGTGTACTGTATGTGGAGCAGGAGGGCGAGCCACCGGGACCGGCTCAGGCGGCTTTTAAGGGACTGGTGCCTGGCAGGGAGTACAATATCTCGGTACAGACCGTCTCCGAGGATGAGACGTTATCGATGCCGACAACGGCACGGTATTTAACCGTACCGGAGAGAGTGCTAAATGTCACCTTTGACGAGGCCTACACCACGGCCACCTCGTTTCGGGTGCAGTGGAAGCCGCCGAGCACGTACAGCGAATTCGATGGCTACCAGGTGATGCTCTCCACCTCGCGACGCATCTTTAATGTGCCGCGAAACGAAGGTGACTCTGTGTACTTTGACTATCCGGATGTCTTGGAGGCTGGTCGCACCTACGAGGTGGTGGTGAAGACCATAGCGGACAATGTTAACTCGTGGCCGACTAGCGGCATGGTGACACTGCGTCCGCGTCCGGTCAGGAGTCTGGGCGGATTCCTTGATGATCGCAGCAATGCTCTCCATATGTCATGGGAGCCGGCAGAGACGGGGCGACAGGATGCCTATCAAATAAGGTTAGTTTTCGGAAATAAAACGATACTTTTGAGGGATCTCTATTAAAAATACAAAGAAATATCCATTTATCGATATGTATCGCTCGATATTTCGATATATAAATTGAAATAAGTATAAAGTGGTTATAAATACAATTTATCTAACATTTATTCGATAATTAAATCAATCTTTTTTTTCGATATAAATTACCTTAAGGTATTTTTGATATGCTATCGAACTTTTTGTCTCAATATACAAACTTATTAAATATTAAACCACAAAGCTAGAATTGTTCTGATATTTTTCTGTATTTAAACTAACGGTCTAACAAACCTTACAATATTTTCGATATGTTATCGATACGATATCGTACTTTTTCTCTTGATATAAATCTCTACAAAAATATTAAACCCCAAATAAAAATGTTCTCATACTCTTTTATATTTAAAACTTCGATATTACATCATTTTCGATATGTTATCGATACATAATCGAACTTATCCTTTCGATATCCATCCCCTAATAAATATTAAACCGCATTCCTTTTCCCAGCTACCATGAGCAGACCAACGTGAGCGAAGTTAATCCCATATTTCCCGCCGCCTCAGAGACACAGATCCAAACGAATCTAACAGAGTACACGCTGTACTCGCTGCTAGCTGGACGTCGCTATCTGATCGCCGTTCAGGCCCTGTCCAAGGAGGTGGCCTCCAATGCCAGCTACATTACCCGCTACACACGTCCGGCGGCGCCACTCATCCAGGAGCTGCGCAGCATCGATCAGGGCCTAATGGTCAGTTGGCGCAGCGATGTGAATTCGCGGCAGGATCACTACGAGGTTCACTATCAGCGGAATGGGACGCGCGAGGAGCGAACAATAGCCACCAATGAGACGATGCTGACGATTAACTATCTGCATGCCGGCTCCGGCTACGAAGTGAAGGTGCATGCCATTAGCCACGGAGTCCGGAGCGAGCCGCACTCCTATTTCCAGGCTGTTTGTGAGTTGAATTTACTTATTAAATTTACCTAAAAAAGAACTACATTAAATAGCCATTAAAATGATAAAAATTAATATGTTTTCATAGGGAATATTAATTTCATAATTAGGCGCACGCGTTTGAGCGTAGAAAGCAGACTGGTTTGACTATTAATACTTTGTTGCACTGCCAGAATATGATTTGACGCGATAATATATGCCGCAATCCTGTTGAATATGATCGGAACTGCTGTATTGAGCCATAAAGCTCCTAATGAGTGGCGTTAGCTTGCCAAACCAGTTTATAGTGTGCCCTCTGACAAATCTTCTAGCTTAACTACAATTCTTTCATTCATTTATATTGCTTACAATCTCCGGCTTCCGAAGTTCAAAAAGAATCTGTAGAACGAATAATCCAAATCTGCAGTTCCCATTCTATGCCAATTAATCTTTCAATTAAGAGATAAACCTGGCAATAATGGAACATGCTTTAAATCAACTAACAGCTTCCTCTAAAAATGTATTAAAAACTCAAGGTCTTCCACCAACACTTCCACACAAATCCTTATAACCTGACCATAATTTGATATAAACTGAAGGCCCCAAAGCCGGAGGAATTACTTCCTACAGCATCACAATCGAATGCGTCACCTATTCCTCAGTTCTATCAAGAGATAGCTAGCTAATAATAGCTATCCAGGAAGCAATACAAATTTGCATCAAGTTTCCAGGTTTCCAAGTCCCTCTGCTCTTAGTTTGTAACTACTGGTTAGCCTTTAATAAATCATAAAATAAATACATAAATAAACGAATTCCTCTTTGCCTTCCATAGTCCCCAAACCGCCGCTGAATCTCACCCTGCAGACGGTGCACACGAACCTGGTGGTGCTCCACTGGCAGCCGCCGGAGGGCAGCGACTTCAGCGAATATGCGGTTCGCTATCGCACCGATGCCTCGCCCTGGCAGCGCATCTCTGGCTTGCATGAGAACGAGGCCCGGATCGAGGATATGCACTATGGCGAACGCTATCTCGTTCAGGTGAACACCGTCAGCTTTGGGGTGGAGAGTCCGCATCCCTTGGAGCTGAATGTGACGATGCCGCCGCAGCCGGTGTCGAATGTGGTGCCGCTGGTGGATTCGCGAAATCTAACGCTAGAGTGGCCACGTCCCGATGGCCACATTGACTTCTACACCCTGAAGTGGTGGCCCACGGACGAGGTGGATAGTGTGGACTACAAGAACGTTAGCCAGCTGGAGGACTGTGAGTAGATCGAATATATATTTCTATATTTCTCCCAATCTAATCCCCATTTAATCTGCAGTGAGCTCGCCCATCGTTCGGATACCCATCGATGACCTGTCGCCGGGCCGTCAGTATCGTTTCGAGGTGCAGGCCAGCTCCAATGGCATTCGCTCCGGAATCACGCACCTCTCCACCCGCACCATGCCGCTTATACAGTCGGATGTGTTTATTGCCAACGTTCCAATCGGCCACGAGCAGGGCCAGGACGAGATGGTGACATTGAGCTATACACCAACGCCAGCGGCAAGCACACGCTTCGATATCTATCGCTTCTCGATGGGCGATCCCAAGATCAAGGATAAGGAGAAGCTGGCCAATGACACGGAACGTAAGCTAAGCTTCACTGGCTTGACGCCCGGCAAGCTGTACAACGTGACCGTGTGGACGGTGAGCGGCGGAGTGGCCAGTTTGCCCGTGCAACGTCTGTATCGCCTGCATCCACTGCCCATTTCCGATTTGGTGGCCAGTCAGCTGGCGGCCCGTGAGATTAGCCTTCGCTGGATGGCACCCATCGGGGAATATACCGATTTCGAGCTGCAGTACCTGAGTGCGGACGAGGAGGCGCCGCAACTGTTGCAGAATGTCACCAAGAAGACGGAGATAACGCTGCAGGGTCTGCGTCCGTATCACAATTACACCTTTACCGTGGTGGTGCGAGCGGGCTCCACGCCGCACGCTGCCGACTCGGACATCGCCGGCAGCACACTGATGCGCAGCAGTGCCCCCATCTCGGCCAGCTACCAAACGCTGGCGGCACCGCCCGGCAAAGTTGACTTCTTCCAGCCCAGCGATGTGCAGCCCAGCGAGGTGACCTTTGAGTGGCTCCTGGAGCCGGGAGAGCAGCACGGTCCCATCGAGTACTATCGGATTACGTGTCAGAATGCGGACGATGTGGCCGCCGAAGAGGCCAGCTACGAACTATTCCCGGCAAATGCCACGCAGGGCAGGCTCGGAGATTTGGTGCCGGGCAATCAGTATATTTTCCGGATACAGGCCAAGTCATCGCTGGGCTACGGTGCCGAGCGGGAGTATGCCCTGCGGATGCCAATTCTGGCGCCGCCCGTTCCGGAGGCGAGTGTAACGCCGCTTGAGGTAAGCCGCAGCAGCAGCACCATTGAGATTAGCTTCCGGCAGGGTTACTTCTCCAATGCCAACGGCATGGTGCGCTCCTACACCATCATTGTGGCGGAGGATGTGGGCAAGAATGCCTCCGGCTTGGAGATGCCCAGCTGGCAGGATGTCCAGGCGTATACGGTGTGGCTTCCCTACCAGGCCATCGAGCCCTACAATCCCTTCCGCAGCTCCAATGGCAGTCGGCGGCGTAGCAGCAATCTCCTGGAGGCGGAACACTTTACGATCGGCGCCGGCAGCTGTGAGCCACATCAGGCGGGTTACTGCAACGGGCCGCTGCGGTCCGGCACCACCTACCGGATCAAGGTGCGCGCCTTTACCGACGAGGACAAATTCACGGACACGGCATACAGTTCACCGATAACCACGGACCGTAGCGATGCCCTGATTGTGGCTTTGACCATGTCGGCGGTGCTGTTGGTGGTGGCGGTGCTATTGGTGGCCTACTGCCAGCATCGTTGTCAGCTAATCCGACGCGCCAGCAAGCTGGCCCGCATGCAGGACGAGCTGGCCGCGTTGCCCGAGGGCTATGTGATACCCAATCGTCCGGTGCATGTCAAGGACTTTGCCGAGCACTATCGCCTTATGTCCGCTGACTCGGACTTTCGCTTCAGCGAGGAGTTCGAGGAACTGAAGCATGTGGGGCGCGACCAGGCCTGCAGCTTCGCTAACTTGCCCTGCAATCGCCCCAAGAATCGTTTCACCAACATCCTGCCCTACGATCATTCGCGCTTCAAGCTCCAGCCGGTGGACGATGACGATGGCTCCGATTATATTAATGCCAACTATATGCCGGGTCATAATTCGCCGCGCGAATTCATCGTTACCCAGGGACCGCTGCATTCGACGCGCGAGGAGTTCTGGCGGATGTGCTGGGAGAGCAACTCGCGGGCAATTGTCATGCTGACGCGTTGCTTCGAGAAGGGACGGGAGAAGTGCGATCAGTACTGGCCCGTCGATCGTGTGGCCATGTTCTATGGCGACATCAAGGTGCAGTTGATTGTGGACACGCACTTCCACGACTGGAGCATCTCCGAGTTTATGGTTTCCAGGGTAAGACGCTCTACTGCCATTTAAAGTAAATATTTATAAAATTCTCCTTTCTCAACTGCCAGAACTGCGAGTCGCGGATCATGCGACACTTCCACTTCACCACCTGGCCGGACTTTGGTGTGCCAGAGCCGCCGCAGTCGCTGGTGCGATTTGTGCGCGCCTTCCGTGATGTCATCGGCACTGACTCGCGACCCATTATCGTCCATTGTAGCGCGGGAGTGGGCAGATCGGGCACGTTTATAGCCCTCGATCGGATACTGCAGCACATACACAAGTCCGATTATGTGGACATTTTCGGCATTGTGTTTGCCATGCGAAAGGGTGAGTAAAAACCAAAGACATTTAAATATTAAGACGAGTAACGATCATGCACTTAAGCTGCCATGCAAGAGCGCAAGATCTAGAATGAATAAGACGTACAAGACAGCGCCTCTCTCTCTCGCTCACCTTTTCTGGCTTTTAAATAAAATTTAAAGAGAGCTTGGAGTGCAAGAAATCGTTTGGCGTTATTTATCTTTGAGTTTATATTGTCATTGCCTGGATTCGAGCTCCGTTACTGATCCTTCGTCTATGCTTCCTTGCAGAGCGCGTGTTCATGGTGCAGACGGAGCAGCAGTATGTGTGCATTCATCAGTGTTTGCTGGCGGTGCTGGAGGGCAAGGAGCATCTGCTGGCCGATTCCCTGGAGCTGCATGCCAACGATGGCTACGAAGGTAAGTTCCAAGGTAGTGTGGCCTCTGACTTCTCGATCCCCACATGACTTCCATCTATTTGTATTTTTCCCTTATTTACTATCTTGGATATTAACTTAAAAAGTTCTTCAATTTATTATTTCTGCCGACAAAAAAAAAACACACACACACAAAACTGGACTCTCGGGCTGTTACTTAATTTAATTATTGGTGCTTTACGTTTACTTTTCTTTTTGATGGCTGGCGGTTTTTTAAAGGTTTCCTTTCTTTTTATTTAATCTTTTTTTTTTTTATATTGTAACTAACCAAATAATATTTTGAAATAATTTATTTTCTTCTTTCTTCTCACACAAACACACACACACTGTAAATCACACAAAATGCCTAACAATTTACACATATTACATTCCATATATTCCACAACTGCTTCTACTCCTGCAAAACAAAAAATGTAAAATGTATTTAAAAAAACTCCAACAAAAAAACAAAAAACGCAAAAAAAAATCACAAAAAAAGTGACTAAAATTTACTTAGAGCGCCCTAATGGCCAGCTACAACAGCCACAAACGAAAATGGGAACCCTGCCCATACGGGCTTCCCTGGCAAAGGCCGAGGAACTGGAACCGGATCTCATGGTTGCTGCCGACAACAAGGATGCAGAACAGCAGCAGCAGCCTCCACTGGCGGAGGACAAGGAAAAGCGGAAATCCCATGAAATTCCCATCGAGAGCAACTGTCTGAAGGAAGATATTGAAGAGGACGAGGATGAAGATGATAACGATGACGACGACCAGCAGCCACTGAACAATGAGACGACAGCCACACTGTCATCGGCCAGCTGTAACAGCAGCAGCAGCAGCAGTGGCAGTAGCAGCAGCAGCAAGCAGGAACATGCGGTTCTGCAGGAATCGATAGAGCATCCCAAGCAGGATCAGGAGAGAATATGCAAAGTCTCGAACAAATCTCATTCAGAGACCGATACAGACTCGGAGGATGATGATGACGACGATGAGCAGCAGCTGGCCAAGGATGGAGCTGTTGCTGGCGCTGAGGATGAGGAGGGCGATGGCTGGTGGTATTGAGATAGCAAAAGTCGCCTTTAATTTTTAATAGGTTTGTACCCACAACAAAAGCAACACAAGAACACAAAGACAACACAAGACAACAGAAAACACACAGCAACAATGCAAAAACTCTACACCAACACAAAACACACAAACAAAATCCAACAAAACACAACAACAATACAAAAACAGTACAATGCTGTACTCCAACACTACAAGAACACGACAACTCAACACAACAATACAGAAACACTACGAAAACAGTACAATAGCTCTACTCCAACACTACACCAACACTAAAACAACCTTACATCAACACAACACTGCAACACCACTACAGCAACACTACACCAACAGTACAACAACACTCCAAAACTACACCAACACTACAAAAACACTATAAAACCAACGACAACACAACCAGAACAAGAGCATAGCCTTGCCTGATATATAGATTGCTTTAATTAAATATATTTCGCTTTTTTCCCCCACGACTAAAACAACACGAAATTAACTAACCGCACAAAACGGCAAAAAGTAACTAACAAATGACACATAAACCCCAAAACACCAGCACCACCACGGTTAAAGGCATTAAATACAACAAAAAAATAAGAAAAACAAAACATTCGAAATCCAAAGACGAAAAGCGAATTGATATCTTAGTTTTTGTGTTATAATTTTTGTTTGTAAATTGTAGAAAATTCTTTTGCGACAAAATCGTAACAAAATAATCGTACTAATCCGTTTTTCTTTTGCAGATGACGAGGGCATTGCTGAGACGGGAATCTGAGGACGCTGTGTTGCGGCTTAACACTTTATATCATCTCTGTCTGCGACGATAAGTAGTTATTTTTTAACACACATACATATACTGTGTACGTAAAATCTGCCTGTGATGTGCTGGATTGTGATTTGTCTGCAAAAAAAACAAAAGAAAACAAAAAAAAAAAGCGGCATTTGGAGTTTGCTGTCAAGTGAGATGAGTCCCGCTGCCGTTGCCGCTTTCTCTGGACTGCTGAAGCAGGAGGCAGAGGGAGCAGCTGGGGGCGGTGGCTCCGTTTTGGCCCGTGCCATTTATGTGCCTGTTTGCCATAGAGCTGTAGCTGTAGCCGGCTTATTTAAGGTAGAGTGCCGCCAAATTAGACCAAACCAACAAGAGCGTTAACTAAACTTAAGCTTCAGGTGTAATAATCTATATTGCCTAACTATATCCTGTGTACCTTTTATGTCTACTCCCCTGGCCCTGTAGTTCTGTTTAGATTTGTAAATTTTTGTGTGTGTGCGCGTCGTGAATCGATATTATGACTACTATTATAATTATACCCATTAACTATTACTTGTAAACGATTGTGTATTATGTTTATTTTTATATAGATTAGATACGTTTTAACGATAGACTGTAGAGCACGTTTAGTCAGCGAAATAATGTTTGCTCTAGCTGCATGTTGTTGAGCCACCACAGCCTTCTTCCAATTTAGTTTTCATCTCGAAAAGATCAGAGCGGCAATATATTGCAAAATAATGTAGGCATTTATTTTAATATTCTATTTAAATATATTTGTATATGTATATGTAATTTTTTTTTGTTTTTTTTATAAGTGCATCTACACAACATCAATAAATTTATATACATATTGAAAGATCATGAACAAACGAAATCTTTTGTAGTTTTATTTAAATGAATGAAGGCTGGCATACTTTTGGGCAGATAAGTTCTGTAAAAAACAAAGCTAAGATTGGCTTAAAGACGGCGTTTCAAGTTTTTTAATATATGATGTATTAATATATGAAACTATATTAAAAAAAAACAGTGACTTAAGGTATATATTTCTTTATTATAAAATATTTTCATCAAGGGTTTTGACTGAGATTAAAAATAATACCAGGTTTAGTTGGAAAAATTCACTAAAACTAAGACAAAACTGGCTAAGGTATTTATAAATACAAAAGAATAAGTATAATAGAAAGAACACAGATTTTAGGTTTTTATTTATAAATAGATCTCACATGAGATTTAAAATTATATTTTTCAATTATATTTATCAGCTAGTTATTCTTCTTATAGATTCCTTTTTGAAGTCTAGTTTATAATATTACTATTTGCATATTTTTGGGCTGCTAACAAAGTATCTTAGGGATTAATCTACATAAATCGGTGAACAGAAAAATATATAGTAAGGTGTAAAGGCGTTCTGGGTAAATGTACAAGAAGTTGTTTAATAATTACTACCAGTTTATCAATAATTAAAAGGTTTTCTATATAAATATTAAATAATTCAAAAGAATTCCGTGTTAAAGTTACATTTCCGCGCAACAGAAGCTTGCTAGTTAAATAAATAAAATATCTTTAATTAAATTACAAAAACCATTTCGATGGGATTTCGATATTTCCCAGAGAGGAGTTTCCCAATCCGCAGACAAAGGCGGCGACGGGGGCAAGCGGCGGAGGCATCCCAACCATCTTAATGGGCTGAGCTGGCCAAATACAGCGAAAATCATTGGGGCAATTATAAAGGCAACCATCTAAATGTTGCTCCTGTTCCGCCTCGACTCGTCGTCGACAAGTTCCTGGAAGGAGGAGAAGAAGATGCAATGCGATGCGATGCGATGTGGCATGAGATCATGATCATGATCACCTGGACGACGCTGATCGTGTATGTCAGTGCGCGAGTCGGCATTCGTCTAAACAAATAAAGCTCGCGACTAATTGCATTTGCACTTGTTGTGCGATATTTCTTTGCTGGAAATTACACACAGTGGCCACAGTGGATGGACGCACTGACCAACGGACGGATGGATGGATTGGGATGTGCGATGCATTCATTGCCTGGGATACAAGCTGCATACAGTGTGTGCTCTTTGCTTAAAGATGGTTACCGAGCACAGTTTAAGACACGTCATTTGTCATTTATCTTTCGTGGCCTTTTAGCGTTTGGCTTAATTGACTTCGTCTCCATCATCAGTGCGCAGTGCCACAGCTCACAGCTGAAAACAAAAACGAGGTAAGAGCCATCTCCGTAATGCCAGCCAACCGTGAGGCACGCAGAAAAAAAAGTGATTTGAAGGAGATATCAATCGGGATGGGTGTTTAATATGTTGCCTACAAATATTTAAAACAACCAAAATACCACCTCTACATAGTCTCTAAAGAAATTATGAACTTTCTTTGGTGTCATTAAGATTCCTTTGTTTTTTTATTTTGATTTTAATTTGATAGAAGCTCATTCTGTTTACATGATGTTTATTCATTTGTTTGAATTATTTTGTAGTTTACAACTTCAATTAATAAATCAATTCCTACAAATTCAAGTTAAGCGTCTTAACATCAAAGCAGGATACGATCTCATATCATTGCATTTGTAATAAAACCTTAAACTATTTATAATCTTTATAAATAAAGCAAACACAAATTTCTTATTGAAATATTCAAGAAAATATGCAAATAGGTTAAGGCTAGAAGCTAGACAATTCAAATAACTCGAATATATTTGTAGGAAACATCTTTTATGATTTATTATTAACAACAAGAGATTTAAACCTGATCTAATTCTGTTTTTTTTTTCTGTGTTACAGCTGTCTTAGTCGATGTCTTAGTCGCAGACTTAGTCGAAGTTTTTGGTCTCATCATCTCGCACAGCATCTCTCGGTACTTGGTACTCGGTTCTTGGTTCTTGGTTCTTGGTTCTCAGTTCTCGATGCCATGGCCATTGCCTTGTCTTATGGTCAATACCAATTGACCGTAGTGCGGAACATTTAGCTTCATTACGTCGGGCCATGTTTGCTGCCTTGGCCATCATCGCACTGCAGAACCGTTTTAATTAGATGTAACCATAATAAATCATAGGAGAGAGAGAGCCCAAATCGAAATCGGTGAGGAATGCAGACGCATCGAAAGGGAAATATTCAAGTTGCCAACTTGGGCACTAAGGTCTGAATGCATACAGTGGAGCTTCGTCATAAAACTATTTAAATTATTGTGAATAAGAATAATTTTCTAGAACTCCTTTGGGTGTTCGTTTTCTCGTGTTCCAAGACAAATAAAATCAATTTTCTTTATGTTTTCAGATCATAAGTTGTGGTGTGTATATAGCTGATTTTCCAGTTCCCATAGAAAAAGAAGAAATATGGACAACAAAGAGTGATGTTCTATTGACATGCAAGTTGGCAGTTTCTGGCTGGAAAATCGCAAATGAGCCTGTGTGCCTGCCCACCCTCGAAACTCCCAACTCCCAACTCCAACTGAGAGCCTCCTGGCGGCCTTTGATGTTTCGTGTTGGCCTCACACAGAAAGAAAAAGGTATATTAATTTATATTAATACATTTATTATAAATCTTTCATTAATTTTTATTATTAACTGTTATAAAGGTATTTATTATTTATTTTATTTATAGTTTAAATAAAGCATACAAGGGGATCTCTACAGCTAGGGAGCATTTACTTCTTGCGTTGCCCAACGGTGTCTGGAAGCAAACTGCATTGGTTACTGATGAGGGAAGAGGTGAGTCCAAGCCAGCTTATTGTCTTTATTTTCCTTTTTATTTATGATTTATTTTCTATTTAAAATCCATTTCTTTTCAAAATGGAATATAAATATCAAGTATATATGTTTATAAAGTGGAAAAACGTATTACAAACAAAGAAAGTAATTCTAAAAATTCCCTTTTATAGCAGCTTATATGTTTTTAATAACTTAACTATTATAAAACCTTATAAAAATCAAAAAAACTCTCTATCCATTTAAAGTAAATTCTATATTTCGGTTCCGTGCATGATGTGTCCAATCCAAATGGATTATAGTGTGCTCCCTGCCCCTGCCACTGCCCCTTTTGGGTGGGAGGAGAAGAACTCCTCCTGCTGATCTATTAGAGCTGTTCCCGAGCTGGACTTAACCCACATTGTGGCCATTAAAAAGCCATTCCCCATTTGCCATTTGCCGAGGATGGCCATTTGACAACGCCCGGTGCGAAATGCGCAATGCAAAATGCAAATTGCAATGGCAATTGCCACGCTTCGCTCCGCCCCCCCATTCGCCCGGTTCTCGAGTCTCGAGTCTCAAGTCTTGAGCCTTGAGTCTTGGGCAGACAGCACCCACTGCTGCTGCCACATCTTAGATAAGTGCATTGTGCATTGCATGCAATTTGGTTGCATGTATTTCGCCGGCACAACCACAGCGGCAACAGCAACAGCACAGCGGCAACATGCAACACGAGCTCAGGGGCTGATCTACACAAACTTTTTTAAGGGGGAGTCGTAGAAGAAAATAATTCAAGTGTATCTATTATGGTTTCTCTGATAAATAGTTTTTGCCTTTATTTATAGTTTTCTAAAATGGTTTTCTAAGAATCAAAAATAAAAAAGAAGTTGTTTTATTTGTTTTAGTTGAGATACTTCAAGAATTAATATTTTTAAATCTTAGTAGAGGTTAAAAAATAGCTCTGCTTATATATTTGCTATAATAAAATATGTAGCTTATATATTTAAATAGTAACAAATAAAATAGTAAAAATTTTAGAAATGTTCTTTGATTTTCCCTTTTATTTAATGTTTTACCATTTTTATTAAATATGTTTGCTTATATTTTAGGCTATATATTTTTTAACAAATATTTCTATTAAATTTGCTATGAACTCTTTTATCTCTAAGGTTAATCCTATAATTATTTATAAATTTATTATTCCAATATTTCCTTTATCAAATAGTTTCTCCTTTTATTATAGTGATAACAGAAAATCCTTTAAATTCTTTAATTCCTTTGATTAAAATGTTTTGCATTCGCTTCCTTTTGATAGTCGTAATTTATTTGATTAGTTAAACATTTCTTAACAAGTGTAGAAATCGTTTAGGTATTATATTTTATTTTTAAATCAAAAACAAACCCCCCTTAAATACGCCACTGACGCGGACCCTGCAAACATTGCCTTGCTCTTGGTCTTGAACTTGTGAATTTGCTAGACAACAAGCCCAAAAACCAGCAGAGTCAGACACCATCCGCAGCAGCCACTGCAGCAGCAACAGCAACAGCAGCAACAGCAACAACAACAGCAACAGCAGCAACAACTGCCAGCAGCAATCAGCGGCAAGTGAATGAGCTTAAATTGTCCATGGCCCGAGGGGAGTGGTTTTCGCTTGGTTTTTCGTTGTTGGTAGTTTGATAGTTGGCGGTGGCCACGATGATGGCTTCGCTGGCTGATTCTGTAAGATGCACCTAAAGAAAAACAACTATAACTCTTAAAATTAAAGTATATATATCATAATGAAACAAAAAAGCCCTAAATGTATGTTTTTAAGCTTAGACTGTATAGAAAACTGAATTTCCAGGCTTAAATTGAGTAAAGTTTCCCTACTTTTGATTGAATTTAATTTGTTTTAACGCTTGTAATAATTTATTTTAATTGGGAACTTAAATTACTTAAGTTTTAAAGGTTTTAAGTATTCTAAAAATATTAAATAGTGTGTGGAGTTCTAAGGAAACTTAATAGGTATTTGCAGACAAGCTTAAAGATTTCTTAAAAGAAATGTAGTGGTAAAAATATACAATATTTTGTGTTTCCTTTGAATGTAGTCTTTATTTCTTTGAGTGCCTATCCCCGCAGCTGATATGGCCCTCTTCCCTTGCTGTTGTCTGACTGCTGCCTTGGTTGCATGTTGCTGCCTCAACGCCCTCAGTACGTTATTATGCGGCTGAGGTTGCTGCTGCTTGTCGCTATTTTTTATGCCGCTGTCTGGTCGTCTGTGGAGCATCAAGGCACTGGGGCAGCGAGGCATCAAGTTGCAGCACACACACACACACACACACGATCTACACACAACAAGATAGACTGAGGAGCAACCGCAGTTACTTTTGGCCAAGACTGCATAGACAAGCCTCAATTAAGTTGCAATTGCTGCAGTTGCTGCTGCTAAAGTTGCTCATGTTGCTGCTGCTTTTGCTATTGCTGCTGCTGCTGTTGTTGCTGCTGCTGCGAGTGATGTTGCTGCTGGGGAAGCGTTGGCGGCATCGGCTCCGGAATGGAATTCCAACTCTGCCATGGCTGCCCACGCGCGCCTGCTCTCTGCTCGGCTGCCTTGTTGCTGCCGCTGCTGATAAAGTCCAAAATGATGTACTGCCCATGTGCTGGTGGCTTATTTCGCTTTTCCTCTCTCTCTCTCTGTGTTTTCCCCCTCATTTCCATCGTTGTCCTCCCACTATTTCCACACAATTTCCTTTTTTTTTGTGCGACTTCAGGGGCGGCACTTGTTTATTGAAGGTGCTTCTGCTGAAGGAGTTTGATTACCAAATGAGGAGTTAGTTTACGTTAAATATATAAAATATATATTATATATTTTTCCCTAATTGCACAAGAAGTCCACAAAGATACTTAAAGCTTAGACTTATCCACAAAACGTTTATATATTATCTATAATTAATTTTTGTATAATACAATTAATGTACTTTTCCTGGCTGTAATCTAGTTAGTTTTCTTCTACTCCTGAGTTTGTTGTTTCATAATTTTAAAAGTCAGCTTCTTCTACTTTCTGTACTTAAAATATTTTGTTTATAATCTAAAGCCTTAGTTATTCTTGAGCTGCCTTAACTTCTCTTAACTCAGCTAAAGATTTATTGGTAAATCTTGTTGCCGTTTCAAATCATGTAATCAATTTTTGTAGTCGATCTTAATTTTTAATGCTTTATTCAATGATCACATGACTTTACAATTTGTTCAAGATTTTTGTCCAAATTTAAGGATACTTTATTTTGTTTAATATAGATAACTTATCATCCTTTTAGTTGCAATCAATCTCCTTGATCTCAACATGAACATAGGTGTTCCCTGTGCACCTATTAAATTGTGTCTCAATGCTTTTTTATGGTTCGATCATTTGGTTTTTGTTCGATTTTGATACTTTGAATAGAAATGCGATCTGTTTTATATTTGGAAGACCGCCTGAGAGCTGAGTGCTCCTTGCGGGCGGCCTCTACGTCTGACTGGCACCATGGCCTGGCCAGGCGTCCTATCTTCGAGGCCTTCTGCTTAATCACGTCCAGACGCTTATCGACCTCGACTGTGAGATCCTTGCTGAATTGCAGTAGCTCCTTGATCTCGCAGTGGAGGTCATTGACATGGCGACGGACTAGCTTTCGGAGCAAATACCGCTGGCTGTAGCGGATGGAGCTATATATGTTCGTCTCGGTCACCTCGATGGCCAATTGCTTGGTTAGCTTGCCGGCTCGTATGGCTCGAGAGCGTTTCCGGCAAATGTTCAACTCGGGGGACGTATCCTTCATCCACTGGTAGTAATCGCTGGCCAACTCTCGTATCTCCTCGGTCTTTTGCAGCACAAGATTCCACTGGTGGAACAGGGTACGTTTCTGGGTCCTCAGATGATCGTAGCGGCACAGGAGTTCGGTGATTTGGCACTGCAATTGATGCTGGGCTCGTTGCAACTGCCGCATCTCGGCCAGGTGGCGGGGAAATTCGAGGCATTTCTCCATATTCTCCTCCTTCTGCAGCATCGCCGCCGCCGCCTGATCCTCCGCCTGCGACTCAACGCCCTCCAATTGCTGATGCAATCGAATGTCGCACTGCAGGATCTGGATGCGCTTGAGAAGCATATCCAAGCCCATCATGATCGCGACCTCGGGCGCCTGTTCGTCGGGTATAATCTCCTCCTCGATCATTCCAAAGTTCTGAATCGTCAGCTCATCCGACTCCTGATCGCACTGTTCGGATAACTCGTTGGCCGCCGCCCCATCGTCCGGTGGCTTGTATCCCTTTGTGGGAATCTTTGGCCGGCACTTGTTCACCGTACGCTCAATCACATCGACGTCCGCCAGGTTCATCTTGTGATAGTCGAGAAGGCCGCCCAGCACGTCCGTCTCACGCTCCGATATATAGTCCCTAAGCCGCGGAGGCTCACTGGTCGACATTCGCTCCATAACGATCCTTTTCGGTGTTTAATTCGATTTGTTTTCGTTTCAGTGTATGGATTTTTGTTCAGGGACTGAGAATATTTTGTTAAACGAATGTTTGTCTACACTTCAGTGACAGTTTTCTAGATTTGAAATTGTATTTCTTCTTTTAAGTTGGCTATAGATACAAATACATTTTGTATGTATTATCTATCGTATGTCTAGGAGTTTTATTTAGCAAAAAATGTTCTGATTTTGTTCTTTAATATACGTTTAATAACATAACAAAAATGCACTTAATTATTCCTATTCGTTCTATTTAAAGAAAGCATTTAAAAACGATCGAAAACGATAGTCTACCTTGGTATTACCCCTTAAGAGGTAATATACACCTCCGATCCGCTCCTGGCGTTGGCTTTCTGTGCTGATAAGAAAATTTATGGTTACCCAGTTGCTCTGGCGGCATAATTGCGCACCCACATCCACAATCCACATCGAAAAACCCCCAGAAACACATCCATTCACTCCACATGAAGTCCGGCAAGAAGAACGAGAGAAGAATTGGAGGTTGAAGCGGCTGGGACTGGACTGGGCTGGGCTTTGGCGTGTGGCTTCATCGCCAATTCTTCCAGTCCAGGCCCAGCTCTGCCCCTTTCTTGCCGGGAGCCGTGCCGGCAGTTGACTTTGTTTACCCGCAAGTTGTAATTTTCTACGAAAAAACCGTCAGCCACAGAATTGCTTTTCTCCATCTCTCAGTCTCAGTCGCAGTCGCAGTTTCAGTCTCTGTCTCTGATAAGTCCCGCTTCTGTCTGTCTTCCTCTCTGTCAGTAGTACTCCCTCGTTTCTACACTCTCTTTGCACACCCCGCCTGTCCCCCCATGTTTCTTTCTTCACCAGCGGCTTCCTCGTCTTTCTTCATAGGTTCTTTTCTTCTTGGCAATTGCAATTGGTGCCCCGAACTGCGGTCTTTGCGGTGATCTTTCTTCTGGGCTTTGGCTTGCTAATTGCTTGCCAGAGATTCGGGCCTCTACTTAGGGACGAAGAGCCGAAAACCATTCACTGCTACCTCGAGCGAGCCTCGATATCACAAAAGGGGAAAAAATACATTGTCTTAACTATTTTATTTCAATTAAAAATAGTTAAAGCATAACAATTAGTTTTCTTATAAAGGGATTACCAAGGATTCCTTTAACTTATATTTATTAGAAAACGGTTTGTAGGAATATATACAAATACTTCTCGGTGTACACCTTTTAACAGCGGCGATTGACAGGCTTTTAGCCAGCTTCTTGGCCATTCCATTTGGAGCTTAGGCCACTGAGAGAAGGCATCCGTCGAATGCTGAATTGTCACATGTGGAATTTCGCAGGTCTCTGAGAAAACGCTTAGGCATTTGAGCTGCGGATAGGATACCAATCCCAACAATGGGGTCAGGTTGAGTAAATATTAAGTATTAGGTTGTCTTCCACTATAGACAAAGTGCCAGGAATATTTCACTAAAATTCCATATACTTCTTCAAGTATATTCATTGAAATATTTGTAGAAATTGAAACTTAATTAGTTTCTTAGAATACGTCTCTGATTTTAAACCGTAACTCCCTCTAACGAAGTAAATAATCTTCTTCTAGGATTAAGTATAAGCAACTACCCAAAAAATGCTTACCTCATTTGCATAATAATTCTGCTTATTCCTGCTTATTTTCTGTATTTGTAATGTTGTTTTTTCCTGCATATTTTAGATTGGCTTGAAGAGAAACAAAAAACGAATTATGAGTGAGAATGAAGGCGGTGGGAACGTCGGAACTGTACCGCTAAGATGCCTAATTACATCCAAGACGAACTGATGACCGATGATGGCCATAAAAGTTCACATGATCTGCTGATCTTCCCCTGGCCTGGGAGATCTTGGCGCTCTTCTGGTCATGCAGGAAGTTCAAGAGCGCGAGAATAAGAGGAGAATTACGTTGCAGTTGGTCAAGTCAAATCTTCGTTGGCAAAAATCAGTAGCTCCAGTGGCGAGTCTTCTTCGCAGATAAGCGATCATAAAATAATAATAATAATAAGGAGAAGCAGAAGGAGAAAAACAACTGAAAGAAAACGAGTAGCGAATAATGCAATATACATTAGATATAGAACAAGTCTATAGAAAATTACGATTTATGTAACAAGTCGAGGAATTCAAGTGCATTTATTTCCGCATCTGGAACTAAGTGGAGAAGCGAGCGCATAAAAAATAATACCATCAAGAAGGCCAACTGATCGCAGCGAGAATACCCTGTAAATTAAGATTCCAGGAAATAAGTTGGAGAAAAATAATGAGGAGAATGTTAGGAGACCAACTAATAATTGAAAGGTTAACTAATTTTAATGACAATTCCTATTTAGAAATGTACAATTTCTTAGGTGATTCTGGGATATAATAATTACTATAAATATTATTATTATTATCTTAGGTTATATCTTCCGTCCAACATACCTCTCACCGCCGATGATATAAACTGCCGATCAAAAAGCAAAGCAAAGAAAGCGATTCGCTAAGATGGAAACATGGTTGAGATGGGAGGCATGGTGGGGCAGTCCAGTTCAGGATTGGTGCAGTGCATCCATCAGAGCATCGCAGATCAACTGACCGCCGTGAGTCAGTCAGTCACCCATTCGGACAGTCGTTCGGTCAGTCGGTTATTAAATGTGACCATAAGAAATAGAAGCAACACGCAGACACAGCCGAAGGAGGGAGTTATGACACAACAGCACGTGCACTGCAATTAATTAAATGTAATATAATATATAAAGTAAAAACAAAGACGATTAGGAATATTTATAATTATATTTCAAACTTTTTCGTTTTGTTATATTTGCATTTACTTATCTTTTCTATTTTTTCTTACTTGTTTATGCTTCTTTCTTATTTTCTATTTGTTTTCTTATCTTTTCTTTATTTATTCCTTTGTTGTTGTTTAATTTTTCTTCTTGTTTCCTTATATACTTAATATAGTTTATTATATTATATTTCTATTTATTTTTCCTCCTATTTTTGTTCTTTATCTTATTTGTCTAGTTCTCTTTAATTACCTCATTTTTGTGTCCAGTGTAGTTGGACACAGAGAGATGGACTTGCAGAAATCATGGCGCTGCTAAAGCGTAAAGGCAAAGAATTATAATTTTCCAATCAACTGATAAATTTTTAATGATGCGACGGACCGAGGACTCGGGGATCTCTAATATGTTGTCCAAAGTGCATGCTGGAATACCGAGACCAGACCCAAGTCCACAATCCAGTATCCCGGTGTCCCAGTGTCCAGTCACCAGTGTCCCGGAGTTGGCGATGATGACCATGTGACCAGGTGATCATGAGCATGATCATCGCCTGGCAACGCCGGACATGTGTAAGAGGCATTCCCATAGGTGTGATTGCCGGCGCGCAAGAACAAGTAAGACACCAAATTACTGTTACATAGAGTTACACACACACACACACACACCGGCGGGTGGTCGATTAGGAGTGGAAAATCGATGGAAAAGCTGAGGGAATTACAGGGGAAAAATAGGCGCCGCGAATTCACCTGGTGACGTCTGTCTGTGGTGACTCCTCAGCCATTGGCACTAGACCAAAAAGTGGCTTCGTGATCGATACGATGGCTTTGCCTTACTCCCCTCCGCTTTCACGGGGAGATTTTCCCCCCTCTGCTTCTCAGTTTTCACGGGGAGATTTCCCCAGCTTGTAGTCAGATTTCCTGGGGAGATTTCCCATGCTTATATGTACATTTATCTTCTAATGGAGTTGCCAAAATCCAGGCTCTTAAGCGTTTGTTAAATGTATTATTTAACATAAAATTTAGATAAGTATTTCTAATTATCATATTAATATGAAAATATCTGGCTTATTGATTTAATAATTATAAACAGTTAAAGTATGATTTGATCTTATAAAGAATAAATTGAATAGGCATTTTCGTAGAAAACAAAATGAATATAATTCAAAGACTTTAAAACTTTAAAAAAGCACGGAAAGCCTTAATGTTAAGGGGATAGTTCGTAGATATCTTTAATAAATACCTGTTGCTCAATATTTATTTGTTTCGATTTAATTAATTATTAAATATAAAATTACAAAATTAATTTTCTTTGCTTTTTATTTATATATAAAACTAAGTTCTATGCAAGACTTCACATTGATTATCGCATTTTCTCACAGTCATGGGAGAGTTTTACATTTTGGCAAACGATCGATTGTGTGCGCAACCGTTATTTAATAAGGAAAATTTTACCTGACAAGGGGGGCTTGGGTTTCTCAGGTGGCGATGTGTTCATGTCTATGTCCAAGTCGAAAGGCGCCAAAAGCTTCGGTCCGCGACGTTCCTTCAGTTTTTTTTTTATCGTATTTTTTCGTTAAGTTTTCCAGCGTTTTTCTTTTTTTTGTTGCAGCCTGCAGCCCGTTGCACGCATACAAATTACGAATGCAAATGCGAAATTGTAGACCCCAGAAGAAGAGAACCCCCTTAACCCCTTTCTGGCTGCCTCTAGAAAAAGGCGGATCGAATGGACAGCAAATTGTTCGCACGCTTCGCTCCTAGGGAGAAAAAAAAGCAAGAAAGGAGAACCACTTTGGTAGGCCGAAGTTTGTATACCCTTGCAGTTTACAATTGGATTATTAAATCGAATTGGAGGAGGATCGTCGGAGACCGACGATGCGCTATGCACAGATTTGCGCTGACGTTGACATTGACAAAGAGGGAGAGAGAGATAGAGAGAGACATCCAAGAGCTGATCTGTGTGATGATGTCATTGATAGAGCTAGAGGTGGGAGGGAAACTGTTATAATTTACCATAGGAAATCGGCCTTCTGGTGCTTTCTGAGCGCCTGGTGCAAAGAATTAAGCTTTTCCTTGCCTATAACACCAAAATTTTTTACCAAATTTTCACTAAATTCCGAACAAATTTCCAGTTTGCCTTTTCGAGTAACAGGCGAACAGCAGGCAGAAGAGCGACGATGCGGCGACTCGGATTTGTGCGATGATTTTTACTGCTTAAAGCCAGGGTTTAAGCAAAAAAAAAAAAAATAAACTGTAATAATAATACATTATGCTGCCTAAAAGTATGCAATGCAAAGAAGACAGTAAGGAAAACTGTTATACTTTGTGATAGGAAATTGGCCTTCTGCTGCCTTCTGAGCGCCTGGTGCAAAGAATCAAGCTTTTCTTGCCTACCTATAACAACACATTTTTTTACCAAATTTTCACTATATTCCGAACAAATTTCCAGTTTGCCTTTTCGAGTAACAGGCGAACGAATTTCTGCGATGATTTGTACTGCTTAAAGCCAGAGTTTTGAGCTTGTGGGCCTTACACCAACTTTTTACCTAACCATTTCTCGAAATAGTCTAACAAATGGTTTTCTCTTATATTTCATGTAACAGGCGAACAGAAATGAATAGGCCGACGATTGAGAATCCGGGAGCTTTCATAAACTTTTATAATAGTACATTATGCTGCCTAAAAGTATGCAATGCAAAGAAGACAGAAAGGAAAACTGTTATACTTTGTGATAGGTAATCGGCCTTCTGCTGCCTTCTGAGCGCCTGGTGCAAAAAATCAAACTTTTCTTGCCTTCTATAACAAGAACATTTTTTTACCAAATTTTCACTAAATTCCGAACAAATTTCCAGTTTGCCTTTCCGAGTAACAGGCGAACAGCAGGCAGAAGAGCGACGATGCGGCGACTCGGATTTGTGCGATGATTTGTACTGCTTAAAGCCAGGGTTTAAGCAAAAAAAAAAAAATAAACTGTAATAATAGTACATTATGCTGCCTAAAAGTATGCAATGCAAAGAAGACAGAGAGGAAAACTGTTATACTTTGTGATAGGTAATCGGCCTTTTGCTGCCTTCTGGGCGCCTGGTGGATAAAATCAAGCAGCTGCTAAATTGGTACAGCTAAGTGGCTAAATGTTGTCAGCACAAAATTTCACAATTACAAAAAAGGTTTATTTATTTTACAAGCAGATTATCTACATGTAATATAAATACATAGGCGTTACAAACTTTTGTTCAAAGTTATAATACCCGGCAGGAGTATAAAAAAAAGATGAGAAGAAAAACGTAAATGCGTTGGGCTTAGCGATTTTCGCACATTTTCTTTTATTTTTCAATTACGACGTGGTCGAAGTGAGACAAAGCCAACAAGTATCGGAGTATCGAGTATCGGAGTCTACAGCGGGGAGGAGGCGGGGGGAACTCCTCAAGCCAATAAAAAGTTGATCGTCTCCTCGTTGGTTTTTTTTTTCACCTATATTTTTTTCCCACTGCCGGCGATCATCGCAGTTTGTCAATTAATTGATTGCATTCTCTACAATTGCCTTGGCCAACAATAATAACTGTCGTATTTGCGCTTAAATATGTGCATCTTTTATTCCTCAGCACCTTCCCCCTCAGATCGGATCGGATCGGGCAAAATCGAAGGAGGAAAATTGTAGGAAAATCGTTGGAAAAGGAAATCGTTTTGCTATCCATGTAAAAGTTGTTTTACTTCGTCAATACGCTCAGGGAAAAGTCATGGCTTCAAAAGGTGTTTAATATTAATACAAATATTTTGTATATATTTTAAGAGATTGAAAGGAATTTTATAAGAAATTAATGATTTTAATGTAATTAGTAATGATGTTTTTAAAGAATTTACTTACTAAATTATATACAAATTAGTTTCTTAGCATAACAGGGAAGATGTCTAAATAATATTGAATATTTTACATATCTAAAATGTTGATGTTTTTTACTTGTATTTTCTTCAAGAGCATTTGCAATTCGCAAGATAGCTGTCCAATAAAAAAAAATGGAAAAATAAAGAAAAGCCATACACTTGATACCCCAAAAAGAGGTAAAGACCGAGCCCGAGGGTCCGCCGCCAATTGATTTATCTCATATACTTATTTTCAGACTTTACCGCAACGGCATGTGACGGGAGTTTGGACCATGGTCCACTTGGGATTGCTTTGGTTATGGTTTTTGGCTGGGTTCTCAGGCTCAATTAGCCAGCGTTTTGGCCAAAGACCAAAGCGAATGGTGGGCCCATTCATTTTGCATTTTGAATTTTCCATTTTCCCCCCATTGAGAACTTTCGCCACAAACATACATAAATCCACTCAATGCAATTGACTTCAACTCATTGAATTGAAATTAAACAGAGAATTAAATGTGAATGCCATCGTTTGGAGTTGAAGAAGAATGATTTTCCCGCCGTTTTCGAATTCCCATTTGAATTAATTTGAAACTAAGAGGATTTCCCTGTCCAAAACAATCGAGAAAATGTAAATTGATAATGCAGATTCATCTACTTTATGGCTTTCCAGTTCTTCTCTCTAGAATCGGAGAGCTGTCTTGGTAGAGTCTCTTTTATGGGCCCCAAAATGGAGGAGGCCCCGGGGTTGCATTAAAGAACTTGACCAAATATATGCGTATATATTTATTTATTTATATTATTGCCCTGGTGCTTTATTTTGTTTTGTTTTTTTTTTTCTTCTGTTTTCTTTCGGCGGCGGCGTTTCGAAACTCGTTTCATTATTCTTTTCATTTCGCCTGGCTTTTGTTTCGTTTCATTTTTTAATTGTCCGCATTTGGTTTTGTTGCCCAATTAGGATTTTCTATAGAAAGCCAATGGGTTTATTTCATTTTATTGGCTTTTAATGAATGCAATTCCAAATCCACACACCACCATTGTTGGGGCCCTGATTTTTATGGGTTTCTAATTGGGGGAAATGTCAACTTTGCCGTCGCTCCGCTATCAAATGAATCAAAGGTGAGGAAAGGTAAGCAAGGTCGCCCTCAAAAATAAAAAATGGAAAACAAAGACGACTCGAAAATAAAAGAAGGAAGAAAATAAATAAGAAAACGATCTAAACATTTCTTTGGGAGATATTTGAATATTATTTGGATGGCCCTTTTTGCCATCTGGTTTTTGAATTCTGTTACAAACCATCAAAATGAGAACGAACTTTGGATTCCCGGATCTTTTAGCAAATTTGATTTAGCATGAGAATGGGAGAAATGTCTGCCAAATACTACTGTCTGAATTGTTAACTGTGTGTTCTTTTTAAGCATTCCCCATTTTAAACATCATTAAAAGGGCATAAATGGGAGGTCTTATAAGAGGGCAAGGTGTTTATTTAAATATTTTGGTTATCTAATATACAGTTCTTGTTTAATTTAATGTTAAACTGCAACAAAGAACCACTACGCTTCAAGGGTGGAGTATGCCTTTATATTTCCTTGCACACTTTACCATATTCTTTTTCTAGGATTTCCGCTTCTCAGGCTACGCTCTATTTTCTCTCTTCCCTTTTTTGCGGAAGTTAGCCCATGAAAAGGACAACAACTTGAGTTATTTTCTAACCCAAAATCGGCATGGATATAAAATTCAGTTCCCGCCCTGGCTCCACCTTCACATTTAGAGTTCCCATGGCCCGTTATAGACACTTCAAATATATAATATAAATTCTATAAAGTAGGGGAGCTTCCTCTTAGGCATCAGTCATGGGAATCCGCGGAGAAGCCGTCGTCGTCGTCGTCGTCAACAACCCTTCTCTGGCGCACCCTTGATCCATCTGTTGTTCCGCGATCTCGACAGATCTCCTCGATCTGTCACAGGTAGATAAAATCGGGCAGATATAAACACAGTTGGGACCTGAAAAATATATACGAAAGATATATTTTTAGGATCTCCTATTATTTTTGTAGTAATTAAGCTACAAATAAATTTAAATAAATGAAATGTCGGACTTTGAAATGAATTTCCTTAATGTAAATTATTGTTAAGATAGCTTTGCTAACTATAGCATTGTAATAAATTAAAAGACATTAAAATATTCTATAAAAACACATAGAAACCATTTAGAAACAACCTGAATTTTAATCCTATTTATGCGACTGCCGCTGTAGCCTCTCTTTGAACGGGTGAGAGATGAATATTTAACGGATGCTACCTGCTTGCTGTAGCAGCACTTCCCGTGCAGGATGCAAAAAAGAAAAAGGAAGAAAAATAATAGAATAAAATCTCACATATCGATCAACACAATTTGATTCGCATTTCGATCGTTGCACCCTCACAGAGTTTCCGAATTTTCCGTGGGAAACCCACACAGGTGCTGTTTCCAAAAACGGCAGCGATATGAAATATAATACTTTTGCTCATATATAAAATTTGTGTTCGTACTGTCTCCCAGCACAAACATTTGTTGCAAATATTTACTTAATCCGATTTGGTGTTCTCTGTGTGAGAATTTTCCTCGCGTTGGATCATTTTTCCACTTTTCTTTGTTTGTTGCTTTTGTCTGTTGTGTGTGGTCAATGGGATATTGACAAAAGAATGAGAGATCGATCTGACAATTAACGAAAATGATTTGATAAAACAGAAGCTGAGGCAGAAGACAACCGCAATAATGACAGTCGCACAAATCGACAAATCACGATCACACAGAAAATCACGATTTCTTGGCCCAAAAAAATTGAAAAAAAAAAACAGACAAACCTGAAGAAAAAAGAAGAAAAACTTTGTAAAAAACAGAAGCTAAGCAAGCAACATTGTCAATTCCTCATTTCGCTGGCCAAGCTGGCAACTTGAAAAGCCGAAAACCCAATACAAATCGCCAATCTCTTTCCATATCCCTACAGCTTTAGATCTTGCAAACTCTCCAGGGAAAAAGACTTAAGAATCGAAGTCTTAAATACTCTTGTGTATAAATAAAATTAAAATATGTGTTATAACTTGAAAGGTACTTCTTAAAAGGTTTAATTATGTTTGGGATATTAATACAAATATAATTAATAGTTTTTCTTATAAAAATAACTTCAATTATTCTAAATAAATTCTTTTAAATTATAAAAATGATTTAAGGCAATTTTTTTGATACATATTTTGTATAAATAACTTCAAAAGACTCTTGAATAAAAACCTCTTAAGCTGCAAACAAATATAAAAAAGAGATGTCTTAATCTAACATCACTTTAATTTATTTAAACTATTGTACATACTGCATATTGTTAATTCATAGATAAAACATTACCTGAAGTCATAAAGTATATTTGTTGTATGTATTTAACCAAGGACTTACCGAAATACCTAGACTCTTCGCTTAATAGTGTTACCCTTTCGCCAGACATTGAATATTGTCAACATTGGATCATGGCGCATGCTTCATTCAGTAGCCAAAGAAATTACAGAAAAAAAAGACACAAACGTTGGCAAACAACTCTCGTTGGCCCAAACGAAATGTGGCCAAAATGTGTAAGCAATTTGTCAACATGTTGTGACAACCGAACCGAGTTAAGCCCAACTAGCAGCAACAACATCTGCAACATTGGCAACAGCAGCAGCAGAGGCAACATTATTGACATTAGGGCACCTGTTTGTTTGCCAACTAAACTATGATTACCGTTCGATGTGAGCCCAAGATCATACCCTAACTCAGGTGTTATAGAAATTTGGCAAAGGTTGGACTATGGATGGGTTAGCAAGGCCTGGAAGTGTATCTACTACTTTACAAATTGTATAATAATTTAGGAAGTCTTCAAGGTGTGTGAAAATATTATCAGTGATCGGGGATCTAGAATATTTCCATTGCAATTTATAAGTAATGCTTAAAGCTATATTAAGGAATATATAATATTAAATATTTACTTAAGTTCTCTGAGTTCCTGTAAAGGATAGTTTCTCGGCATTGTAATCTCTAAATAAGCAATATAATTCAGAGCACTAATATCGCCTTATTCCCAAAAGGACATAAGTCATGGAAAAATAGTGTATTCCGGACTTCAATGGGGCTTCCTTTTAGAATTGCGATTATTGCTTTCGTGTCATTTTCTTGTCATTGAGCCGACAGCACGCGTATATATGTGTATATATATATATCCAAAAGGCAACAATATCAACAAGTTGGTCATAACTCGTGACTGACTGAACCGAACAGTTGGGGGAAAAAAGGTGAAGCTTCGGTTTTGACCAGAGACCGAACGTCAACGTTAATCACAGACAAAATAAACCCCAGACGAAAGGGGCGGGAGGTGAAGGGTTGCACTTCAAGAAATACTTAAGCAATTCCTCCAATAAATTGGTAAGCAATTGGATTTATTTACAGACTTAAGGCTTAAATATATATTTATATTTGGAAAGGTTGATAAATATGGCTTTTTGATATGGAAGTGTCTCAATTTTGGGTTCTTTTCAGTGCCTCGCGGAGTCAAGTGGCCAAGTGAAAGAGCCAAAAGTCTGAGAGCAAGTCGCAGTCGAAGCTAAAGTCCAAGACCCAGTCCAGGCCGCACTTTGTGGCCACAACTCATTGGCAAAATGTTTCTTTTTCTTTTTCCTTTATTATTTCTTCTTCTTTTCCTTGTTTTTTTCTGTTTTTTTTCTTCTGTTTGGTCAATGAACAAGAAAAATGGGTTTTCACGGTTACATGCGTCCCGGCGGCGGCTCATATGCATATGATGTGGAGAGCCATAAGTATGAGTAATATGCATATGGAGTTGGAAAATCGGAAAAGCCGGCGCGCAGGTGTGTGATACACACGGTTGTGGAAATTATACCCAAAAAAAAAAAACACACACACATATTCTGAACGAACGAGCAAACATCCTGTCGACGGCGGAGTTTCTCACGACTCAAAGGAGCAGTCTCTTTGTCAGTGGCAACACAACAAAAGGCTCTCGAGTCTCGATTTCCCATTCACGCCTCCACACACAAAAATCCAGGTAAAACCCAAACACAGCCAGCCCGCAGGTAGAGTGACAGAGGACACTTTTCTCCCTATCCTTTTTGCCAAAAATAAATTTCAATCAAGGGACGAGAGGTTCCCTGCCTTTGGCCCACTTTCACTTTTACGCCGGACATTTTATCTCCAGACATTTTCCTCTTATCTTAATGAGCTCAGTGAGTAGAGCAGAATGGCTAGCACCCTCTTAGGAAAACTGCAATTAAATTATGGAAATCTGAACTCCCCGTGGAGCCATTACATGGCTGAGCAATTTCTTCTAAGCCTAAGCCCTTTTCAGTTTTATTTTTTAAGGGCCGAGCAGCAGGTGGATCCAAGAACTTCAGGTGCTGAAAGCATTTGCCTGGCTTTATTGGTTAATTAAGCTGTTGATTTTCCCCGAACTCTGGGGAGAAATAAATGGAGGGGCACTGAAGAAAAAAAGGTGGATGGTATTAAAGTATAAAGTATTATTATAAAGTATTATAAGATTATTAATGTTTTTATATTAAATATCCATATGTTAAAGGTTAGTTACTTCTTTGTTTTATATTTATATAAAATATTAGTATTTATAATATTTATAATTAGTTTTTTTAATATATATTGCAGAACCTAATTTATGTATAAGATTTCTTACTATATGTTAATTTAAGAATAATTTTAATATGAATTTTATAACCCTATTACATTTTATGTTGAAATATTCCCTTATTTGTTATGACTTCAAAAACTGTTATAAAATATAATTAGCCAATAAAATATATTTATTATTAATAATAGAAACAAATTTATAGATCATCCAATTATTATTTAATTTAAATGTATATCTCAAACTAATATTTATGCTACGTTTGAAATAAAATAACTTCTTTAAACTAAAACAAAACGAAATATAAATATTTAAATTGAATTCCAACATAAGCCAAGCGCTTTACACATAGTTTTTCGCTGCGTGTAGAATGCATAGGTCGGCGATAGACCCACTTTCTTGGCTAATGACAAAGTCTGCGGTTAGCTTGGCATAATTAAAGTGCAGTCGCAGTCTAAATAGCCGTAACAAAAACATTAGAAAAATATGTGCAATCCGTGAGGGGGATCTCCTTTTAGTGGGACACGTGCTGCTTCTGCTGCTGCTACTGCTGACCCGCTGCCAGCGAGCTCGTCTTGGTCGCGTGCCCATCGAACTCCACCCATATTAACCCCACTCCCCGCTTAACCCTTTCCATATGTACTTTTGTATATATGAAAATATCTTGGCCAAGATCAGACGCTGCTGAGCACGCTCGGTGGTCAATCATGGCAGTCAGCCGGCCGTTAAGCCCCGATCTCAACTGTACCTGGCCGCGCCCCCTTCCAGCACAGGTCCAGTGACAATTTTGTGTGCAGTCGAAATTATAGCAAAAATACCTCCGAATGTTTAAGAACCTTTTTGCATACTTGGAATAGTGCTAAACTCACCTTAAAACACACAAATTAAATGTTTTTCTTGTAAAATAATCAAAAAAAGAATTAAGTATGAATTGGCTTTAACTGGATGAAGTTATTAAAACTTGTTCGGCGGCAGTGGGCCAGAGCGCGGGGATAGAGGGACTGCAATGAATGTTGCTTGTGGAGCAGCTGCAACAACTGTGAACTCGAACTCGTTCAGGCTCTCTCTGGACTCGGGGACTCTCGGCTGCCTTCACGTTGTCTCTCAAGTATTTGTCAATTAGATTTTTAATTGCTGAAATATGAATGTAGGCGCAACACAGCAACACAGCACACAGCCAAAGCAACAAATGCCTTGACTTTGACGTTGACAGCGGCAAATGCAACAGCAACAGCAACAGCAACAGCAGCAGCATCTGCAACATCTGCAACATCAGCAGCAGCAGCAGCAGCAGCAGCAACTGCAACAGCATCTGCAGCCTGTTTTGCTTGTTGCGTCTGCCAAGTGCTGCTGCTTTGTCCTTTTTCTGGACAGATCTGTAATAATTTATATAATGTTTTATGTTCATTTTAAGAGAAAAGCTAAATAGATTTATATTTTAAATGTTTCAAAGTGTTGATCAAAAATTGTATACAAGTTTTGTGGTTTTTATTGTTAGTTGAACTTAAGAATTACTCCATTTTCTGGATTGCTTTTTAAGAGTTTGTGGTATGGTTTATATTTAATGTTTAAATTGAAATATATTATATCAATTTATATTAATATTGTATAGCTTCTAAAATCAACGTACTACAATTTCCTTAATTTAATTTTTAACAATAAAATATAAGAACAATAGGAGAAAATAGTAACTGATTAAAAGTGCAGCAAATAAATATGTATTTATTTTTTGTAATCAATATAAAACTCACTTCTTGATTACTATATTAAAAAAATACATTTGCATTATTTATAGTAACAATTTAAGCTTAAATTGTGTTGGATTTAAACAGAGTAAATAGTTTTTAAGAGGCATAATCTACTTCTTGTTCTTTTTATAGAAAATACTGAAATGTAACCAAAAATCTCTTTGAGCCATTCCAGAACCTTATTTTTCGCTGAGATTTCTATCCAGCTTCGATCATCACTGGTGGCAGGTAAACTTGTTGCTGCCACAGACGACGACGACGATTATTAAATGCAACTTAGATCAGATCAACAGCAGCGGCAGAAGCGGCGTTAGCAACGGCAGCAGCGGCAGCGGCAACGAACGCGATTAAATCGAAATTCTATGCGCCATCGACCGCTCGTCGTGGAAATAATGCGATGCCTCCTGCGTCCCACCTTCGGCCATCGGACGAAGATCCATATAAAATCCAGTCATATAAAATCCAGTCAAGATGGATCGCGTGCCAGGAGACTGCGACTAGTTGAAATATTGTTATTATGCTTTGGCTAAAAGTGAATGATTGCCGGTGCGCCAGCGAGGAAAACCAAAGGGGGGGGGAAGAACTCCAAGCTTCATGCAGCTGCAGACTGCAGACTGCAGACGGCTGACTACAGAGAACTATAACGCAGAAGGCACACAGAAACAGCATTTGCAACATTTCCCCAAAAAAAAAAAACAGTTGCTGCTGCACTTGCCAGTTGCAACATGATGCATGCTGATAGACGACGATAGATTATCAGCAGCGTGCAACGTGCTACGTCTTCTGGATTGGTGAAGGTTGTTCTTTGGCCAGCATTTAATGGGTTATCGAACAGGTGATCAAAAAAGCAAAAGAAATCGCAGCAAATAAAGCCACAAATAGATGTGAAAATTGAATTAAAATCGGAGATATGATCATTAGGAGAAGACATAAGGATAGAGGCAAAAATCATAGGGAAAGTAGGGATTCTAAGGGAAAAACCTCAAGAATAAGTAGCTAATAAAACGACTCTTACATTGTTTTTCCAGTAGAAAATAATGACATAATAAATTGGAGACTTAGGAGCGACATTAACAATATTATTAGCGGCAATGTCTTCATTGGCAGCAGCATCTTCCACAAGTGGTAATAAATTCATTAAGCAGACAACTCTTGCGTCTCCTTTTACCCCTAATTCCCCCATAATCCCCTCTCACTTGGAGGCCTAATTAAAATTAGCGCCGGATTACGCATACGCCACGTGTGTGGAGTCAAGAAAAAATAATAAGGATTATGAACCTGGGGATTTGCGGCATAGAAGAGTTAATCTTTGCCAAGGTGGGGGTTGCCCCCGTGTGAGCAACGAGACAGACAGCCGGCTCATCATAAGGCAAGTGAGTACTTGGACTCATACTCGGACTCGTACTAGTATCGCCGATGTTTGCATAGAGTGCACTTACCGTTACCTTGCCGAGGAGGAATCAATGTGCGAGAGTCTGTATATAAATATTTTCACTTGCCGCACGGCTGCTGGCTGGAGTGACTACGAAACCCTGACTTTAGCTTCTTTTCTCCTCCCGACGACTGCCGCTTGCCACTTGCCATTTGCCACTTGCAACGTGCCTCGTTCGCATTTGGCCAAAGCATGCTTTTTCACAGTTGCTGTTGTCCATGCTGCTGTCGTGCCACACATAAAAAAAATATATCTAAACAATAAAGAGGTTAGTTTTAGGAAGAAAACATATTTTTAGAAATTATTATTATTCATGGCACTTCATTGGTGAAGTTTGAAGTATTCATTGGAGAATTTGTAAATACTTTATCGGAAATTATTGGTGCATTAATTATTGAGGCAAACTCATTAATAAATATGTTTTGGTGAACAAATAAATAAAGTCGTTTTCCTTCTGTAGCTGAATTCACTGCTCTTCATTGGTGAAATTGGGAAAATTCGTTGGTTAACTCTTATATAAATATATTTCTCTGAAGTTTGCGTTTTCAGCGGTTTGTTTTTTTTATTCCTATGGCTCTCATCAATAGTGTCTTTTAAGTGAAGATATTTATTACATAACGCCTCAATAGAATTAATCCCTGCTCTCATATTTTCTCAGTTTCCCTTCTGCCTTCCTCTGCTGCTACAATAAATTGTTGTTAAATAGAACAAATAACAACCAAGGGCCAAAAACCATTCGAAACATATTAATTCATATTAAAGAATAACTAGAAGGGGAGATCTATATTGGAAAGGAATGAGATGTGATTGTGATACCCAATAGAAAGATGGGTATGTTAGAAGAGAAACATGGGTTTTGTAAATTCAGAATAATGTTTGAGGCTCAGAAATGGGCAAGCAAATTCATAGATAAATGTAATGTAATTATATAAGTTAACCAGAATATTATTTTGTATTATATTCTCCATCGACGGTATCAAATTTGTGGATCCCACTTCACTAGTCATTCATTTGTCGGTGATAACACTCTTTGTGTGCCTTCGATGTAAGGAAAATGTTTCATTTCATTTGTTCTCTTCTGTTTGGGAGAAGTCTTAAACTTGAATTCCGACTGCGAGTCGAGATTCCGATTCATAATTCAGCGATTTGTCATTTTGTATTTAAATATTTCAACTCGTGGCTGTCGACGGCATTTGCATTTCAATTGACCAAAGCGAAGGGTGACCCACACGAGTGTTGAACTTTAGCGTGCGCCAAGAAGAGGCAAGCTCATCTGTGATCTCTGATCTCTGTTCTTCTTCAGATTTCGTGTTGCTTTTCACACCTTCCACTGCCTAAATAAATTGAAGAACGCTGCTAACAAGAATTTTGGGGCGGAGGAGCTCGAACCGATAAAGATATCAGTTTTCAATAGACAGATACAAGAGGCAGAGCTAGTTCTAAGTTCGCGTTCGAGTTCTTCTCCTATTCCTTGGTGCGTTTGACACACAACAACAAAAAAAAAAATGGATATACAAAAATTTGTTAGCGGCGATCGATTTTCGATTTGCATAAGTTCACAGTAAATTCTGAAACTTCCAATAATCTCGAAGGGGGCCCCGTCCTAATCGCTAATAAATACAGACTCGTATTTCAAAATGATTTGAATATTTTTGAAAGGGCCGGCCCCTGTGGCGTTTGTTTTGTTCGAAATCAAAACATTTCCCGCTGGCCCCAAGGCGAGGAAGAAAAGCTGTAATATTTCACACCTTTCCCTAGTCAGTGAATTGAGTTTTTCCAGCTTTTTCAGATGCTCCACAGATTTGGGGCCTTAACAACTTAATCAAAGTTGCATTGACCACACCAGCACCACATCGTCTCTGGTCATTCTTTTATGTTAATTTTCCCCCGATCGAAATACTATATATAAATATTCGACATAGAGAAGAGGGCTTTCCTGTTTGCACTCGTAATTCTCTTTCGGATCCGCCCCATTCAGCAGGCATTCTGGCATTTCTCACGATCTCTGCTCGAGTTTTACATTAGCTTTTTGGCTCATTGATATTTATGGCTGATAATTTCGGTTTATTATATCGGCGAGTGAAAGGTTAATGACGGAAAGTCGTCGCTTGTCGCTGGGAAATCAAAATTGAAATTTACCTGTTCTTTTCCGGTTTCGAATTGGTGTTTTTTGGGAATATTTTTTATGTTTCCGTATGTACTTGGAAACTTTTAACGATTACAGTCAGTTTCCCTACAAGGAAACGCCAGTAAACTTATTTAATATTGTTATAAATATTGATTGATTTATTATTTACCAATTTTCCTTCTTTATGGAACACAGTTATAAGTGGTAAATCAATATTTTAATAAATAAATATGCGGAAAAGACCATAATTTTGGGAAATTCAATCTTAAATTATAGGAAACCATTTGTACTTCTAATTTCTAGTTAGTTTATAGACTTTTGGCTACAAATATTGCTAGAAATTAACATTATAACTCTCTAAATGTGTTTAAATTTTATAAACTAGGAGATCTACAATTTTTGAAAAGGCAATCGTTTAACAACGAATTAAATAGTGATCTTTTATTTGATAAATTTTGTGGGATATAAATCCCAGCGACCGATTTCTGACTCAACCTAACTCTGAGCGCAGAGACCTTCATCGGCATCTCGTTTAAATTCTTTTGGCAAGCGATCTCTTCTAATATAATTCACACTTGATCTGAACGGACAACAACGACGATGCTAATGATGATGTTTAGTGGTTCTTTCTTTCGATTGTTATCGTTTGGGCTAAACCTTTCGCTTTGATTCGCTGCCAATTCTATTGATCAATATTTCCAATCGATTTTGAATTCATTTATCTCCCTCGACCAGGTAGCCAGGTGTCTGCTGGAATTGATAAAACTTCACGCTTTACATTTAGCCAAAAAAAAAAAACATCATAAATAATATATAAAAAAAAAGAGAAAGAGATTGTCAACGCGACGCACAATGATGATGATGATGTTGGATCTCTTGTGTTCTCCCCGAAGATCTTAAATAAATTAAAGCATTTGATGGCATTTCGGAATTATGCAAAGTTAATGGGACAGAACATTAAAACACATGACGATTTATTCAGATTACGAGAACGGCTGCAAAAAAGAACAAATAGAAACATGAAAGGTTTTGGATTTCATTGAGAAGAATCGTTGGGCATTCAGCATTTAATTTCTTTCGAAATACTTTCCTAAAAAAAAAGCGTTGCCAATTTTTTTTTTGGCAACACCCCCAAACAAATGTCCATTGTTTGGTCAACTATTTTGCTAACGGTTATAATTGTCAACGCTCAGAGAGTTCTGGCCGAAAGCAAAACAAAATTCGCATCTTTTGTGTATTGATTTAGATATAGCCCAGACAATAGTCCTGAAATTTTTATTGTCTAAACGCTGGGCTCTCTAGAATGAGACTGATGTCTGAATAATAAAAAAAAAAAACAAACAAAATAGAAGCCAAACGAAACGATACGAAACGAGACGAAATAATAACAATAAAATTGAACAATGGCCTGCCATAAATTTTTATTATATTTTACCGATAGTTTTGTCTTTAGTTTAAAGTGGCGTCTATCCATCTCGTTCTCACCGCCTGTCTTTATATACATTTCTTTTTTTTTATAATATATTTCTCTTCTTTTTTTTTTGTTGTTTGTGTGGTCGATCTGTTTTGCAAATAGGAAGCTGGCAGCACAGCAACAACAAATATGTCATTGCATACAAAATTTGATTTCATTGTTATCTCTCGTGCCGGTCTTCTGTATTTATTGAAAGAACGTGAATCTATCAGTCGGTTGATTAGGTTATTGAACCTGGCCGGCTGCGCTCTTTGGGCTCTTTGTTCTGCGATCTTAAGTATTTGGTATTACGAGTAATCGCAATCATACCTATAAAAGGATCGGATCTATGTAGCTGCAAGCTCGGGTCTAATTGCATCTGAATTAATCCGATTCGAACTAATCTCAACCCAGCCCAGTCTCAGGCAATCCGATCTGATCCGATTCGATCCGATCTGATCCGTTCCGTTTACAAGATATTCACTTTTCAGTCGCGGTCGTTGTTGGCCGGCAAATTAACGCTTGATTAAGAACAATTTTTTAGCCAGATGCTCAGAGAATCTAGTGCAGTGAGCGAAAAGTTATGTAAGTTATTTAATTAGTTTGTATTTCTGCTTTTTTTTTAGCTAACGAGTGTTTCTTTAAGTATACTTTACTGATTCCTTGTAAGTATTCCTTGTTATTTTCTTTAAATGGAAATCAATTTTTAAAATGTTAATAAAGTTGTTTAAGTTGTAGAAGTTGTTTGAAAACAATTATGTATTGTTGCAAACATACATAACTATATTAAATTTAAACTGAAACAATGTTGCGTTAGTTATGTATAATTATTTGGACTTTTACCTGGCTTTCCTTTTTGTTTCTGTTCAAAATATATTTATATTTGTTGTTTCATTATTGATTATTATTATCATTCTTAATTTCGTGTTAAATTGTTTTATATTTAAAGGACAACACTATGACTTTAATCTTTAAGGTTAAAGCATAATTAATTACTGAAAAATAAATAATTTACAACTTTAATATAACTTCTACAGATAACTTATTGTATCCTTTTATTTGAATTGCATTTTAGAGTGCAAATACTTGTAATAAACTTGCTTATATTATTGATTTTATAGCCTACATAATGGTGTAGTTTTCTGACTTAATAAATATTCCGAATTTTACTTAAAATTCACTTACTTAAGAAACAAATCCGCTTGCATTTTGCCAGTGCATGGTATATCCATCCTCCCTGACTCTCCGTGCTAACTGGTTGCTCAAATTGAATGTCCCGATGTCTCCTCGGGACTTCTCCAGTCTTGTCCCACTGTCTCTCCTTCGGCTTCGTCTCTTAAGTCTTCTGGACATCTCTCCTGAGTCTTCGTCATCGTCGTGGCGCTTTGGCAAAGTGCGTGGCTAATTGTCGCCGCTAAACTGTTGTTGGCATGCGTTTGACAGTCGGTCAAGTGGGCCTTCTGCGGCGACTAACTAACGTTAAAACACTAACTTAACTGCTCAACAGTTAGCTACGCCCCTTTGGGCAGCCAGCCTGGTCTTCTTTCTTTCATTTTTTTTTTGTTGCTGCTGCTGCTGCCTCCTTTGGCTAATTTATTTTGATTGAGTTATTAAAATACTTGTTTACACAAGCCTCAACACAACCTGCAGCCGCAGCAGCTGGTGAGGCGGGGCGGCATCACAAAAAAATATGAACTAATATCGTTGGGTGGAGAGATCATTCAGGCAGGAGGAACCGGCTCATTTTATTTGCATCGCACAGCTGTGACAGTTGTTTTGATAATTATAAATGTTGCCTGTTTCTTTCTTTTTATTTGATTTTACAACTCTTTTGCCGCGAACTTCCGTTTCCGCGTAATAAATGAGAGGATGCGGTTCAGGAGGCGGTTTAAAAGGTCTCTCTCTCTGTCGCTAAATTATCTTAAGTAGCTAGAAATTGGTCTGAAATTATGTCCAAGTTAAAGTGCCAACGAAGTGCACAGAGAGAAAATATCATAGTCTATCTAAATAATTTTATTATGAAGATAAAGAGAAAGGTCAGGGACTTCATTTATGACTTTTCCTTGATGTGTTTTTGGTGTAGTTTCTTTTATTTATATAAACTTGTTACTAGTTACTTGTTTAGTTCGATTTCTTGTCTTATTTGGTGTTGAACTTGCAATATATCTTAAAAAATAACTAAGTTTCTTTTAGTTTTAGTTTATCATTGATTTGTATTTGTTTACTCTCTATTAATATTAATGTTTTTGTTATTTTCTGTGCAGCAATCGAAACATTTAGCTTGGGCATTACATAAAATTGACATTGATCGACGGCGATCGGAGCAGCGAAGATTACGGATCTGCTGCTGCGACTCCACAGCATCCGCCGCATCTCATTTGGCGACACATTTACATTTGCATGATTATGAGCTCGGTTCCGGCCATGGGATCGCCGCCAATGCAAAATCCGATTTCATCGTGGAAAAAAATGATAAAAAAAAATATATATATACAAATTGTTTGCATTTTTGTGCAATTATTTATTTATGCGCCGCCGCGGCTGTTGGCTGTTGGCTAATCAATCGTTGTTAAATGCATTAACTGTTTGATCGAGCCATGCTAAATCGCTAAATGCGGATCCGATGGGATTCATCAGGCGGCGGCTACTTCTACATCTTCTTCGTGTTTTTTTTTCTTTTTCTTTTTTTCCTTTATCAATCGGAAGAACAGGCTTGCGACGGAACAAATCCAAGCTGTTTGCCCACAATTAACGGAGAAATTTCCACCCGTCAGGGAAAAACAGCGCCAAGAAAGGCGAAGCCGAAGCCGAAGGTAAATGTGTCAAGTGCCTCCTTATCGGATGCTGCGACTAATTAGTTGTTAAACGGAACTAGCCGGCAAGCGATTTGTATTTAATCGAAGTAAATGCTAACAGATCTTGGGTCTCAAATGGCCTAAATACACAAATAATTGATAATGCCAGGATGTTTGTGGCCAGGCAAACAGTTAATCATTATTAAAGACTTATTTTGATCTCATAAGAAATTATTTCAAGGTGAAAAGCTGTACAAATATGATTTAACATTAATATTCCTTTAAATTCTTTCTTTACCATTTAATATTAATACATATTCTCTTAATAATGTTTCTTTCAGGCTTGTTACTTTGTAATTTTTAGGGTAAAAGTAAAACCTGGTTTCTTCAAATCACTTAAAAATCCTGAAAACATCTCAGAGTCCCTCATGTCATTTAATAAGCAAGTTTTTGTCTGTTTTTTAAGCCTGACTTTTGGCTGTCAGTTATTCCCTTATATTGTTTTTGTATGGTTTCATTTTTTTGTGGTTAAACCGTCCTTCGTTGTACGTTTTTTGGGTGGTTTTTGCGTTGATCTTTATTTAATGTCGATTTTATGGAGCGCCACAGCGCTAAATTCTTTTGCCCTTCGCCGAGATGACTTATTTTGCAAACAATAAAACAATAAATCAATCAATTATAAGTTTAACTCGGCGACAACAACAATCAAAGAACGAAATGAAAAAGGCTTCGACAAAAGAGATACAGAAATACGAGAAATGAAAAGATACCGATGGAAAAAAAAGAAAACCGAACATTTTAATACGTACAAGTTGTGTCCATGTTTGGTCAGGCGAACGGTAGACTTGGTGATTGGGCCTGAGATGAGGGGTATTATATATACGATATATATACATTTATATATGGTATAAGTAATATGCCATTTACTTGTATAGCAACGGTGCGGATTTTCGGTCGTTTCGGGGGATAATTTGGGGTTTTCTCAGGGAAATTTCTATAGTTTTTTTTTCGTTTATTTATAACTTAAATTCAATTGGATTTTCCACTTATAATAAATGAGCTTTTAATGTAATTTCTTTTATATTTTATGTATTCATTTATATTTATTTATTTTCTTCATAGAACTCTAGTTAAAAACATAAAGTTTACACAAAGATTTCCATGACTTTTTATAGATTTTTGTGATTTATTGTATAGATTCTTTGCTCCCTCTGTAACGCCTCTGTGTGCTGCATATTATATGCATTATAATTTGTCAGGATCGACGAACAACCGACCAGAATAAACAATAAACAAAAGAGAGAAGCTGGCCAGCAAAAAAATAAATAAAAAAACACAACAAAAAATACATTTTGGGGGTGAGAGAGCCGTGTGCATTTCAACGGCAATTTGCTGAACGTTGTTCGCCTGTCTCGTTCGCTGACTGCTTTTGGATTTTAGCCAAAAGCGCCTCTGCCTTGGCGCCAAAGTGGGTCAGGCAGTAGCAGCAGCAGCAGCAACAATAACAACAAATATCAGCAGCAGTAGGAGCAGCGCCAGCAACAACAATAGCCGCCAATTTGGGCCCACAAAATTCCTTTGGCTGACAGGCGTCGACGGGGACTCGGATTCAGATTCAGAATCGGCCTCCAATGGTGGCGACTCCAAATTGGCCGCTTACGCATGCCAATTAGGCATTCGGCCCGGCCAAGATCCGCAAGATACGCCATTAGAATCGCCTAGAAGCCATAGAAAAATCTTGGAAAATATCTTTAGATATATGGGGCCCTTAAAGGCTTACAAAATCGTAATTTTAAAGAAAATATAAAGGAGTTCAAAGCTCTACTAATTGTTATTATTGTTAAATATTGTTTATATGTTGCTTAAAATGTTTGTTTTATAAGAAAAAGGTTTAGATATTTTCTGCAGAAAGTAGAATTTAAAAATGTAACCTTTTCGCTGATAACATTTCTGGGAAAATAGAAAAATTCCCAACGATTCCAAAGATCTTTAAGTCATGTACAAACATTTAATTTAAAGACCCTGAAAAAACACAAGTTAAATATCCCAAAATGGCCACAAAACACCGAAAAAATGGCAACCATTTCTATCTTTTAGCACCTTTCCGACGGCCATTAAATTCGCCAAGCCATATTTGAATAAAAGAAACAAATAAATTATTAAACTAATTCGAAATGTTTAAAGACAATGAAAATGATTGGAACGCGATCGTTTCTATTTTCTATTACTTTTTTAACGATCCATTGAGCATTGTCTCGTCGTGGCTTCTTTTGTTGATCATCTCTCCGGGGCTAATGGGGCCAGCGCCAGCGCTGGAGTCAGAGTCAGATCGATTCAAGTGAGTTCCGCGATCTGTTCCCGATTTTCATGCCAAATTAATGCGCTTTTAATGAGTGAGCAGCGATGAGCAATCAATTATACATACTCAATTACCGATTCTATGACCGCTATCGACGCTATCGGTATCGCTATCGATTTGCCAAAACCAATTGAAATGATCCGGCCATAAATCGAATCGACGTTACCACCTGCAAACTGTACAGTAATTACAGTAATTACAAGAAAGTAGTTGCTTAATAGTAGTGTTAATTAATAACCAAGAAAGGAAAGTAAGTTTAAATTCGTTAAGTAAAGATTCTAATTTTCTAGGATTTAATAATTCCATAAAGTAATAATAGTAATAATTTATTTATACATTAATCTAGGTAGCGGGTGTAGAAATCCCCAAGTCTATTATCATTTTCCAGAGCCAAATTAAATGCATTCCTTGCTTGGATGACATCATTTCCCATCTCTAAGAAACTCCACTCCACTTGCCTGTTTCTTTATTTTTTTTTTTGGTTTTTTGTAAACTCAATTTGTTTAACCAATCTCGACGACCTGCGTTAATTTTCACAGAAGCTGGGGTGAAAGGCCAGAGGCGGCCGAGAGGTTAAGGTGGCATTTAATTTTATATAACGGCGCTCGATAGTTTATCTTTGTTGCTGGCTGCCTCTTAAATACACAAACTTGTCCCTAGGGCATTATCGTCACTCTAAAAAAGAGTTAAAAACCTTTAAGTTAAAATATTTGCCAAAACTTTGGCTAATGAACGGTTAATTGCCGCAGCCCCCCAAAAAATCCTAGGCTCTTAATTGCAGTTAATGGGCTAAAGCTCTTACCTATTTCTGACACTTGATTATGCAAAAGGTCCCCAGCGACCCCCAATTAATTTCCACACCACAAAGAAACCCCAAAAAGCCTAAAGACCAAAAATCAAACACCGAAAACCAAACACAAGTCGCGCGCTTTCGCCCCGAGGAAACGCGTGCGATTTTGCTCGCGCCAAATTTGACAACATTTAGGAAAGACTTACTTAAAAAAAAAAACGGTGACGAGAAGCAAAAGAAATTGGCCAGGAAAAGCCAAGGTTTGTGTTACTCTTTAAAGTGAAAATATTCGGAGATATATTACTGAATTATAAACAAATTCTTTGCCTCATTAAAAGCAGGCTAGATCCTCTGTTAGGTAAAAGATTTCAAGAAGATTGAAATGTAAGTTTGATTTGTATTTAAAGTTACTTATAAATAATACATTACTTAATTAAATTTAATAAGAAATAACAAGCAAACAGATATATTCCTGTTCTGGATAATAGTTTATATAATTAATTAACAAATATAAATCGTGGCATATGCTTTAAGCTTGATTTCGATTTAAATATATTTTAAAAAGCTATTTAATCTCCTAAAATCATATTTCTTGACTTTGAAAACTCTTTAAACTCCACCTGAAGACAGAAATACCCTTACAGAAAGAGTATATAGTATCGATTCGAATATGTTTTCATCGATAATTACATTTGCCGTTGGTCGAGGAGACAAACGACAGCTGGCACCTGGAGATGCGAGTGGCTATGGCTATGGCTATGATGGTGAGGTGAAGAGGTTTCCCAGGTGAGCCGGGTTGGCAGGGAGTGATGGAGAGGGGGAGGGGAGTTACTGGCACCGCTCTAATGGCATTTTAATAATAGATTACGACGCCGGCGACGACAACAGTAGATTAAGACGGAGGCTGCCAGAAGAGATATGCCCTGAGACAAATGATGTTTGCCACTAAACAAATTTCGCAGACTCCTTGGATTTTTCTTCTTTCTATTTTTTTTTTGTCTTGCTAAATTTTGTTGTATTTTTATGAGTGTGTGTGTGTGTGTGTGTGTGACAGTTGACAGTTAGGAGTTGAAGCGAGGGAAAAAGCGCCTGAAATTGACTGGGAGTTGCGAGTTCATCGGCGAGTCGCCGCGTCTGTTGCATTATTTGCATAATTCAACTTTAATACAAATTGGCAACTCAAACAATTTGCGCTTGGACGGCCACACATTCACTTGGACACTTGTATGCGCGACGGGGATATGGACTTTAGAGATGCGTTCGTGACTGGGAAAATAGAGTGCCTCTAAATAATATTTCGAGCCATTTTTAGGGCATTATTGAAATAAAAGTCTACCAATTTTATGGATTTTTATAATAGATAGATTGTATAATTGTTTTGTATTTTTTTGTGAAGCTTAAATGTTGGTTTTATTAGGGGAAAACGTAGTGTTGAACTTTAAAAAGAGGTACGTATATTTTTGACCCACTTTCTTGTGAATGTTTGGAACTAAAACTTTTGTAGAACATTTAAAATAAACAATACAAATGTTTTATATACAAATTTAAATGGAAATAGAGTTCCCATTTGTCTCTGCATGAACCAGAAAACAAGCTATTTATTTATTTTATTTATTTATATTTTTATGGTACATTTATGTATAAAATAAATCAAGTATGCCATCTCTGCGCTGAGAACCGAACGCTAAGCTTATCATTTCGCTTGGGGTTAGTGTGTGTTTTTGTTTGTGTGTATTTTTTCTTTTTATTTTTTTTTTTTTGCCAGCTAATCATGCGCATGATCTTTGGGATGGATGCATGTGGGCACATTAGGGTTAAGCTCGCCTCGATTCCCGATTCCCGATTCTCGGACTCTTGACTCCTGGAGCCTGCGGCTCTGGTCGCCGTCTCACACTCGAGCACAATAAATTCCCATGACAACTAATTTAGCCGATCGTTGGCGATCGAAGAAGAAGTTTGCCTGCATTTATTTGCAGCGCTCTTGCCGCCGCCTTTCTCTCACATCTTTGCCGACTCTAGAATTTTTATTGACTTTGACTTTGAGCCTCAGTTTGAGTTTGTCGCCAGTTCCGAGTTTCTGCCGCTGCTCGCTCCGGCTCTGCTTTTGGTCAAATTATGTGGCCGGGCCTTAATGATCGTCTCTATGGAGATGCGATGCCACCACAAGCCACCAAATTCCACACATTACGTATACGCCACGTGAGACGAGACGAATTCAAAGCGATGCGATGCAAGGCTAGGCCATGAAGGCCCATGCAATTAACCGCCAAGTGTCAAAGCCAAGGAGCAAACAAAAAAAACAAAAAACCCGAATGGAATTGCAATTGCAAACTACTGCAGCTGCTGCCACCGCCACCACTGCCACGCCCACTGCGGCCCACAATTGCGGCAAATAACAATTATTAACTCAAGCGAATACCCTTGCTTCGGCAAGGAGTTTGCTTTACAGATAAATATTAAAAGGCACGTAGGTTTAACTTATAGAAAAACTAAAATATTATACTTCACTAAACCTGGAAAGACTTTGGTTTAATTCATTTTTATTCTTATGATGAATATAATGAATGAATATATGAATATAATGAATTCTTTAAATTGATAAATTTCGTAAATAATTAAGAAATATGTTGTTTTTATTTCTGTTCACAAGAGAACATACAAATATATTGTTTTATTTCATTATAAGAGTTATGGTAAAAGCTCAGATGTTGGTGTTTCGAGCTGGATTATATCATATAAAATATAAATAAGCTAAAAATCTGTCCTTTGAGTACCTCTTTCGTTACTCTATCCAACAAACAATGAAGGATATTGACTAGTCTCAACGGAGCATTGTTTTTCTTCATTGTTTGGACAGGAGCAACTTGTGGAACAACGCCAACGACATCGAACATCAATCTAAACAAATGGCCAGCACCAATGGAACGGATCAGCCTAAGAGACTCTGGGTTTCTGTCTGTATTTTTTCCTGTATTTTTTGTTAGCATTTTTTGTTGCATTTTTCTTGTTGTTGTTTCGTTAACAACCGCGGGCGTAATGCGGATGACATTGACGCGGGCCAGGCAGAAGCGAAGGCATCCATCTGCGGACCTGAATTTGGATCCCGTCCAGGAGTTGTCTGTCAGAGAGGCGGAGATTGCTCTGCAGTTTTGCATGCAGCCCCCGGTCCCTGTAATTTAACACCCACGCCAGCCTGTCACTCTCGAGATAGTCCCCTCCCGCCATCCTCGATCTTCTTCAGCGTTTCATTATATCTTGGCCTGGCCTGAATTTGAGTTTAGCATGTGGCAACGTTTATTATCAGGTGTCGTCGCTTTTCAATCATTTCGGTGTGCGGTGCACACTTCACGCGGGGGAAATTGTTTTTAATTGCTTGCGCCGTGGGTTCGTCGCCAGTTACACTCTCCATCAAGGCACTGGGAAAAAAAAATTGTATTTAAAAAGGGGGAAGCCCTGGCGAGTGTGTACGGATTTTTAAAGATTTTTTTTATAAGTTATAAGTAAATATCTTCTCACTCTCCTCTTTTTTAAGGCAAGTATTATTGCAAGTGTAAGAGCTGCTCCCTCACATGATTGTCCAAGGCGGAAGCTGGAGCAATGAGTAAACAATTTGGTCAATAATTTGTCAATCAAGAATTAACGATCGCCTGGAGGATCGAAGGAGAGTCGAGGCACTCGCTATACACTGGATGCTGAACATTGAACTTGGCCTGGCCTGGCTTGGCTCGGGGAGGGAGATACTCCTTTATTGCGATAAAGCTGGCGATTTTATGAGCGAGTTGCCAGCGAGTTGTCAGGCATAGTAAAGTTACATAACTGCAGTTTAGAGCACGCGACATTTTGTCGCAAGTTTACGGTCGACGACAGGCAACAGCAACAACAACAACTCCCAAGACTCGAAGATGGGGCCAGACAGCGGAGGTAAAAATAATGGCAGCCATACGAGAAATATGTAGTTCTTAAAAAAGCATCTATTTTCTATTATTTCAAGGACTATTTCTTTATTTTAAATATTTTTCCTACATTTATTTAGCATTGTTTATATTTTTAACAGCCTTTCTGTTGAATAAATGAATTCTTTTTTGAAGTTAGACTCAAAGTTAAATAAATTATTCATGTAATTATGTTTTCTAGCTTTAAAAGTAAGTCAAATAATTAGAGAACGTATCGAAATCTTAACCTCAACTGTAATTCTCCACAGCAGGAGCATCATCATCATCATGATCATCATCTTCGTGCTCCTCATCACAATCCCATACCAATTCCAATCCAAATCCCAACGAAACGAAACGAAACGAAACTGGAGATGCCCAGCATTGCGATAAGCCCCTGAATTATGATTAGACGACAGTCGTATTTATATATACACAAATGCTATATGGTAGATAGAGTTTTCATAGAGTCACGGGGCAACAATTCCCATTGGCTCCGGCTGAGGAGCCGCCTTTTGTTGCATTAAATTATGAGGCAATAGAACAATTTACAATGAATGAGTTATGGACATGTGCGGCCGAGAGATCAGCGAAATAATTGGTACTAAATGCAGTAGATACTAGAAGTTGACTCAAAGGATTTTAGGAAGAAAATATGGAAGATAAATTATTAATTAATTCATAAACACCAAAGTTGTTGTATATTTTGTATTAAGTATTAAAGGAATATTTAAGGAATATTATGTACTTATGTACTTTCTTCTATAACCTCTACAAATTCTATTATCTTGTTCAAACATTTATAACCGATTAACAAGAAAGGAAACTATCAATGAAAGATTTTATAAAAGAAAAAAGAATCGTATCGTAAGCAAAAAGTTAAGAAACGATCAATAGACAGCAATAAGACTTAATCACTTGGATGCTTGAGGTCCCCTTTGATGTTTAATATATTTAATAATTAGAGTTTCACTCACTGCACATACAAAAAAATTATTTTGTAAATGTTGTTGCTCTTTTAGCAATGTTTTTAATTTTTTTTTTTGGGTTTTCTTTTGTTTATCAGCAACATTTTCCAACGCTTGGCTGCATTTTCATTTTCTTAATCAGTCAAAAGCGCAAAGATGAAGTGGAGAAGCACACCGTTCTATGGGTGTAATTACTGCCATATATATATATATATATATATATATGTATATATATAAATATAGTATATATATATATGTACTCTAAGCCTAGAGTTATATAGTTGCGAGGCAATGAGCATGGCAAGTGCTCTGTTCTTCCTGAGAAATCTGCCCTTGCCATAATAGTTAGTTCGAGGAATATTATATAATCTAAGCTTGGGGCTTAAATACCCTGCAAGAGGATAGGGAGTTTGGGCATTGAGTAGAATTTCGGAAATATTAACGTAAGGGGGGAGCACTTAGAACTATAACATATTATACTTTTAAAAGACTTATTTCGTTTTTTATATAAATAATAAAAAGGGAGGCTCTTAATGTATTTAAAAGATCTCCTAATTTAATATTAATTCAAGAACAATAATAATGTAATAATAATAACTATATTTCCATGGTATGTTGTATGTGGCATATTTTTTTTTTAACGATTTTTCCACCTGCTTTGCTCGGTTCTTTTTCGTTGGTTCTATATGATTTATGATGCTTGAAAGATAAATATTCTGGCAAAAGCTCTCGTTAACTGCGCCTGTCAATAGTCGCTCGCCGATGTGTGTCTTATATCTAATATTTATATATATATAAAGTATACCCCTCCATTCCAGCTCCTGATAATGATAATGATAATGATGTTGTGTATGTTCAAAGTGTCAATGCTCTGTAGCGGTTATTTTTTTAATTTCTCTGCAGCCCCTTCCTGTTTTTCCACACTTCTTCTTTGCTTATTTTTTTATAGTTATCTGCCTTGGTCCAAGTGCTCCCACTTGCTCAATGTCGTCGTCCCACTCTCTCAATGAATATTACGTATACGCCATGAAGGCGCGAACGATTCTTTTGGTGTGAGTGCGCAAGCGCGAACGCGTGCTTCTGCCCAAAAGGCATTTTTATGCTATAATTTCGGTAAAACGAAGAAAATTGATAATCACAAGGCTGCACTAGCTACGTTTGTGGCTAGCAAAATAGTGGCTTTTCTTCTTTTTATATATTAACTACTCAAGGTAGTATCGATCTAGTACTCTTCTCGAGAAATAGAAAACAAGCTAAGCAGGCCTTGCCCATTGCCTGCTCATGAGCATCAGATCAAGGTAGCTTTCACATATCAGTCACAGACAGTCCTGAGTGCTATCGTTGTTGAATATTCTAAAGTTTTTCTCCAGTTTTTCTCAACGGATTTTGCAACTGCCCTTCATCAGTATTAGCTGAGGTAAGTTGTCACAATTCAGTTGTACCATAATCCTAGTCGTATATATATTCTCAGTCCAGATCCGTAGAGTCGTCAGCATGGTACTCTTATATTGGCTTGCAGTAAGCCTTAGTCAGTTGCTGCCGGTCATCGTCTGCGTGACCTTCAGAATCGCTTATCATCGCTTGGTTTTTTTCGTCGAGAGCTACTACCTGGAGAAGTGCTATGCTTATGAATCACAGCTGCTTCTGTACGATGTGATCACGTGTACTATTCTCATCGTTTTGTACCAGATATTGCAATACCTGGACCGTGTACAAGTTTTGTTAGGAGGTACAACATTATATCTGGTGTATCAGGACAACCATATGGTAGAAGATTTCGAATGAAGATTCATCCTTCAGCCAACACGACCGGAGGACTACACACATCTGATACTGGCATATATATACATATAAACTGATACATAAATGGGTGGATGGAATCAAGTCTTTGCTGCCGATGGCTGTACACTTCCAATAGTTCATTGGCATTGCTCTCGTTTGGAGATACAAATTGACAAGATATAGCAGAGTATTATTAAAAATTTACATCTTCACACCAAAGATGAATGTACAAAGTATTCGTTTTCATTTTTGGCATTCAGATTACGCTGTGAATATATATTTAACGTAACGTATTTAAAACCCGTAAAAAAGTGCTTAAAAGAAGGCAAAAAAATATTTGAGGTACCAAAACTATTTTCTTACGATATAAAGCATAACTTTAGAGGCCTTTTTAGGTGTTTAAAAGATCCTAGTAATTTCTGCAACATCCCCCGATAACTATTTCCATATTTAAGCATTTTGACAATATATTGGGCTCTGTTTCAATCGATTTTCACTTGAAACCACGGTCGCTGACTTAAATTGTAATCGAAGTTGCAGTTGTGGCCGCAGTTGCACTCGAAGTTGTATGTGTGGCTCTTATGCCTTTGCCGTTTCAGTCGGCCGATGCCTTGAATTTTTTGTTGTTCGCTTTGATGGTCGCCGCATTCGCATAAATCAATAAAAGCGGAAGAACTAGAAGCAGGAGCGGTCAACAACAACAATAACCAGTGACTGGTAAACGAAAAAGAAACAAAAATAACGAAAAGAAGCACCAACAGTGAAAAGGCAGTGAAATTTCCCTGTCCTGACAGATAAGGCATAAAATTGCAGAAGCCCATAGATAAGCCAGCATTTGACTTTAATAAATTTTAAAGGCGGGAAAGGATCATAAATATCTTTTATCATGGTCATATATATTGTCGAAACTTTGTGCAATAATAAACCACTTTTCTGCTTTCATTTGATTCATTTTCTGTGGCTTTCGATTAGGTAAAATAAAAATAATCTTGAATTTAGATATTTTGGCTTCTTCTAAAGAATATTCTTAATGGAATCTTCGCTATTAATAATTAAGAAAAGAAGCATCAAGAAAACCACCTGCTCCTAAGCCAAGTCCAGGAATTTCGATCCCTGCTATCAGGTGCTTTATAAATTTTATGTTTTATTATTCAGTTTTTGGTTCGAAACAACAAATTGCAATTTTTACGAGTGGGAATATTTTCTGGTCGAAACGAAACTTTCTTCCCCCACAAAAAGATCGATAAGAATCAGTGGAACAAGTTTTAAATGCCTTCTACGAGGAGTTTGGAAAAGATGTCCAAAAATCAAAAACAAAATGTACGGAAAATTGAAGAGGAAAAGTCAACGAAAAACACACACAGGTCGGAGGTGGGTTCCATAAATTCTCATTAGAAATGCAAGGCGGTGGCGGCGGCGGCGGCAGCCAAATGATAAGAAACTTTATGGCCTTGCCAAGATATAAAAACCTGGCTCTAATTGAAAATAAAAATCAAGGCAGACGAACCCGTGCGCTGCTGTTATTGAAAACGAAATGAAAATTTAAATAATTTTTGATGAAAACTTGTCTCAGAAGGGGGAAGAAAAAAAAAACGATCATAAAGAAGACTATATCTACATCTGTGTGGAGTGTGGAGTGTGGTGTGTGGTGTGTGTGGCATTTAAGTTGATTTTTTTCGGTCTTAATATTCGTGCTACCGTTAGAATCAAAGAGTGCCAGGGCATATGGTGGAGGGGGAGAGCGAATGGCCGGGAAATGGTCGGGAAAATGAAAATGGTTAGAGCGTCAAAGTCGACGCTTCGCCAGTGCCAGCTCACAGCTCACAGCTCACAGCGCCCAGCGCCGGCGTCGCTTTGGTAAAACATTAATTAAATTAATTAACCAACTCGTGCCAAGAATTTCATACGGAGGAACGAGCCAAGATGAGCGCAGTAAACCAAAAAGGCATGCTTGCCTTCTCTATGCCTCTATATCTCTCTATATATACCCGTGTATATATATAAGTATTCCAGACATCATCGCTTTGGAACGCATAATTAATGCGCTCAGTGCGCAGAACCAGATTAAAGTGCACACACAGACACACACGAGAGCTAAATAAATAAATATATACATATATATCCATATATATATATCGTTTATATTCTACACTACAGGTGCTGTTAAGCCAGTCATCTGTGTCCGTCTTCCGGCAATTGAAAAAGATTCTCTCAATTAAGTAATGGCAAGACGAGTGGGTTTTACTTTTAATGCTACTTTTCCCCGAATTAATAACATTTAATGGTATTTTAAGAGGCTCTAATATTATGTGGCCTTAACCACAGATATTATTATGATGTAAGTGGGCCAAGATCTTGTATTAAAATATATATGGATTATAGATTTCAATATTAAATAATAGATACTATATAATTTTGACAATTTCTTTTGTTTTATATTTGATTAAAAGTGTTTAATTTATTAAAATATTATTTATAATTATTTTTGTGTAGGTTTTTATTAAGCACATATATTATAATTACATTTTTCCATGTCTTCAGTATATTTTTAACAATTTCAATTAATTTCCAAGACAGTTTCCACCGCTCATTGACAAAGATAGAAGATAATCCACCGTTTTCAATGATCTATAGAAAAGTCCAGTCTGACGATAGACAAAACCAAATCCCATTGATAAATGTACTTTTAATTCAGTGTAAAAAATCTGTAAATGTGATCCAATTTTTCTGGGCCCTTTTCCTTGGCCTCGTCTCGCTGTCGGGCCCTTAGGGCCAATTAATCTCGAGCTGACTGCTGAATAGGTTTTCCATATCCGTTAACAGTTTTGGTGGAATGTGAAACCCCTTCGACGACACGTGCCAAGAGCGAACAAAAACAAAACCAAGAGACTAGACATCAATCAATTGCGCTGATTGAATGCATTCGAAACCGAAAACCAAGAAAAAAAAAAAACACCGAGAAAGGGGCAGCTGCTGCGAAAGTAAACACAATCAAGGCAAAAAAAAAAGTTACAAAAAATAAGAGAAGCGACAAAAGCACGGCCACAAAGTGTGAAGTTCGAAATAAAGTGGCGCTTAATTGCGAGCGATTAATGAAGCAAGAATCCCCAAATCCCAAATACCAAAAATCCGAATCCCAAAGCCCAAAGCCCTAGGGCATTTCTCTCTTTCTTTTTTCCTTTTTTTTCGCCTAGTGTAGCCGCCGCTGTCGTCGCCTGTGTCAGGTGTCATGTGTCAAGTGTCAGGTGTCGCGGCGCGGGGCAAAAGTTTAACGGTTCTCCGCAGCCACCAACCAACCAATCAACCGATCGACTAAAAAAATCAAACTAAATGAAAAACAGGAAAAAAGAAACAAAACATCAGCTAAACCGAAAAGCTTACAACCAAAAAAATTAACACGAAAATCGCCGGCAGCCAAAATGGCCAACGAACTTCATTCCATTGGCAATTGGAAGGTCGCCATTTAAGCATTTATTTATCCATCAACCTTAAATATGGTAGCGAAAAAAAAGACAAGCACACAAAACAAAGGGCAATATATCAAGTGCAATAAACCATAAACCGATGGACTCCCCAAAATTGATTATAAAAACTGCAAAAGAAAACTGCAAAAAATAAATAACATATGCACGCGGGGAAAACAACAAAATATACTTTAAGCGAATGGTTACATACCCTAGCTGATAATTATTTACTTTTCTTTAAAACAAATAGGAAATTCTTCATAAATAAATTTAAATGAAGACAATGATAAGTATTTATGAAGCTAAAGTTGTATTATTAAGTATTAAAAATGATTTTATTGACAGAATTTAAAATGAAATGGTTTTTCAACGCCTAATTTAAATTTATAATAAAGCTCAGTTGTTAATAATACTATGTTTATTGGTTTTAATATTTATTACGTATTATTTATATTATAAATTCTTCTTATAATTCCCATTAATTTAATTTAAGAATCTATTTTTCTATAATTTCTTTATTTCAGGTATCCAAGTAAGTATCCAAAGAATTCGTTGATGAGGCTTTAGATAATGTCATGAATTTATTTCCGTGCCGATCATGTCACGATCGTATCTCTGGGATTATGCTAAGCTTAAGTCTTTAATGTGAGAGGATACGGCGAGTGACATATTTGGCCATATTTATTTGCATAACAGGTGTCAATCTCTGGGGGGATTAAAGCTATCATTCCACTGATTGCGATGCATTCTGGGAAATGTAATAAATATATTTAGATCCTACTCCTGATACCCTGTACTGGTTGAGTTATCTGGCACAATGTGCGCATATTGAATGCTTCGGCTTCTGCTTCCGATTCTACATTTTGGATTCCCCGATTCTCCGATTCTCCGTGACACAATTCCGAAAATAATGGAAGCGAGAGGGGGAAGAAAGGCGACGGAAGTGTGGACTCTCTGACTTTTTCCATACACTTTATTAATATGGAGAACGGCAGCAGCGAGCAGCACTTGCCGCAAATGGAGTGCCAACTTCCGATCATATGTGCCTGCCTCTATATAATTTACAAAAAAAAAAAAGCCTGCCAGCGAGGAGAAGAAGAAGCCCCCAAACCATAAATATAAGTAAATGTTGACAACACTGGCCGAGCATGACAATTGCCACCTGCTGTGGCTGAAAGGAAATCCCATTAATGACAAAATCAATAAACTCATGCATATTTCCATCAATAGCCAAAACACACACAAAGCCCAGAAAAAATAAACAAACCGAAAAAAAAAGAAATACACAAAAACCAGCAGAGAGAATGCCGTTAAGTCAGCTTGCCATTCGATAAATACAATATTAAATTAAATGCCATCCAATTCCCCAAAGACAGAGGGGCCAAGATCTAACTAATTAAATGGATTCTTCAAGAGCGCGCTCAGCAGGGGATCAAGGAAGGCGAGAATCAAATTGATTTGCCATATAAATCATCAAGAGATCGTCACGAAAATAAAAAATATATATAACTTCTCTTGGGAAAAGAGAAACCAAAGCAAAGAATTCATTTAAAAATTAGGAACTACGTTGTGCAGATTAAACGTTTTTGAACAGCTTAAAATATGGAATTGATAAGGAATTTTTTTTGTAATTTGCCGATATCAAGAAAAAAGGAATAAATACATTGAATATTTCATATTTAATGCAATATGCTTCCTTTTGTCTAAAGATTATAGACAGATGATTAAGATATATCAATATCCTTGGTCTAAAAATATACAAATCATATGTAAAGTCTTAAAAATATTTATTTTAATGTTTATTGTGTCTGTTTAAATATTATAAAAAATATTCTTAGCTACAGAGCTTCTAACATAGCTTAGATTGTATTTTATTATATTTTTATTTCATATATTAAGTTAAATTATTAGGTTAAAAAATAAATAAAGAAAATATAATCGATCAAAGAAATATGCATTGATTGTCCTGCGTTCTGTTACTTTTCAATTAACTTTGATTTGAAATAAACTTAATGAGACTACAATGTTTGCATTCGAACGGATTATGCAATCTCTGCACAATCTTCAGCCGATTGAGTGTTTTCTTCCGGCAATCCGGCCAATCCGTCAATCACTCAATCAGTGAGAGACTGAAGGAAGGCGAACCGAACAGTTTGCCGTTGCATTAATCACCCAAAGCTATGCAGGCAAATCAGAATGAATCCATCGATCGCTCGTTGGATCACACACACTCATCATAATTATCGATGATAGCTCCGGCCTCGACATTGACTCCAACGTGTCATGTCGGATCCTCTCTCGCTCTGCTGCCTTCCCAGTGAAATAATGCCTAATTGAAATAATGTCGATCAGTAATTGCATCAATTAAATCGACAGCAAATCAACGCCAGGGCGGAATGAATAATCTGCCAATTATTGACAGAGTGCAGAGTGGCAGAGTAAAGCATTTACAAATAAACTACAATGGCATGGAGTCTCTTAATTTTTGTTTTATAAAATCACTAAATATATAAATACAAATTGTGGAGATAAATAGAAAAAATAGAAGAAATACCAAGTACTTTTGACCACAGACTAGAATGCTTTAATCATGTGGGTTCGATTATATATTTATTACATAATATAAACAATTCCTTATCCATTTAAGCTCCTTAATTGATTTGATGGAATCGGAACCGAGGGTCTAGCAGTCACGACCCAAAGTCCAGAGAATGAGGCACTATTTGTGGGGGGAACCCAGTTAGCTGTGAGCCATCCGCTTGAATTTATTTTTTCACTTTACGTACACAAAACAGAGATCAATATATTTATGTGGTAAAAACTTACAATTAAATATAAAACAACAAAAAAATCGAATTATAACTTTGTGATGGACTGGGGTCTCCTCCTGATGCAGATCCTCTTGCTACTTTTTGACTCTTCCAAGGGGGAAAGGCACGCAAGGAATGTCGTGCCGCCGCGGTGCAAGTTCTTGACGGAAGATCCCTATCAGATCTACGAGAAAAAGTGCAGCGGCACTTATCCTTTGGTGGCCGTTACCAAATACCGGGACACGCTGATCAAGATCGGGGAACAGGTCTCCATATACATGCCCATATCCTTGGATATTGTCCTCGTGGTGCAGAAGTTCTCAAAGCTCCACAGCTGTCATAATTTGCAGTTTAAGGACAGCAATATATTCCACTGCATGGATAGCAATAGAAATAATACGATCATTCTGGATGATGCCGACATGTTCTGCTTCCCGTTTCACATCCAGCTGCCGGACGATTTGATGAACGAGTGCCTCATCGAGAATAAGATGACCGATGAATACTACTACCTCGACCAGGTCGTCCACTCCAAGCGAGGCATCATGCACTACACCTACAGCGAAAGCGGCGCCCAATCTTTACATTTCCCGATGCTCCATCCTGTTCTTCTCTTCATCATCGTCTGCCTTTCGGTATCCACCTCCTCCTTCTGGTGGAGAGTCGTAAATTTTAATGTCCTTTCCCATTAAGATTAATTGATTGGATGAGCACAGAAAATACTGAGCAAGAGTTATGGAAGACAACAAAAATTTATTGTTTAATTCACTAAACTGCCCGCCTTATCGCTGTCCTTACTTATACTTTTATACTTTATGGCGAAGCAAAATTATTATGTATTTACGCATTGTTTGTTTTCTTTTGCAAGGCAGGGAGGTTCCCTTTTCCGCTTCTTTATTTTATTTATTTATTACCATTACGTTGAGTTGTTACAGATCACAGATAAGTTTCGATGGTTCCTTGTTGCCAGCAATTTGTTTTGCGATGATTTTTTGATATTGTATTTCTACATTAATTATTATCTATGATTGTAATTATATTAAGTTAGTTAGGGTTGTTGCACGATATATTTAATACACCTTTTGATCAATTGCCACTATTATTTATAAAGAATACTTTAATATCGATCATTTTCGATATATTTCGATGTATGTACTTTTACAAATTTGTTGACCCGCTTAGGTTATTTCTCAAGCACAATTTTATAAGTTTTCACTCGCATTTCGCCACATCACGTTGCAGCTCGGTCACCTGCGGCTACCTGGCGTGCGTACTCGGTTAATTTCCATCCACATTGCAAAACCTAATGCTCGATTTGCGATTCTCGATATCCACATCGCCGGTGCCCATTCATTCGGATTCGGTCGCTTGTACTGAAACTCGGTTCCTAGCGGTTGTTGCCGACGGCAAGGAAAAGCCTTGGCGCGACCATCGACCAAATTGTCAACGCAGATCGCAGATCGCAAATCGCTGGCATATGTAGGTATCAGAATCGGAATCGGAATTGAAATCGGTATCAGATATATCGAGCAATCCGCAGTTCGATTTGCATTTTGGCCATTGGCCTGGGTTAAGGAGAAACAGAGATCTGAGAATCTGAAATCGGAGGTTTCAGCAACAGTTGTGTTGCACAAATGCCGTTGGCCGTACGGTGGGACAAATCATTAAGTATCCCAGCCAAAATAATTATATAAATTAAATTGCTGTTGTTAAGTGGCGTTCTGTAAGTCCTTCTAAAGTATTTTAAAAGAATATTTTTATATTTTAAAGTACATATTTCTTTGACTGTCTGCGTTAAAGAAGAACACGAATAATTTCACCCACACGCAAGTGGTTTTTTCTGCTACTTGCTGCGTTCTTTTTTTCCCCTACTGCTGGCTGTTTGTTTTAAATTTTTCCTTCGCGTACTCATAGGAATTTCCAATTGATTTTCAGTTCAACCATAGCTGTTGTCACGTGTTGCGTCCCCCCCAAATGCTAAGGCGCCTTAGCCCCCCTCGACACCTTAGCCCATGGGATCCGATCCCTTGCCTCATCAACTCATTACGCATCTGGCACACTTGAGTTCAATCAAATGCTAAAGACAGCAGCAGGTGAGGTCTTGTCTCGGGGATAATTGCGCAAAGGCTTTGGCAAGATCTGTTGGCCATTTGCATAAATTTCCCTTGCAAACAAAAAAAAAAAAAAAAGAAAACATAAAACAAGAAGGGGGAATAAATGAGAAAGGGGAAAGCAGAAGGAGCAGGGGACCGACCACACAATCTGAGATTCTGTGGAGAAAGAACGAACCTGACTAAATTCCCACCACACCGAAAACAATTGAGAACATTTAAGGGAAGATTCTGCACGAAAAGGAGTTTAATAAATGGGTTGGAAATATTTTAAAATTGTACTTACTCCTATAAAGATTTGTTTTATTAGGAAATATTAATATATTCACTTATAGCCTGTTTTAGTCACATATTTTGTTCTGTGTGCTTTGCAATGGTTTGGCCAGTGGCTTAACCGTGTCATAAACAATGATTAGGCGGCTTGCTGGTGGTTCGCACTGCCAGTGGCTCGCCGTGGTGCCAGTTGTGGTGTGTATTAAAACGGTTTCCATGTTGCAAATGGTAGCGATCATCCTGTGCGTCTCCCCACTTCGATTGGCAGTGAAATTGCATTATAAATTAATTAGTCAACTATTTTAGCAGCACACCTGCGAGAGGGGAGATGCAGACAGAGGCAGCATCTAAGCCATCTACGGGCTTTTTCAGAACAAATCAGGCCCGGCAGGCAGGTAGGCAGGCAGGCAGGCTGAAAGGAATCGGTAGCCACCAAAGACGGACTGAACATCATCTCCGGGGGCTTTGGGAAAACAGTGACCGACCGAACGATAGACTTGGCTACTGAAGAATCTATTGGAGAATCTGCTCGGAGATGCCAGAATGAGCCAAGTAAATGATTCGGAATGTGGCTGTGGCTCATTATTTGTCTTTGGCCATTTGATTTCCCTAATGCCTTTGCCTGCCGTAAGTGAAAATTTCTATTTAGCTTCTGTGCTTCTCCAGGAGAATCCTCTTTAGTGAGTTCTTCGATTTATATTTGAAATATCATTTAAGTTTGAGTTTCTTGTAAGCTAATTACATTATTCATTTATTTATTATTTTAAATTTATTTATATGTGAACAATACTTAAATGCTTCCCCCAATATCTTTCCTTTACCTTTTATTTCTTTCTTTCCTTTTTTTTTTGGAAGAATTCATTATTGAATCTTCCCACACGTGCCGCGTCTTCGCGTCGCCTGCGGCATTTACAGTGGCATTCTTTCGACTGGGCTACGCCTATCATGTCTATTTAGTGGCAGTCATTAGGCTTTTTAATGGAATATTAGTTATTCACATTGGGGCGACACCTTTGCCGAGATCGGTAGATCGATGGGCGTGGCAAATCGCGGCGCGACTGACGACGAGGTGAGATATCTAAATTTAGACAGAGTGAGAGAGACATTAATCAGTCGATTAGTTGGGGTTACTTGACCGACCTGCGACCCTCTCTCGCCCAATAATTAAAACATTCCGCACTCTTTGATGGCGACGACGAAGGAAAACAAATCATGTCAGAGGGCCCCGAGAGATCAGAGATCATGGAGTTAAAACAATAAGCGGCCAATAAGCCAAACAAAGCGAATGTGCAGTTAACTTAACGGTCGAGCGTGAAGAAAAACATAAATAAAGTTTGTCAAAGAGCCCCAAAAGAGCTCTCCATATGGAGATAAACAAATTGACAGTGAAATGTGGCTATAATGGTGCTTAAAGGAGGCTTAAAAAATATTATTAAAATTTTCTAGATAAAATTAAATTATTTTAATAGATAAAAGGAATATTTTGGTTGATATCTCAAGGAATCGGAATAAAATAAACCGTTCCTAATGCTACAAAAACTATATATATGATGCTCAAATATATTCCTTAACAATATCCTTAAAAAGCCTGCAAAATATTGTACATTTTAGCCAGGTTTCACTGTGGGCAGCAGGTCTACTCTTTGACCGCCAATCGATTTCGATTTCCATCGCCCTGACACATGAACTTTGACTATTAATGGAACACGAGCGAGAGTAAAAGAAAAGAATGGGACTTGAGACTGAAGACTTGGAAGACTTGGAAGACTTGGAGACTGAGAATGGCCCACGAAAGTACCGTTCCAGCGGCAGCAGCAACAGCTTTTTTGGCTACTTGGATGCTACTTCTGGCCCATTGTCACCATCACCCGGCGATTTGTGGCAACAATAGACAATTTGAAATCTTGATCGAACCTTTTGTTCGGTTCGTTTCGCTGTTCGTTGACATTTGTCACAATCTCCTCCGCAACAACAACAGAAACCCTTGTCTAGGGACGGATTCGACACGACATTATCCCTCGTAATCGGTATTGCACCTTCCCTATTTTATTTATTTCGTTTCAACAATTGCTATTTATTTATAGCGATATTAACATTCGCAGTCTTGGCTGTTTTGTTGGCGGCTTTTCGGGATTATATCATCCCGAAAGGGCCTGTGTTCGTACCGTCTTTGTTTAGTCTTTAGCCTGTTATTTTTGTCATAGAAAATTTGGTTTAACCTTTTTCTTTACGGCGATATTTCAATATTTTTCTGTTGTTTTGGTTTCATATACATTTTTTGCAATCTATTTTTGGCTCGCATTGTGTTTTATGCAAAGTGCGTGAAGGTGACTGGACTCTGGTTAAGTCTGATATTTGTGATATTTATGAAAGACATTTCCCATTGCCGTCTGGGGAGTGGTGGCGTGTGCGGAGCTGCGACGATGAACACAGCAAACTGTTAGCCAACTGTTTAAGCTTCAATTATACAAAATACTAAATCTATCAAACTGAGAAATGGACTTGGGATTGGGACTACTCCTCCTGCTGATGTCGTTCTACGGAATTATTTACGCACAACATCAGAATGAAACCATTATCATGCCGCCGCGTTGCATGTTCGCGGTGGAAGACCCTGAGATCTATGAAAGGAAGTGTCACGGCTCCTATCCAATGTTGGCCAATCTCAAATACAAGGACAGGTTGATCGGGGTCGGTGAACCCATCTCCCTGTACATCTCCCGGTCCACTGAGTGTGTCCTGTTGGTGCATAAAGACTCACGGCTCCACGGCTGTCACAATTTGCAGGTTAAGGACAGCAATACGTTCATCTGCCTGGATAACAGGCGTGACGAGACGATTGTCGTGAAAATGGGTGAAATGTTCTGCTTACCATTTCCCATCAACCTGCCGTATGATTTGATGAACGAGTGCCTCGTCGAGAACAAGGTTGGAAAGAGCAAGGGGTTGCAGTTCCTCAACGATATCCTAAGAACCCGGCGAACCATTCTATACTACGTCCATGCCAATGACGGTTCCGGAGCTGAAAGGATTCTTCCCATTATCCTGCCTTATCTTTGTATGTGTGTCTTTCTACGTCCTTTATAAATTGCAGTAAAAGTAATATTAAAATTTAATGAGGAAACCACGTGTTATTTATCTGTCAAGGCTTTTCTTTCAGATATATTTCTCCCATAAATTATCAAAAGTTATTTATGTTTAGCTTAGCTGTTTTTTTTGTGCCGCTCTTAACGGAATATTGTTTGAAAAATTATTTATTTAATTTATTTCGCCTGGAATATGATATATACATATCTATATCTATATTTGGGCGTGGCAAATCTCATCTCGTTAGCACTGCCACCTGCAGCATTAATTAAGCAACAAATAGTAGCAAACATGGCAAAAAAAAAAGAAGAGAAAAACTAAATAGAAAATGGAAAAAATGGTAGCAAGCAGCGGCGGGCAACAAAAAAAAAACACAGAAAACATTCATAGATGCCCAGGAGAGATTGCCTGTACAAGATTCTTATCACAGCCTGCCACCTGCAACATCAACCTGAATCTCGCCTCGAGGCCTCCACACACAGCGCATAGAGTACAGACTCCAGAGCCGATGATAAAGTTATAAAAAACGGAGCATTTCCGATTAAGTTGATTGTCGAAAATTTGCAAACAGATGAAATATTTCAGCAATGTGATTTAATGCCTGTGGTGGCATCCACACGGTAATTGCAAACGCCAGCGGGGCGTGTTGCGCCATTGACAGAACACTGCGCGTCAGCTCTTAAATAAAAAAAATATTTCATATTTATTATAATAACTAAATTATATAAGAAAGTTAAATTCAAAAAGGGGGAATTGTTCTTAGTCTCAATTAAATATGAAAGCATCGGTAACAAATAATAATTTTAGATTCAATAATAATGCATATTTTTGGTTTTTCTAAATTTGATTTGATATTTCTTAAAGAAATTAGTAATTTTTATTTATTTCTTGAGTTGACGTTTTGTCCTAGTGTGACCGTTTAAAAGATCTTAAATAATACCTCACTTATACACGCTTAATGGTCACACTAGTTATGTTTGCCAAGTTTCTTGTTACATTTAAATACTTTCCTAAATACTTGCAAGCTAATTTAATTTAATATGTGCTGTTCTTTTTATTATTTTATTTTTCCTTCAGCTTTCAATGACAAAATAATCTTTTTTTTGGAGTGTCTCTGTGCACAGTTCGCGGTCCAGATTGGTTGTCGCTGTTGTTGTTATTGGCGTTGTTGCAGTTGTTGGCCACCTGTTTTGTCATCCATTAGCCATCTTCCTCTGCATCTATTTCCATCCTGCTCCGTGCTCGTGGTGTGCTCTCTGTGTCTTTGGGGCCTTTGGCTTGGGGTTTGGGGCTGGCTGACTGGCTGGCTGGCTGGTTGCATGCAACGCCTGCTTAATGGCATTTGGAAATTTGTCAATCGTTGTTGGGCAGCGGCAGCAGTGGCAGCCGCTGGCCCCCCTTTTTTCCGCCAGCGGAAGTGGGAGAAATACGAGAAAAAATTGGCCAAAGCAAAGCGGTTCTTCTAGATCCTCTTCGATCTAACGAAGCAATTAATTTGGCCCGGCACGTTCCCCGGGAGTTCGGTTGATCGAGCAGCTCCGGTTTCGTCTGCTGCTTCCATCGCTTCTGTTTTTTTTTATTATTCCTATTTTTTTTTTCTTTTAGCTTCTGCAATTTGAGTTGATGTTGCGCTAAGTGCTGCCATTGCCCCAGGGGCGCAACACAATGGGGGATGGCAGGGGGTTCGGTTCCGTCATTTAAATGACGAATTGAGTCAAGTCCAACCGGCCAAGACACGCGCCACTCTATTTTAGTCGCTCCGATCCCGAGCCCGATCCTAAGAACCACTCCGATCCCATACCATCCCATATATACACTAACGGTCGCTTTGGAATATCTGAAAGCCTTTTTAATACAATTGTTTCAGCAGAGAGCCAGTCTTCTTTCTAAGTAACTATTAGTATAAGTTCTTTTATAAAACTTTCTTACAAAAATTTACTTTTAATGATGACTATATGATCTGAAGATAAAAAATTAAATCTAGATCATATTTTCTACAATATAATTTGTTTTTTAAATAATTAAGAACTCTTTTTCAAAGTTTAGAATCATTTTATTTAAATATTCATTGTGCACTTTAATATTTGTGAGAAATATCCATTTTCTTGACTGGTACTGTATCATGCCTTACATATTGACAGTTGGCAACATGCCACATGCAATAGGCAACATGTTGCCAGCCACTTTGTTGCCAGCGATAACAGACACGCAACAGCGGGAAAAGCGAAGAAGAAAAACACACCTATCTGCGAGATGTTAACAGTTTAACTCCGACAATCGATGTCTGCGTCGAGATCTGATCTCGGAAATTGACTGACAGACAAAATAAGGCGAGAACTGGGAGTAAAAAAAATTAGATATAATCGTTTATGTCTGCTAAAGTGCAACTGCAAATGTTACACAAGACTTGTGAGTATTCCCTAACATTAGGGATAGCAGGAAGTGTCGATAGATCAAAATCGTATATCGATACATTTGTTTTTGATGTCGTAAACAAAATGTTCTAATAAATATACAACAAAATAATGAATTTTTAACTTCTGAGCAGCTTAAATTAAATACCCTTATCATTGTCAGTGTCCAATCAGAGCTCAACTTCAGGCATATCTCTCGAAACAGAAGTAATTGGCACATTTTAATTGGATTTTTCCATAAAATATAATTGCGGATATTCAAGTATTCTTAACAGTACTGTGAGTAGACAGAGAACCCTACCTAATGGCCCATCCAACTGTCTGTTTTGAACTAGGAAGTAGTACACTGCGCTTTATTGCGCCATATTTGCACAAACATTACCCCTCCCTAGCGCCCAAATGCGCGGTGTTAACTTGGCCATAAAGCGAAGACAACCAGACGACGATGTCGCTGTTTGGACAGTTTGCTTGCCTTCTTGAGCGGTGTTAATTGTCATAAAACGAAACGATGCGTAGAGGAATAAACATATATAAATCTTTCTATATATATATATATATATATCTACATTAAAAGAATTCACAGCAGTGGTGAAAAAAGTGAACAAGGTTTCAGACTTTGAAAGAAAATTCATATAAAAAGAATTCTTTTAAGAGAGAATCTCTTTTTTTGGCGAAGTTTTACGAAATAAATGTGTTCATTTAAAGAAACAAAAATAAATATATAAAAAAATCTTCTCTAATTAAATTCAATAACTAATTTAAATCGTTTATATATATTACCCCAAAAAATATTCAGCAGAAACTTTGGACTTTGTTACTTTTAGATTTCCTATTACTTTGATCGCAACTGTAGAGGAATTTTTATAGAGGGAAGTGCCGGCGGAGGAGGAGGAGGAGGTGGAGGAGGGTGGAGACTTCACCTTGATGAAGTGAGGTGTCTTCTAGAACACTGCTTTTTTTGACCACGACATACGCCGCATTCTTTTGGGGCAGCTAACTACATAGCAAGCCCCTTTCCCGAAGCTCGAAAAAGCCATCCAATCGATCGCACTTTATGGCATCATTATGCTAATGGGCAATTGTGCATTGTCTCTCTCCCTCTATATGTATAAATTTATATATATATATAAAAGTATATGTACATATATATATATATATAGAAGCACTCCCGATTGTCTGGTTCCCCCGACTTTGGTGGCGATTATTGTACAACGTTTACAGTTTGTTTTCGCCGTCGTCGTTCATTCATTTCCATATGGACACGCTCATTCGATTAGCATACACATGGAAGGAGGAGTCGAGTCATACATCTGCATATAAATCTATCTGTATCTTCATACACATATCCATATCTATCTATATACTTTTTATATATATTGTTGACTGGTGTTTTGATTTGTTTAGCATTACGTGTGCGTTGTTATTCGCTCATTTGACCCAATTTGTTATGCAAATATTATGATTTTTATTCTCGACTCGACGCGTCGCATTTTTCTCTCCGAAGAGACACAATTTTCCAGACTTTTGTTGTCATCTCCCCTCCCCAGACTCCTTTATTGTTATTTCATTGTTCTCTCAGTGTCTTTGTCTTGGGGCTGGAATTTGCAATGCATGATGTCATGATGATACGAAGAACAAAATAATCCCAAAAACAAAAAAATTAACGAAAATTCTTAAGATCTTAACATAAAAAACAATCTAAAAAAAAGGAAATTGCATTGAAAATGTACATATTTTTTTGTATAAGAACTAAGAGCTTCATTTGAAATTAATATTTACTTGCAATAAAATCACTTTTCTATATTAAATGTAATTCATATACAAAACCCTTAAATGTAAGGCATAATCCCATTTAAAATTTTTGAAATATAAACCTCTAAACGTATACATAATATATGTAATTTATTACGTATACGTTGATAATGAATTTTACAACAAAAATTCCCATTTGCAAATTAAATCTGTGAAATCAGCAACCAAAATCAAGCAGAAGGCGAAAAAAGGAAAAAGTTAAATAAGTAAAGGCAAGAGAACAAAACTGAAACTGGTTTCTCCCTTTTCCTTTTCAAATACAGTTGCTTTCCAAGAAGCGAATTATGGTGGGGACACCTCCTACCGAAAAAGGTAACTTAAAACGTTGGAAAAATGCTGAAAAATTACCCAAAGCTTCCTTTTCAAGTCGTCTTACAAATAATATATATATATTTTTTCCTCATTTTTATTTTTTATAGCAAATCTGTTCACTTTTCTAATTTCGCTGATTTATGGACACAGGCGCGGGACCCACCCAAAAAAAAAGAAAAAAAAAGAATGGAAGGAATCTCAGAAACCGAATTCGCAAAACAAAGCGAAAACTGACTCACATGACCTGCCTGAACCTGGCTTTAATGGCTTTTTATTAGCCAGGTTCCTTTCGTTGCCTGTTGCCGCGTTTTTACCTTTTGCTGTTCGTCATTTATTCTGGCCATAAAATCTGTCTGGATCTTTTAACTCGCTTCTCGGATTCTCCTCGTGTTATCAGCGAATTGCACTTGACGGCTAAAGGCAAACAAAAAATCATGAGAGTTGAAAAACTTGATTGAAATTTATTTCTCATTATTTTGCACGCGCTTTTATTTATTTTATGTGTTTTTTTTTGTTTTTTATTCTCCGTTGTCCCGCCTTCGTTTTCGTTTGAAAAACAGTTATGTAAATATTGATGGAATTTTTAATATTTTGTTTATTTCCCTTTTTATGTGTTTAACAATGTTTTTTCGTACATTAAAAGGCTTTGCTTGGCAAACAGAGAGTGCTGTTAAAATGCTTGTTAAATAAGTATTTCCTGTAAGCAATAAGTATCCTGCAAGAAATAATATAAAAAATACAATATTTGCCACCAAATATTGTTCTTTTAATAAATATAATTGACACAATTCTGAAAAGATCTCCTAAGGAATCCTCACCAGTCAGACTTCAAAATAAATTCAATCCACAATCCACATAACGGCGAAACATCTCCACCTGTCTGCAAAGATCCCGCTGAATGATATCTATATATTTTCCGGGGGGGCTTTTCTTTCGCATAGATTTGGTTTATAATAAATACCAGCCAAAGACGAAATCCGAGCAGGAGGCGGAGATGATGCTGCGGGATTTTGGCAGAATAAATATAGTTATGTGGACGTATTACTTGCGACTAACAGACAAGTGCAACTCCGACCGGGTATTAATTGCACTGGCATTGCCAATTAATCTGCCCGATAATCGTATTAATTGCCAGCGTCGCGGATCTACTCATAAATAATGCTGCCCCGCCGCACATCCAACTCCGTGTCCGAGGTCCAAGTCTTAAGCCAGTTCTGGCCAGGATGGGGGCATCTTCTGGCCATGATCGTCGGTTGCACAATAAATAGAATGCAAAAAGCAATCAAAATGCAAAAATGCAAAGGCGAACAGCTGTGTGAGTCCCGCATTAAATAGCCATGCACTTTCATATTCTCTTAACACATTCATTATCATAGACTGAACGATGTCCATATGGGATTAGATTAACCCATTATATTCCCATTAAATCAGCATGTAAATGGTTAAACATTAATAGTGTACAATGTAACGATCTTGGTTAATACGCGAGTTCAGGAAATCAATCACAAAACCACATAAACAACTGGTTTTTTTTTAATATAAATTTACGCTACCTCACAAGTTAACAGCTTTTCATATTTTAAAAAATTGTTTATAGGATGATTAAATCTACTTTATTCGGAAGAAAAGTTAACAACTGCCTCAGGGAGAGGCTGTGGTAAAGACCAACGAAAGCGAAATGATGGCAAAGGGTGATGTGATCCCCGGGGCCCAGTTCTTTGGGCGAAAATCTTGACATCTCTGGCGGTGGCAACGGCAAACCCAATGCCTTACATAGGAAGTCCAACAGAAACGGAGTGGGAAACATCTGCGGCTGTGGAGAACTTTACATGCGAAAAGGAATCACAGTTGGTTGTTTGGTAGGTAAGTTGGTTGGCTGGCTTGCCTGATAGGCAGACAAACAGGATCAGGAAATTCCGGTTTGCTATTATTTTTATTATAATAATTTTTCTCCTTCTTCGCAGCAGATTCTTCGGAGGATGTGAGGCTCTTCTAATGCCGAAAAAGCGCCGAGAGAGAGCGAGAGAGAGAGAGAGCGAGCGAGCGGGAGAGGAAGAGAGAACAAACAGGAATCTGCAATAGCAAGAAAGGCGATACCTACGTCGTTCTTCTGCTGCTCGATTCGGATTCTCCATTGGTCAATTCTTCAGCGCGTGTGTGTGTGTGTGTTTGTTGTGGTGTCTCCTTGAACTGGCGCTGCTCGTCGATCTGGCCGTGACTCGTTTGCTATTTTTATAATCAGCGAGATCGAAATAATTGGGCAATAATGGGGTATACCCACTAGGGGGACGAACGAGAGGCTCGATAAAATCGGATAAAGCCACACCGATAACTTGAGAGGTTAGCCCCACAAAGCATTTGTACAATTACATACATGGAAATAAATAAGCTAATTTTATAGTGAATCTAGAATTATATGCCTTATGTTGAGATCGAATCAAACTATGATTAAAACAAAGTATGTTTGTTGATATCCTCAAGGAATCATCCTCTTTAAGGAGCATTTCTGTATCGCATACTTATATCTCAGTCAACTGATGAGTCGGAATATTAAATATACTTATAAAAAGTTGGTAAATAAAATATATATTAGATATTAGATATATTAGATATTAGATATATTAGTTAAGATTATTGACTTTTAAAACGAGTTTATTTTTATTCATAAATAGTAATGGTAAGAATATATGCTGAGTAACCATGTAAGTCTAGAAAGAAAGTATTTTCACCCAAAATTAATCCCAGTATGTACCTAAGTTCTTAATCATATGTAGTTTAAGTACCTAAACTAGGAAAATTATAAATATAGCTTCCATAAAGTTGAATTTAATTTCTAGTATCTTTTTTTCTAGGGTATTCCTTCAGTTGAAATCTCTTTCTTGTGAATAATCTGCAGCTTCCGAAGCCAAAGGATACCAGTGCAGAAAAAAGACGGCTAAGAATCTGCCTTACTTCTCTCAACTGCCGCCTAATGTGAGGCCCGTTGGGTGAACAGGTTCTGTGGATCCCCTTCTGCCTCGCCATTGTCACCTCTTGTGTCCTGTCTTCCTCGCTTTTTTCCCGTCTTCAGCGCTCTCTCTCTCTCTCTCTCTCTCTCTGATCTCCTTTCGGTGCGAATTCATTGCGATCTAAGTTCGATCCCCGCGTACTCCTCCGGATTCCTGGCTTAGGATTATTGATTGCTCTGGGTCTCTGGGCAAACGTGTGCCGTGGAGCTCTCTACAACACCCGTCTCCTCCTGTCTTTCTTCGGTCTCTGTCTCTGTCTTTCTTCCCAGCTTGTAGCAGCCTCTCATTCGCTCTGAGCATTTGTCGCCATGGCCAGTATTTGCTCTTCCACTTTGCATTGGCCGTCGATTTATTATTTATGGGCCTGCATCTAATTTGGAAGACCCGATCGAAGAGGAATCGAGCAGATATATGCCTGTATGTGGCCTGAGCCCCCAGGGCCATTGATGTCTTTGTTTATTGCTCCAGTTCCTGTTTGATTCAAACGATTTGCAGTTCCATTTAGAGGAGGCATATCCCGATATGTTCCGATATTCGATATTTACATTTATCTTTATATATTGTAATATCGGATTTTTACATGAATATTTATTTTAAGTTTAGTTGAACTTGATAATCGATAAACATTTTGATACAAAGACAAATAAAACAATGAATTGTTCTTTTTATTGCATTATTTCTAAATTTGTGTTCAAGTTTGAAATATTTTTATTAGTATTATTTTTCCAACATTTTGCAGATGTTCAAAATATTAGATTTTTTGAGTTATCGATGCATTATCGCTTACATCCCTACTTCGATTAGAGGTTCGACTCAGTTTGTTAGGGGGCGGCGCGACAGACAGCGGCAGTGTGGCCTTGGGGGTAAAGTAAGGCGAATGCTAATTAGACATTCAGGATTTGCACAAGGCATAAGAGAACGGGAAAGATCGAGTGCATTCCGCTCGGGCTAAAACATCTGGCTGACATCACGGACATCGCGGACATCTGGCTCTAATTGACAGCCGCTCTAATGGAGGAATCCGATCTGAATCCATAGCCAAGTCCAAATCGAAGTCAAAGCCGAAGGCAACTAAGAGCCAAAAATGCGCAGAAAATACCGCTGCTAATTATAGTGCATTTCCATGCAGTGATAAAGAAATGAATTACGTATTTTCCAAGAAATTCTCGAACTCAAATTAGGGGCTTATCTAGGCTTAAATTCTACTTAAGAAAGACAAATTAAGAAAACCAACTGCTGATAAACTAAGCCCAAATATAGTACAAGACCTTGACCTGGCCATTAAACTCGATTTTGGCCAAAGAAGATTCTCGTTTTCGAGGCGCTTTAGATCAATAGAAATACTTTGAGCAATTTGCATAGGAATTTGTGCTACGTTCGGTGCGTGGATCCATCGATCGATCGCGTTTTCTTTTTTTCTTAACGATATGTTTGCTGATCTAATGCATTTCACAAATGCCAACGAGTGACTTATTGACGCAGCATGTGGCAACCTGCGTCTGCAACCTGCAACTGCAACTGGGATCGAATAAAATAGGATCGCCTATGAGATCGCCTTGAGTTGGCTTGCAGCTCACGTACGCAATTGTGGCTGATGATTGGAAGGAAAATGCCAAAGTCAAAGCCAAAGTCGCTAAGGAGAAGCTGGGCGATAAACTAGAGCTGCGGCATAACAGTGGCGCCTTTGGCAGGGGGTTAAAAATGAGGCTAAAGTCTTTAAATATAATAACATTAGCGAAAATGTATATTTTGTAACTTAAAAACTGTACAATTCTATTACAAAATGTTAATTTAATTTAATTTTTAAATATATCACAGTACTATGAATATTATCTGTTACAAAAATACCTTAACTCTAAAATATTTATTCTGTTAAGCCCCGTTGCTAAACACCTTTTCTTGATCCGCCACTGATGAGGCAACTTATGGGTCGGATTATTGGGCCACCGACGGAACAGAACAGAACAGTACGACCATATAGCATAGTTCATTCAACAGGCACAATTCCACGAAAGTGATTGATTACAATCGATTCACCGATCCAGCGATCCAACGATCCAGCGATCGCCGATCAAACTAAATGTAATACAATGTAATGCAAGGCGCGGCAGGGTAAGGCAAAAGCGATCAATTAAAACCGACTGATGATGATCAATTATCGGCGAAAGATGAAGAGCAAAGTGAAGAAGCTGGAGCTGCTTGCCTGATCTCGATTTGAGGCTGCACTCGAAGAAAAAGCAACTAGCTAAGTCGGAACTAATAACTTATAAAGTGTACAAGATTATAAGAAAGGAAGCTAAGGTTCTAGGGGTTCTCAAAAATGACTATTTATATTTTTTAAGTCTCTCGCTTTTGATTATTTTTATTCGTAATATTTGTAATTATTTTTCTTTGTGTACAACTGAGACTCGAACACTTGATCGCAGCCAAAGCGAAACCCGCATTTCCACGATGACGACAATGACAACGACAATGCCGATGAGGATGACGATGACGATGACGTTGGCCAGTCATCGTCGCCGTCATCCTTCTTTATCTCCGTGTTTTTTTATTATTTTTTTTTTTAGCTGCGTCTCGTCATTGCTTCGGTTGTTGGTGCAACAGTTTTAACACATCATAAAGCCGCTTAAAGTGTGCTCCCAGCATCGACATTACATAACTAGCCGCGCGTTCTCACCTCACCGATCGGACGACTTGTTTCATTTATTATTTATTTGTCACTTCGTCGCGGTCGTCGGAAGGTCAAAGAACTTGCTGGCTAAAAAATGAGAACTTTTTTGTAGATCACACGGAAAAGCTGAAGAGTTTTTTAATGGAAATAAGTATTAATATATAAGTACATAGTATATATGTGCTCATTAGTTTCTTTATTTATTTAACATTATATATTTTTTTATTTGTAATATAAACTATGTATTTCTAAGGGAAAATATTAAGAGAAATATATTTATTAGGAGAGACAACACACCATACAATAAAAGACATTCACTTTAAACTGATTTCAGAGGGATTTCAGAATGAAACTAATTTAGTTTTATACTAATTTGAACTTAAAATAAATATTAAATTAAGCAAAGGACCACCCACCCACAGTTGATTATACAAAACAGTTTAGCTAGCCAATCAAGAACCAAGTTTATGGTCTACTTTTCAACCAGTGTTGACGACGACGACCCCACGTGATCTATGGCCGTGCCAAGAATTTTATTAACTCGGGACACAAAACCCAAAAAAAAAGAGAATAACTTCTTATGGCCTTTTGGGATGTTTTCATACTTTATGACAAATGGACCTGACTAATTGTGAGGCACTTAAAAATATTTTACAGTGCCATCAATCGGCGGGGCTGGGTAATATACTGATATTTATATCTCTATATAAAAATATATAGTTTATGATCTACCATTCTTTGTCCAACACTATGTGTGTGTGTGTGTGTGTTTGTGTGTTTTGGGCAATAAATCAATAATTTGTTAAGAGGCGCTAGCTTGTGGAGCTTGTGAAAGCAAGTTCGTTGCCTAAGTCTTTTGTTTGGACAGCAAGGAAACGGCCTTTTCAGCCTTCTCTTCTCTCTGCTCTCCCTGCTCTCTCTCCCTGACAATAAATCACATTGTATTTATATTGATATTTTCTGTGTTGTGTGTGCGCCCTGCTCGCATTTCGAAAGTATTTAAAGTTGGCTTTTTTTCCGAGACTTTATATAGCCTGCTGAATGGTTATTGTGAAAGGAAGTCCGTAGATCGTATGCAAATTTGCTTCTTCTCATGGCAGCAGGCAAAAATAAAAAAAAAATAGTAAAGAGAAGAGAAGAGAAAAAAAGAAACAAATAGACAGTTGGCGCTGGCTGGACAGAAAATAAGCAAACGGAAAAAATTGTAAATCACAGAAGTGCAGCTGCAGCGGCAGCGGCAACATCATCGCCATCCCAGCCAGCCCCCGGTTTCGGACCGAGTTTCCGACCGAGACACAACCCCAGCGTAGCGACCATTCAGAAAGCCTCCTCTCCACCCATAGAATTCGCTAGCCGCAGCAATCGCTGTAACTCCGAGATGGCAGCGTGCCTTGTGGCAGTGACACGAAATTTGGGAATCGTGAGCCACCAATTATCCAGATAATTGCCAATGAATTTAATCCGAGTGCGTGTGCAGAAATATTTCAAAACAATTTCGAGCACGTGTGGGGCTCAGGTGTCAACCGATTTACTAAAAAGTTTTTACGGTTCTATTTAAACCTACATAGATAACGTCGAATATTATATTTTCCTAACTTTATTAGTTAAAAATCCCTGCAGAAATCAATTAAATTTTAAATCAAATTGCATTTTATTATAATTAAGTACAAAGTGCATATCAATGGTATATAATATATACCTGCTGATCTGTCAATTATTTAAATATGTTCCTTTACATAATGTTTTTTAAATATTTAAATCTTTCGAATATATTAACAGACTCCCTGTTAAACTTTTTAATAGAAAATCAGTAAATATAGTCGCGTGCCAAATTGCTTTACCGGCATTCTATAGCCACAAAAAAAATATATAAAGCTCTCTTTATGGATTTGCTAGATGCGATTATTTCTGCATAATGCCTGGGCTTGATCACATCTCTAGAGAGTTTCCCTGGCCGTTTGCTGTTTATCTCGGGTGAACGTTGGAACGTTGTCAAATCGAGCAGTGATTTGTCTCCAATCGGTAGTCTCGGGCTTGGCATTGCCATTGGATTTGCCATTGGCATTGGGAGTCGTCGGGATTGAGATTCGGATTCGGCTGCGGATTCAAACTGGGATTGGGATTGGGATTGGGGAGAGCTCCTTCCCGCTGGCCAATTGACACTCCGCCGCGGGAGAAGGAGAATCATCTACTTATGCAGCCAGCTGGAGGAGATTCCGAGTGTGCTGCCGCTGCTGCTGCTGCTGCTGGCAATTTATAAACGAAATAAATTCAATTGACTTGTTTGCCGCAGCATTTACAGTTGGCAACAATTGCAGCAATGCCATAAATCGTTGGACAAGCATTCGCCATGCCCCACCCTGCCTCAACCCGCCCAAGTTCCGCTCGTGGCTGCGTAACAATAAATTTTCAATGCAAACAAGTTGGCGCGATGCTAGCGATGGCATTCATATTGCTATTTTTATATGTAAATATATATATAAGAAGCAAGAGATCTTTGGGTATAAAAATATACAATAATAAGCATAATAAGATTGAAAATATGGAATCTAAAAAATATGCTGAAAAAATTTCATATATTTGGGATAAATCGATACTGATTAATTGAGAGGATACTACAATTGGACATTTACTTAAGGATAAGAAATAGTTTAAAAAGCAATTTAAAATTTAAATGATTATTACAATTTACCAGCCTTATGGTAAAATATCGTTAAACAAATACTGCATACATTCAATAATAATACATTATACATTAATATACAAACATTTTATTTTATAAATAATTTTAGCAAAGGATAAACATGTAGTTTTTTAGTTTAATTCACAAATCGATTCTCGGCGATATTTATCGTCGATATATTGTAACGGATCTCTCACCTCGATATGCATACATCCCTAGGCGTTGTCGCCGTTGCCGCTGTCTCCATCTTGCAACTTAAAATGTGAGGAGAGGCAGCTTGGGGACTTAGCAGAAAACCAAGTCCGGCAGCGGCTGCCTCAGCATTTGTTATTTGAATTTCGAAAATTATGGCCACAAATTTGTTTTATTGCCAAAGTCAAGGCGTGCAATCATTAAATGCAACAGCATGCGGTCCCGATTCTCCGCGTCTCAGTGTCTCAGTTCCCTCTCATTCTCTGCTATGTCGCCGTGTCTCCAAGTCTCTGATTTTCCGATTCTCTGTTTCTTGTGTCGCGGCACCTGGCCAAGAATCGGCGTCGTCGTCGTAGTCGTCGTCTCCCGTGTGATCTCGCCTGTGTGCTCAACTTGAGTTATGCCTTGCACTAAAAGCGTTTCAACTAACTTAAATATGAGCACATCATTAGCCTAAAATTGTTAGTTTGCCGACTTGGTCATGGCCAGCACCGTCGAGTTCTCTTCTCCCAGCATTACTTGGCTTGGAGTTCTTTTATTTTTCTATGCTAAAAAATGCACTTAGGGAAATCTACTTGATACGATTATATATCAAACCGATTTTATCTTGATGTAAATATTGAATGTATTGATCGATATTTTCTACCATCCCTAGTCTCTTAAGCTATCCCAAATTATTTTTTTCTTTGATTTTAAAGTAAAGGTTTAACCGATAAATGATTTAGCTAAATTATTTGTAAGGATTTTAGTTTGAAAATATTTAATTAAAGGTGCTAGCTTCTTTGAAAAGCTGGCTAATATATTTCGTGATTTCGCTGAGTGTGACTAGCCACAGTTTTAAACAGTTCGAGTGTTGCAGCTGTGCGCCGTGTGTTGTGTGCATCATAATGTCTGATTAACACGTGCGCAAATTATAAGATTTTATGCATTAGCCACAGATATCAGAGCCCGAGATAAAAGCAAAAATGCCCGGCTTTGCCGCACTCTCTCATCACGGAGCTAGGGGTATGTTTTCTGGCTGGCTTTCTGGCTTCTCAACTTTACAGCCTCAATTCTAGAGTCTTGAGTCCGCGCAGTCTGGACTCTGGAGCCTGTCTGGACCTGGGTGCATGGCATTATGGGTTAATGTTTTATGCATATGTTGCACGCACGCACACCTGGACACCATCAAAATTCGTACTCATCTCTTCGTTTTAAGCACTTTATTAGGTGGCTCCGGCGCATCGATTTTGTTTTTGGTTTCCAGTCTATTTTTTTTTTCTTTCTTACTTCGCCTGGGTTTAAAAATTGGAACGCTCTTGATTATTCCTTTGTTGGCCAAAGTCTGCTCGGTGTAAGAAAAGGGGGTGTGTCGCAAGTGATCCATATTTCGTATGCAGACATTTTCCAATCCGCGAATTATGGATTATAGGATGGAAATACATTAAAATGAAAATGCTAGTAGGAGGTGGATCCCAAAATTATACTCCAAAAGTGGGTGAAATGCTTGAAAATATGATTAGTTACAGCGCTTAACGGCACTAAACCCGTAGTCGAACGAACACTAAACAAATGGTTAAGATATAAAGGAAGTCCGAGAAGTAGATCGAGTCTAAAGTCAGTAATAAATGTAGAAAACTCTCTTTTAAATTATGTATACTAATTAGGTGGAGGAGTTCACAAATTAAGAAGAAGTCGGATAATAGATAAACATTTATATACTAATACCGTTGAAAGTAAAACATTGCTGTGGCTATGAAAAGGCCATAAAGAACCACACACCCATGTAAACACCGAAAACATAAAAAACGAAATGCAATTTAAGTCGGTGGCAAGGAGGCTGCAACTAGATCTTTTAATGGGTAATCTTTTACTTCAGGCTCCAGGTGATCCGAAGCCATCAAGCTGCCGGCAAGAAGAAAACCATCAGATTAGAGAAAAAAAACAAAAATAAAAGCTAACAAACGGCCCACACGAAATCGAATCGTGGACTCTTGGCTAAAACGCAGCCGCCATTCCGCAAATCATACTCCAGAATGGAGACTACGCATTGGTTTTAGTAATCGAATTTTATGACAATTCCATTAAACGGTCATTTACAAGAAGGCAAACAACTGTCGGACAGATACACTATATATATATACGTATATAACTGCAGAGCTTAAGCCCACTCGCTCGATCCACGCCCACAACCGCGGGCAGGCAACTAGGAACCGAAGCGTTCGCGTTCAAATTTTCGCATTTATGTTCTCAAGTCTCTTGCCTTATCCGAGAGGGGGCGAAGAACTGTTGTTGCCGCCTATAACACGCACAAATCTCGCATGTATTTACCCGCCAGACGGGGGCTAATTCTAATTCCTGCTGCCTGCTCGACTTTCGAGAGCTTGAGACGCCCAGGCCCAGGCACTAGAAATAATTTTTAATTAATAATAATGTTAAAGTTATCATTAAACTTGTTGTTAGACTTTAAATATAATAAACTCGACTTGAGTTTTGTAAATATATCTTACAATTTTAATGTCTTGAATATTTATTCGCTTATATTTATTTTGTTTATGTTTCTTGACTCTTAAATTTCATTGTGTATGTTACAAAGTTTCTATATTTTTTTGCCAGACGTAATTACTGCCTCCTCAGCCTCATCCTCAGACCAATGTTCTATGCTCCTCCCATGGCATCTCCAACATTTGCCGATGGAGGGCAGTAGAGGCAAACGGCATCGGCTTGTTGTTGGTTTTCTTTTTTTATTCGGATTCCCTGTCTCTTGATTTTCAATTACCAGAAAGATGAGGAAAAACGGGGCTTAAGGATGGCGGAAAACGGGGGAAAAACGAAAAATGTGGTGCGCGTGTTTGGTGGCGTTGCGTGTCTCTTGGCATGTGTCCACGCGAAATTGATATCGAACATAATTTTTTTTTTTTTTTTTCTTGTTTTCCTTTTAAACATATTTTTTGTACCCATCAATTTGGAGTTATCCGAGGGTATAGAGAACGTTTTGAAAATATATATTAATATATTTATTTTCAGAAGAAAACGGAGGCTGGTCGAGAAATTATTTAAGAACAGCAAGTAATATTAAAGAGAATTAATTAAAAGCCATAAAAAACAGTAAGACATGTTATGTTATTTTTAATATTAAAATAGTTTTGATAATAATTTAATACAAAATATAAATAAAAAGCAAAATATGTCGATGTAATTGTATTAAAACAATTTCAAAAATAAATATCCCATTAAGTATAAGCAGGGGTACTTGTAAAGTCTTTATATTTATAAGATAACTAATATTCTCACTTCTATTTAGCTTTTTCTTCAAGCGTAAATATATATAAATATATACTTGTATATATATTTTGTTCCCCGCTCTCTTCTGGGGGGGCTTTGTATGTAAAAAGGAAATGGCTGAAAAATGCTAACAAGATTTGCACGATCCGCCTGCCAACCTCTGGCTTTGGCCAGTGTTCCAGCTCCAGCTCCAGCTTCCTCCAGCTTCCACCTTCCTACCAGAACCCAGCTCTTCATGCTGTCTGCATGATGACAATGACAAGGCTGCAAGGTTACAAGTTTTTCCAGATCGTCGGCAGGCGGAAAATGCAGCAGCGGGGCAGGGAGAAATGGATACGAAATGGAAATGGAAATGGGTATGGCTATGGGACTGAGTTGTTTTTTTTACACAGAGCTTTTCCCGACGATCATCAAACACTAAACAGCTCGTAAACACTTCGGCTTTATCGCCAGTAAGCAAACACACACACACTCTCCCCTCCTCCACCATTTCCCGGCCATTTTTCACCATTTTTCTCTGAGCTTTTCTCTCCCCGATTCTCCACTGATAACGTGCCGCTGACAATTGCAATTGTTGCTCAACTTATTGTGACTCTTGTTGTTGTCATGGATTTTCCCTGTCGCATGTTCATGTTAATGCTATCAATTTAATGGTCAAATTTTAACAACAATAAGCCAACAGGAAAATTAAGAAATTAGTGGACACAACAGATGAATAATAGTTACTTCAAATGAAAAATAGAGGATAGGAATATTTGTGGATATATAACAATGTTATTTTCTTTCTATTAAGTATATATTTTCCAGCAAAATAAGCAAAACTATTTAAATAATTGATGTGCTCCTTTTTCTTACCGAAACAGGAACAGCTTTTAGCTTAGATCAACTCGCAGATATAACTAGTTTATCGGAACGATCGACATGCAGCTGCTGCTCCTCTAATCGATCCAAATATTTACCATATTTCCGCGCTAATTGATAAACATTTTATTGCAGCGCATTCGCAGCTCTTTGAAGTTGCTGAAAAATTGCGATTTTCCATTACGGACACGAGCATGTAAATTAAAACTCAACAAAAAGTGGTTCCCGAAACTGGAAGTAGTAGCAACATCTTTTTACATTAATTTATGAGAGTACAAAATGGAAGCAAGTGTCACAGACTTGACCAAATAGAACACATAATTAAAGACATCTGGAGGTTTGATAATTTATGGAAGGTTTACTAATAAGTTCCTCACAAATTCTTGTAATTCCTTAGCATTTGCCCAACCTTAAGCTAGTTTATATATCCTCATTTCGATCATGTTCTTATTAGTAATCAAGCACACGGCGACTTTGTAATTTAAAGTAAACAATCAAGAAGTATTCTCAATTTCCTTGCCGTATTTGTCCAGCGGTAACCTTTGGCCAAATCAATTAATTAGCCCACTCAGTGCTGTCTGAAAATCTCATTATTTATGCACATAATCTTGACACCTTTTGGGAATGTTTTGAAAGCCTTCCCGCCTGTAATACCAGTTGCCTGTGGCAGTTGGAAAATGCCCAGGAATATACGAGTATGTGTACGCGCGCGATACACTCGATAAGTATACGCAATGTGCGTTTGTCAATGCCGATTATGATTGTCGTCGCCCCGCACAGAAATAAAAAAAAAAAGAAAAAATATATGTTCAGAGAATCAGCAGTCGAGAATCGAGAATCGGGGATCTTGGTTAGGTGAAGCCAGCCAAGAGGAGCCTCCACATTATGGACAGGAAATGCTAGACGGGCCACAAGCGAAAACACGCGCAAAAAATTGCTCCAACTTTTCTGATCAAGAATTTCATCCAATTAAATTTACATAATATCTGAAGGATAACTCCAAATTAATGAGTTATGTCACAAAAATATTTATTAATGAAAAAGCTAGATTTGTAATTTAATTAAAGTTTAGAACTTGAGTTTTCTGAGAAAGAATCGAAGTGATTTTGTAGTCATTAAATATATCTCCATTAAACCTAAGGTTTACTATTCATAATATGACTAAAACAGGGTCATTAGATATTATATTTTTATGATAGATGGTAATATGGCTATACAGGTAAATAATTCCACAATATTAACAAGAAGCATATCACTAAAAAGAAGAATACAAGCAACTTTTGAATAATTATTTAAGGCCTGCAAGTACCCCTTTAGCTATAAATAAAAAATAAGTTCTTTCAACATACCAGGAACTATAAACATATATTTAAATTGCCTCAAAAGAAACCTCCATAAGATTTAGCCTTAGCAAATTCTTTAGAAAATACATTATGTTACGAACGCAATAAATATTCTTTTCCAGTGCTAAATGCAAAGGCGAAGCAAAGAACTTGCATCTGCAGCATTTTCTATCTTTTCTCTCGCTGCTGGCTGTAATAAAACTTTGCAGTTAATTAGTCAAAATGCTGCACAACCGGGCTAGCAACTTTGCCAAATGATTCTATTAGTCGAAGAAATCAAGAAGCAGAACCTCCAACGAAAATTTTCAAAAGGAAACCAAAAGAACGCCAAATGGAAAAAGAAAATGCCAGATAAGCAATGGAATCCGAAACTCCATTTGCACGCCATAAATTCCTGGAGTCCTCGGCTCAATAATTCACAAATTTATTTGCAAATCTGCCACAATTAACAATTGTTTATATGCCCGGTCCGTTGCTGCTCCAGTTGCCCGTCCGAGTTGTCGCATTTGGAGTCAGAATCACAAATTATAATCATCCGTCCACAACTTTGTCGCCTAGATGTGAAATGGAATCACCATGGACAGCGATTCGATAAATTCCCAAGTCAATTCTCCAGACGATTTAGATGCTCCAAAGAGCTGGCGATTTAAGTGGACACATCTGGGACTAAGCCGATGTGGATATTGAGAGAATTTACTATGTTAAACACTGGCGGGGCTTGTAGGCCTTCATAACTATAGAAAGAATTAGAAAAAATCAAAAAACAACCAGAATATATTCGCAAATGAGACGCATTAATATAAATGCGATTTAAGCTTGCATTGTCTTACGGCTTATTTGAACGCAAAACCCATAATAAAGTGGATTTCATGGCTAATTGCGAGTCCGTCAATCAAAAGCCCAAAAAAGACCACTTGGCAATCCAAGCCGGACGAAAAGGAACCATTTCAATCAAGACGCCAGTCGAGTCGAGTTGAATTGAGATCTCAGCGGGAGTCGTCGAGTGGAGCTCGAGCACCTGTTTGACCAATTGATTGCCAAGGGCGATCCACCGATCCACCGATCGCTGTGTGTAGTATCCACAATTTATAACATCCATCATGCGAAAGCCAAGCTCCAAACAGCCGGCAACGCCCCCGCGTCTTGGAGAGCATAATTGATATGCATAATCATTACTCGGTTTTGTTGTCGCGTTTCAATTAAGGCATTAAGAAAATAACTCCAACAATTGTCAATTGTTCAGCACTGGCAAAAATTTCTACAATTTGAGTTGTATTTTATTTTATACATATATTCTCAAGGTTTTTTGTTTCATTTCTTTTTCAATTTTATAATAAAAAATACACAAGTATTTTAATTTTAGAAACAAATTCGGAATGTCTTCTTTTGGATAATAAATGTTTTCCTTTTTTCATTAAATTTAAAATGTTAGAAATAATTCCACGAAAAAATACTTCATGGAATTGTACCAAACATTTTAAATTCAAAAAAAAAAAGGTAAATAATTACTTTCAATTTAACACTTATTTATTTTCTCTTTTTTATAACTTTAACTGAGTTTTTAGGCTTTCATCTTTCTCTATAAATACTTTAATTACTTCTTATTTTATTTAATAAATGAATACCCAAGTAATTATGATATATTTATACCAAACTTGAGAATTATAATGATTTTCTCCACGTATAGAGTCTTATATAAACACAGAGAGAGAGAGAGAAATCAAAGCGGAATAGTTGTATCCGCAGAGATTTATTAAGTTCACACATTCGAACAGCACTTGAGGCTGACAATTAAAAATCACTTTGGTCATTCTTCACCCCGATGCCCCGGCCGTCTCTCTCTCTCTGATCTTGAGTCGAGTTTCAGTTTGAGTCCAACTTGATTTGTTGTTGGTGGTGGCCCGACTTAACTTGACTTGACTGCCGATTGCCATTTTGGTGGCTCTCCTGGGTTTCTAGGGGCAGCAGCTGCACAACCACCAATAATAGGTAAAAAAAAACCTATAAAAAATCAAATAAAACAATAATAATGACATATGCAATGTTTTTTAAAACGCCCGTGTGTGTAGAACAATTAAATTCCTAAGCCCTGGACGTGGGAAAATATATCTTAAAGTGTTGTAAGGATTTGGAAAGTAGAGATAATTCTAGTCCTAAGGATTACTAAGGAAAAATATAATTTAATAATTAGAAACTAAAAATAGGTAACTTATCAGATTTATTTATTTAAAAAAACGAGTTTTATTGAATGTTTACAAAACTTGGAAATTATTTGTAGGTTTTATTTATTTATTACTTTATTTTATTTAATATTCATTAATTGTTTTAACTTGTTAGTATTTTTTTCTTTTTTAATTGAACATGAAAATAACACCATTTATTGTTAAATTTAAGCTTTTCATATTTTTCTTCGATTCTCTTTAACTATTTAAAAAGACTCATAGATAGATTCTTGATAAATATTTTAAGTTGTATGTATTATTATGATTATTATTTCCTTTAAATTTTTGCCCACCGTCCACCGTGCATCTGTGTCCCACTGTCCATTCCACTTGATGCTGATTACTGATGGCTGATGGCCGGTTCGCCTGCGCGCTCGTTTGCCCCGCTTAATTGTGAGAAAATATCAACGGCAGCGCCGCACAACAAAGCCAGAGATCAAATAAAGCCCAACAAGTACACACACACACAACACACACGCACACACAACAAGAAACAATGGCTAAGTACACCGCATTTTGCATGCGATTCCGATTCAATCCATCAATTCGATGCGATTCAATTCGTTTGATCGATTCATTTACTCGATTATCGGTGGGTGTCGCGCGATGGCATTAAAAACTTGAAACTTGCAAATAATCTCGCCGATAAATGGCGCGCCAATTGCGAATCGTTTTCGAGCCAAACAAACAAAGGGGAAAAAATGTTTTTATAAAACAATACAGATAGAAAAAAAAAATACATAACAAAAGCAAGTGGCAAAGTTCTTGACATTGTTCGAACGGTTAAAAGAAAGTTGATATCTGGTCTGGAGTAGCAGCGGAAAATCCAACTAAAATCTGCTTTAACAGCAGCTCCGATCTGGTCCCGATTCGCCGTCTCTCCTTCTGGCAATTGTCAGCTGCAGGCCAACACAAAATACAAAAAAATAAAAATAAAACTAAAAAAAGAAAGAAGCAAAGAAAACACATTTGGGGCCATCAAATGAAACGAGTGCAACAACAGCAATAGCGTCGTGCTGCAAGCAACACAAAATGTTGCACAAATTAAAATTGAACACAATAATCAGTGTGACATGTTGTTGCAGTCGTTGTCTATATCTGCAGGGTGAGTGTGTGCAAACTGGAGCCATCGCGATTTTAAAAGGAGTGTGTCCAGATATTAAGCTAACCGAACAACCAGATACCTCGTTTGAATTGGTACATTAATATATTACTTAGGTTTTTTGATGAGGTTTTGTGATTAAATTAATATTAAATATTGGTTCCTCAGCTTGCTTATTTAATTCCTTACTTTCAGAGGTTCTCTCTAATTTTAATGACAAAATTACAAGACCACATCATCTTCTAGCACTAATTTTATATACAAAATATGGATACAGTCTTTAATACCTATTTTTTAAATATTTATAAAAATAATAAAATATATATAAAGTCACGACATTATTGCCTGTTTTTACGCAGAGCATTTATTAATAGTAACTTAAGGGGGTACGAGGGTCTGGCAACTTGAAAAAATCGTTTTTTTTTTTTTTTTTTTATTCGATTGTACAACTCATTAGGAATATTCTCTGAAAATTTCAAGTCGATCCGAGCAAAACTGTAGAAATGAGAGAAATTTAAAGCCCAGCGCGTCGAACGTTTTATTCCTGTTTTATTCCGCTTTAAAACTTTAAACGCGTTTTTCTCAAAACCACTTTTTTGAAGTCGGTAGTCAAGATTTCTCAGCGACTATTGCACCGATCAACTTCAAATTTTGCACACTTCTTTTAGACATGTTTTTGTTGTCGTTGAACGAAGGATTTTAATTTTGTTCAATTACAACGCATTTTATAAGCCAAAATGTGGCCAAAATTTATGCCAAAAATAACACTTTTTATAAAAAACGCTATAAAAAATTCAATTTTTAATGAAAAAAAAAATCCTTCGTTCAAAGACAAGCTAGACACATACACTAACAGAAAAACTTTGGTTTTTTGATTTCAGATAAAAATTGACCGAGATTTTCTGCCTACCGTGAGGACACGATTTTTGGTGGGGTGCAATTCAAACCTGCCTTAACAACTCACTTTCAAATATTTTATCTTCAAATTTTGACAAAATGTTGTTCAAGTAATGTTCAATCAAGTACAATAAACAAAATTGGTAAAATTGTTGTGGGCTCTTTTAAAAAAATTCACGAAAATAGGGCTTTTTTTGTGCTTCCAGACCCTCGTACCCCCTTAAATATTTAAGTAAATTCCAGCTCTGTTAACCGTTAAACCTTTTTTATATTAAGCCAATATGTGTTAATAAAAATCTACATAATTATTGGGTTCCCTTTTATATTTTTCTTGGTTGTTTCTGTTTTTAAAGAACACCCAAATAGTCGGTGTTGTGTGTGTTTAGTTTCCTTCAGGAACTATTTTCCTTGGCCATTTGCTGTTGCCAAGGCACTTGTCGCCTGTCCCCTTGTCCATTTCTGTCCATTTTCTGTGTCCGTGTCTGTTTTGCTCACTTTGCTGTCTGTTCTGTTTGCGGTGCTTCCTTCGTCTTTGCCTTCGTCTTGGCCTTCTCCTTGCCAGCCAGCTATCCCCTCCCAGCCGCCTCCTTGCTCGTTTTTGCTCGCTTTTGACGCATGCGTAACGATGTTGGCCAAAAGACCGGGCTGCTGCTAGCTGCTGGCTGCTGGCCAAGTGGCTGACCACAGCAAATGACTTTATTATAGGTTTTTAAATTTATAAACGCACATTTACCAATGCTAAACATCCTTTGCTGAAATCCCCAGACACGATTCTCGCATCCGTCTGTGTCTGCCAGCCATAAAAACGAAAACAGCAACAACAAAAAAATGGAATGATGTAAACTATTTAGCTGTTAAATCGCTTAATGGCCTTTGGGGCAAGGCGTTGGTAATTTCATATGCCAATTGCCCATTGGAAAAAGGAGACTGAATAGGCCACAGATCATGGCCTGATTTGTTCAACTTGAACCATATGAGAAAATTATTATTATTATTGATTGCCAGGAAATGCATAAAATCAATTTACAAAAGTCTGTCGAAAATATCTGGCCTTGTTTAATATATTTTCGGGGCATTAAATGGTTTATAAATAATATGTAAGTTTTATTTTTATTTTTACATCCTTTATGTTAATTTTTTTTCAACAGAAAACGTAATTTATTGATTTAAGCAAATAAATTTAAGTTTTTCTGATAAAACAAATGTTGTTAACTATTTTATTTAAACAAATATACTAGGAATTAAATCATTACTATATTTTTATGGAAAATTAGTAATTTATTGATATATTAATAGTTCATAAGTATTATGTATTAATACATTATACTAAACAACACAACAAAATTGTTTAAAGAATAGTATTATTTTAAAGAATAAAATACAAGCATTTATAGAATACAACAAAATTGCTCGTATATTTAATTCTTAGGCTAGATTTAGCTTTTACCTTTCCTATATCAGTCAGATTAATTTTTTATGGCAAATTTCCATCTTCCATAGCTTCTAAAGACTCGAGAAAATTCTCTAGGGAACTCAACAAGCCGAGAGAATTCATTCACTTCTTAGACATCGATTTTTGTTATATTTTTTTTCACTGCCCACAGGAAGTTGCCCCCACACATTGTCTGTTAAGCCACAAAATAGAAAAGCGAACATCAACAGATGGACAACAAATTATGCTGATCTGTTTAAGACCAATAACGTTCTTAGACTCTGGTTCCGACAATCCTTCATGGGCGTGTGTGTCCGAGCCAAACAAAACGATGACAAAAAACCTTTTCCATTCCAAACTGTATCCTACGCAAGCGACTTGGAAGTTTTTAAGGTGTGTGGGACTTCCCCTAATTCCCCCATTTCCTACCGATCTTTTTCTTATCCGGCTCGGATCGTTTAGTTGCTGATTTGTAGCTCCGATAAAGATCGGGACTTTAAGCCCTCTTGGCATGCACATAATTTTTCGTTTTTAGTTTTTGGCCATTGATAAGTTTGACAAAAAAAAATACAAGAAATAGGGAGATAATAAAAAATCAACAAAAACAGACCAAGAGCTGTCGAAAGTTCGGAAGTTCGATTGAGAGGTTTTTTATTGCTTCTGAATTGGTCGGCCGCCCAAGTCGGTGGAGTTCATAATTCTTGAGCTGCTTGTTTGTTCCTCTTTATTACGAGACTGCCTACTGTTGTTCGGGGCTTACCGCCATGCACTGCCAGAAAATAGCCACTAGAATCAGTTATTTATTTAAATGGAATAAATAACGTTAGAGTTTTCATTAGAAAGTAAATGAAAAACTAGTTGCTGCCCTTTATTCCATAAGAAACTCATTAAAAGATATATATATAAAGATTTGTTTGAAAATCCAACTAGTTTTTGTTTCTTATTTCCGCCTGTTTATTTTTTGCTCTCAGTGCATACATATTTATTCATTTTTTGTCGCCGGCTTCCGTCGTTCTTCCGCCTTTCAAGTTCTTGTGGCTTACTACGTTTGCTGTTATTCCCACAAAGTCGCTTTTTTATATCTATACCTATTTCTTTTTTGTTTTGTGTGGGGCTAGGAGGAGGCATTAACTTCATATTGAAGTCGCTACTCTCCTCAGCTGGATAATTTTATGCGAAATTCTCGTGCTTCCCAGGCCGCCGCATATTAATAAATATATGTCTATGTATATATATATATATATATAATATATATGTAGGCTTACGCTTAGTTGCTTTTGCAGCTTTACTTTATTTTCTTTTGGGTTTTTATTTTATTATTATATATTTTTTAATTAGAGTTTGCGTGCCCCAGGGCTGAGTGGTTAGCTATTTGGGTGAGGGTCAATCCAATGGCAAGTTAGCAAGGGGGAAGGCTTATTTTAAGTGCTTTAAATGTGCTTTAATTTAACTAGGAAAGCATTTTTACAAAAACAAATAGGAAACTTGATACTGGATTCGAATTTAAAACATTAATTTGGTTTATATTGCTTTCAAAAATATATTGGATTTAATTTGGAGCAAGAAACGATTAAGTAATATATAAGAAACTAAAATAACTCCTTTATACAGACAACTCTTTATAAAAAATTCTTGTGTTTCCCTAAAAATGGATGCTGTGACAAAAACCCATAAATATTACTTTAGGTGCCATATCGAATTAATAAATAAGATATATACTGATTATACTGATGGAATAAATATGTAATAAACAATAAATGTCTCTCGAATCTTCCTCGTTTTTTTTTTCTTGCCCTGTCAACCTTTGCTAATCGGTGCTGCGGTGGCAAACAAATGACTTACGACACAAACTTGATGCATTCGACCCAAACCACTTAACGGTAACTTCTCCACTGTTTTCGTGTGACCTTCAGCAACAATAACAACAAATTCACTTATCCAAGCTTTTAGCAACAAAATGGTAAGCGGGCAGAAGAAAAACAACCGACTAAAAGAAGTTCACATAGCTCCAAGTGCCGTCCATTTACATAATTGTCACACTGATTTCTTGCTTCTTGCATTGTTTGTTTTTGTTATTGTCTTACGTCTATGTCCCTTATGCCATTAACAAAAAAAAAAAAAAGCCAACAACATTTCAATTTGTTTTTGCTGTGCTCTTCAAAATGTAATTAACCTCTGGTGTTTTTTTTTCGGCTCTTTGGGTTTTTGATATTTTTTCTTGTTGTTTTTTGTTTTTGCGTCACTTTTAGAACAACGACATCCGAGGAACAACAACAACAACAACAACGTTGGAGTAATTAAGCAAAGCTAAAAATTCATGTTAATTGTCCCAGGCACAGGCAGAGGCACACACAATTATGCCCACCACCGAAAAGGTCAAAGACTAAAAGAATTGTCAAACCGTGGACAGGTCGACGGAGCGGAGTGGAATGAGTGAGCAGTGAGCAGCAGAGCTGAATGGCCGCCAACCAAAAATGGGAGGGGAGAGAGTTGGAGATAGAACAAAAAAAAAAACAGAGATATGAAGAGACAAATATGTAGAAAATGTAGTGTAATTAAAAAAACTACTTTAATCTTAAATATTATGCATAGATTTTAAGAAAAAAAGAAAACTATTTAGTTTATTATACCACAAATATAGATTTTTGTTTGTAATATTCAACAGCAAATTAAAATATAATAAGTCATACATAAAAATATTATATTAAAAATATTTTATATTACTTTGAAGACAAAAAGAAATATATTGCAAAATAAACAGTTAGAAATAAAAATATATATAATAATAGTAATAGAAAAAAACTACGAAAATGCCTTCGGTTTTAACAACTTGTTTATCCTTCTTTACATACTTTTGCCCCAGTGTGAGGCCAGCAAAAGTGGTAGTACTTAGAACCTTCTGGTAGGAAAGGGTTAAAGAATGGTTTGTTGTTCGTCTTCTTGTTGTTGGTTTTTTTTTGGCTAATGTTGACTCATTGAAGGGGAGTTGCGTCTCTGCTGCTGATGCTTCTTTTTAGTTGGTCGAACTTAGCGGAAGCAAAGAGCGACAACTTTTTTTCGTATTGTGGTTCTGTGTTTTGTTTTTCCTTTCTGATTGTGTTTTTTTTTTCTTCTTTTTTTACCATTATTATTATTTTAGCAAAACACCGTTAGATTGTGCGAACACACGGTGTGAATGATACTTTAATTATACAAAAAAAAACAGGCAGGGGGAAAGGGACTTAAATAGTAGAATGGTGAGGTAACTATACTTCCATTAAAAAATTTAAAATAAATATTAGAGACTTTAGCAATTAACAAATTATATATATATAATTATTTTCCAATAAATTGCTTTTAAATATAAATTGTAAAAACTTTCACTTGAAGCTTATTAGAAAATATAATCAATTTGAAATCATTTTTCCAAACTCTTTTCTTACAAACTAAATTGTAGCCTCTAGTTAGTTTATAGACTAAGGAAAGCCCCTTTGATTAAGACCATTTTAAGGATACAAGCCCCATCAGAGCAGCTGTAGTTTTCTTAATATTAATTTAATCCATTATTCAAGTATCTAAACGCGTTTCGCCTGTCTTCGTCTCTAATAAATATGCCCCAACCAACCGAATAAAAAAAACGTTTCGAGCTCATTAGGCCAAAAGAAAAATGAAAATGGGAAATTAATACGAGTAGACAAAAGAATAGCCGTTAGCTAGTTGGTAAGTTTTTCTTTGTCTCGTTGATAGGTTAATATGGACAAAGCGCCGACATTTCGGGGAGGTGTTATCAACACACATCGAAAGTATTTAAAAGCGTATTTGTCTCATCAGCCAGCCAGCCAGCCAGTCAGCCAGAGGGTTTGACAAAAGTTTGATATTTGAAAATCAAGTTGACTACTGAAAATAATTCCCCCCTCTTCCGCTGTATTTGTTATTTATTTTTTAATGGAATATCAAACGTTTGCGGCAGTAGCAGCAGAGTGTCCATCCATGTTTACATTAATTTTCAATCAACTCGATTTGCATCGCATATGAGGCAACCAGATCGGATGAGTGTGCGGCTGCCGTGCCACCGATGATACCGCAACTAGAGATAGCGCAAAAACGCTGGCAACAATTTATTAGGGTGCTTCTGGGATGCACTATAAAGAAAACTCAACGAAAAAAAAACACCAAGAAGGGAACAATTTACGAACAATAACTTACAGAAAACTAATTTAAATAATTAATTATTGCTATGGGAAACGAAAGCAAAGGAGTTTTGGTTTGTACTTAAAACAGGCTAAAGAAATATTCAATAAAAATGTTAAGAAAGAATTAGGGCTTGGAAAAGAATTATAATTACTTCGTTGGTTATATTGGATCTCAAATTTTAAGTTATCTAAATATTGCTAATTATTCAAGTTCCCCAATAGAAAAATATTGAATTTAATTACCGTTTTAAGTGGAAACTATAAATATTAAAAACCCTATTCAAGCAGTTAATGATAAATGGGAGAAACACTCTAATAGTTTATGATTATTGACATTTAATTTGATCAACGAAGTTTAAATTTAAAAGCATTTATAGGGATCCTCAGTAAGCTATAGACTTTTGGGTCAGATAGCAAATAATAAATAAGTTAATGGACAAAACAATACCTAGTCAACTCAGAAACGATTCAGCATCAAAAATGGTCATAATAACGCCGGCTTTTGTTACCAAACCCCATAAAATATTGAACATGGCCGAGATGAGAGCGCTGTGGCCAATTTATGGACTGCCATCAGACTGAGGATATTAAATGGGAGAAAATAAAATCAATAACTTTGGAGGAGGCAGCAGGCAGGACCAGTTCCATCAAAAGCCAAGAGCGACAAGCGGCATCTCAGCATCACAGTATCACGGCATCAGATCGACACCAGAAGCATGAGGCAATTAATCAGCGAAATTAGTTTTTATGCATTTTAAATGATTTTATAGTTTGGCTTTGGCTCCGGCACCGTTAGCTTGAGCCGCTGCCAGAGTGTCGTCGTCATTTGTCGTCGATATGGCTTAAAGTCGTCCCCATCTGGATTCGCCCCATCTTCATCCTTCATCGTTCATCCCCATACCCAATCCCAATCCCAGCTGGCCAGTCAGCTAGCCAGTCAGCCAGCCAGTCAGCCAGGAGTGGCGGCTTCTGCCTCCTCCAGCGTTTTAGTGCCTGCAATCTGTTTCGCAGTCTGCAATCAAATTTTCGCTTTCATGCCATTTGGCCAGATAATAACAAACACAGGAGAACGAGAATGCGGCAGCCAGCAAATAAATAAAAAAATCAAAAAAGGATAAAGTATACAACAAAAAAAGAACAGGCAAAAAATCTCACAAAATGATTTTACGCCGCAAGTTGATCAAACATAAATTTAATAAAAGGCTTTCGCCCTAATGTGGACCTGCAACAGCTGCAGTCGAAAAGTGCTAACTCGAATTTGTTATTATCCTTCTTTATATCAATAGATGAAGGCAATAAAACTTATATTAAGTAGAAAACTGATACAAAAATCATAAATTTCAATAGTATTAGAGGAAAATGATTATAATTACTTTAATATTATTTGTTTTGTATAGTTTGTACTTGAATAAGATGGGTACTAATATCCTTTATTTAACTTATATTTTATTAAGTGTACTTTAAATAAATAACTACCAAATTAAAATAGTTCATCCTACTAATACCCGATAACAGCAATAATAACATTTGTTATATATCAGAAATATTACAATATATTATGGCCACATTTAAGTAAACTTACAAATAAATATTCCTAATAAATACATTCCCTAGCAACAGAATCAAATTTTCCCAAGTTAAATAACCAATATACCCCTCATTTTATTGCCAACATTTTGCAGGGTGCTTTCTCTGAGATGCACTTACGTCCGGGGCTAATGTTAATGGGGTGTGGCATTTTGGCCAGTGTAAATAAATTAAAGAGCAGCCGCAAAACAAAAGCACAGAACAGAGCGGAGACGAGGCGATATGCGGCGGCATTTTGATTGCATTTCATTTGTGGCAAGCAAAAATGGCAGAACGCAACAAAAAAAAGAAGAGTTTCTGACTCCGTTTGGCCTTTGTTTGCTTTGCAAATTGCGCTCAAGTGCGCCTCGGAGATAATCAGTGCAAATTCTGGAGGGGAGTCGCTGTTGCTGCTTTATGATATCTTATCTGTGGGTAATCGGAGAGCAGCTGCTCCTGCATCTGCATCTGCTTCAGCTTCGCCTTCGACTGTAGCTTTCTGCCCCTGCGTCCTGCGTCCAGAGTGTGTGTGCGCTGTGTGTGTGTGTGTCATTCCTTGAGCAAATAATGGCAACAATTATTCCGGCAAATGCATCCCAACCCAGAACATTGTGGACTCCTCTTTAACACTTGGCGAAAATAAGAGCCACCGAAAGAAGCTCTTAAGTCTTGGCAAGTTCCCACCCTATATCATTTTGGGGCTTTAAATATTAAATAATAACAATCTACAATTTCTTTTCTACAATTATAGTCACATAATAAGAAATGAAATATAAAAATATAACTTATAGAGAATATAGTTGTTTTTATATAAGAAGAGCATGTACTTTATTATATTATATTGAATATTATATTTATTAAAACAAATAAGATTGTAAGTTCGTCCTTTTTCCAAACTCACACCTTAATCTGGATCCCAAGAATCTCTACGAAAAAAAGTTCATATCCTTTATATATAAATTCCTCTGTGATTTAAGGACGCACACACACTCGTTTCTCTGGGTGCATCGCCATTTCAACTCCTTGCGGCCGTTGATTCCTTTTTTGGGTGATTATGCAATTTAGCAGCTTGTAAGTGATTGTTTGTGGGGCGTTGTTTGCCTGCAACATCGGTTGCAGTTGCAAGGTGCAACATAAGAGTCACTGGAGGCAGGCAGCCAGGCAGCTGTGCTCGCTCGCCGCAAATTGTCTGCACATTTTCCTCCTCTTTCGGCATTATATCTGCACTTTGCTCCGCTTTTTTCAGTACTTTATTTTATTCCTTTTTAGTTTATTTTTCGGAATTTTTTTGTGTTTGTCGGCCGTGGCGCTGATTGTTACAATTTTTGTGTGTGCGCGTGCGCGCAGCTTTCAAATTAAAGCGCAAAGCATTTTGGGCCATTTTTCTTCCTTTTTTTTGTGGATTTTTTATTTGGGAGCTTCGAAGTAAAGAGGATAATTTCATGGGGGGCTACAATTGTGTATTTTATAGGGGAACATGAGATACTCTTGCAGAATTTGTGGCTAGCTATTCTTGTAAAACAAATTATACTAGAATTAAGTTTGTTTAGTTTAATTAAGATTGTTTAAGGAAATATTTAGGCTATTGTTTTGTTACTATTTCAAAAATCCTTGTTGTTTTATCTTTCTTTTTCTATTGTCAATCGAATTTCGAAACTCCTTTCATCCATTTCGCTTGGTTTAGTGTGCCCATTCCTCCTTATATCAAAATTACCTTCATAAGTCTTGTTTTTTGGTGTGACAGGGCCACGAGAATTAAAATATTTTCAAAATTATTAGTTCATTTGAGAAGATTTAATAATAACTGTTTTGCAATTAAAATTAAAATACAGAAATACTAATTTGACCTGCATAAAAAAATACTATAATGGATTCTATTAAAGCTTACAAAAAATATTAATTTTTTAGCTTGTCCAACTTTATTTAAAATTTATATTTGGTAAGAGTATTAAATGCCACAATGATCTGAGGACTAAGAACCAGCTTGAGGACGAGAGCTTGAAAGTGGATGAGGATGCGGCTGAGGAGGAAGATGACGTTGATACGAAACGATGACGAAGACGATGGATTTCGGTTGCTTTTGCCATTTGTTTTTGTTGTTAACAAACCACACGTAAGCCAAATAAAGTAAATTGCGGCAAATACAAATTGAAAACGGTCTGACAAATGAAAGTCAGCAAAAGGCAGAGCAACAGCTGCAACAACCGAAAGCTAAAAAGAGATGGAGAAAATCATTTCAAGGTCGACACAAAGTAAGCCTGGCCAAGAGATTCATTGAACCGACTTTCGACAAATTGTGACAACGCCCATGCGACAAAAAGGCACACAAAAAAAACACAGCAGCAAGCCGCACCGAAATTATTAAAAGGTGCACCCCAAAAAAATAAAACCAGCACTTTAATTCGATCTAAAACAAAAAATACAAAGTATTTTGGGGAAGATATAAGGAAATATGAATAAAAAGAAAACCAAGTTTGTATTATCCAAAAACAATATTTAATTGAAACCAAATAAAATATAGAAGAAGTTATTAATATTTAAAAACAAATTGTTGTGGTAAACATTTTGGGTGTCAAATAAAATCAGCAAACAGTTACTAGTTTAATTGCGAAATTCATATCTTTATCGTATTATATTTATTTTTCTTTGATTATAATGTCATTAATATTTTAATTATTTTAAACAGCTAACCATAAATTTGAGTCTGCTTTTTTTCAGTGACTTGATTCCCAAATTCGAACCCCTCCCATTTTCCTCAAGTGGTCACATTTCGCACAACAGTGTGCTCCAAATTATTTGCACTTTTGTATTAAATTATTATAGTTTTTTTTCCTCTTTCGTATTCAATTTAACCTTCTTCACAATGACCGCAAATTAATTGCTTTCGATTGAGCAGACAAGCTGGACACGCCCATTTTGTTAACGCCCCTTTTTGTGGTCTGTCAGACTCTTTATCCTTGTCGCATTTTTACTATTGGTACAAAAGGATGGAAAAGTATTTTGAAATATACTAAAATAATACAGAACATTTACTATTAATTAGCAGTTAATTTTATGTAAATCTCAGAAATAATTTTACAGCAAACATAATCATTTCAGTATCAGAAAGATTGTACAATGATTTTTTGGTATTTCTAGAAATTTAAAGTCCAATTTATAATGCAGTTTCAAGAAAGATCCCATCATAATTTTACTTTTCATAAAAATGGCAGTATTTTAAAAGCTTCAATAAAACAAAGAGATCAAGGGTGTTGCTCATTAATCAAATGACAAACGTTTTTCTTTGTTCACTCGCCTCGCAACGCATCGAAGCAATTCATTTTTGGTCGCTTTTTCTTTACGGAAATTTATGCATATTGCCAGGCGAATCTGACAACGGTCCCGAGTCCCGAATTTCGACACAAACAGACCCACATCCACACACGATAATCCACCTCCTTCTCCTTTAAGGCGAATAAGTCACTGAATCATTTGGAAACCAAAAACCCCGCAAAAGTAAGCCACAAATTAAGTCGAAAAAAAAGTCGGGGAAAAAACCATAGGAAGCCAATTAAAATGTTGGTTGTGAAATATGACAAAAATAAAGGGTGAAACAGGGATTTTTACAAGCCTCAAAATGATATTTAAGAACTCTCAGATAATTGGAGAGAATATTATTACTCAGTAATATTTTAAAAAAAAATTGGAGACATATATGTATATGTAATACAAAAACATCTTAAAAAATATACAAAAAATATACATTAAGTCTAGCAAGCTTGCACAAAAAACTTTTCCTTGATTATGCCTGGCATTTATGATTAGCCAGGGTTCATTTTCCTTGACTGCTGCCTCCAGCTGCTTTCTATGCAGCATATTGAACCATGTTGCATGTTGTGGGCATAATAATTGGCTATATATAGTGTGTCTAACCAAAAACCCCCCCTTCCCTCCCCCTGTATAAATATATTTATATGTCGCCACACGGGAATGTCTCTGGTTATATTTCATCAGGTCTTTGGTCTTTTATTCGTATCGCTTTAGGGTTGGGGTTTCGGTTTTGTGCTTGAGTTTGAGTTTGAAATTTGTGCAAGTTTTCGGGGGCCCAGAGAGATGATGGGAGAGTTCTAGGAGCGAATGCTACACATAATTTTGCATAGTTTTATTGCAGAAAAGAGGAATGTACCACTCGTTGCCCGAACACCAGGCAATCCAGACTTTAAAAGTCGGGGACTTGAGAGTGGAGTGCTCGACATTTATATGCGCATCACTTAGTCGTACTTCTTCTGAGCGGAATTCATAAAAGGCAAATTCTCTCTATGTATATATATGTATATCTTTATAACTATATATATTTAATACAGTTGTGGTTCAACTAATAATAAAAGTAGTACAAAATATAGCATTTTTAGAAGGTATAATTGTGTTAGAATAGCAAGTTTCCATAAATATTTAAAAATGATTATTAACCTAACCATAAATAACAATTAAAGACACATCTTATGGCAAACATTTTATTAAGTTAATTAAATATTAATAACAATGGATTTTATTCTAGAAAATCTTTAAAAGTTCTCTTTTTTTTACCTCTACTGTATGTTTATATGTTCTGGCGGCTGGTCTACACTATCGAGTGATGGGAAAAGTTGGTGAATTAGTTGGAATATTCTGTGAGTAACTCCCTCGGCTGGGATCGCTGGGGATCGTGTCTATGACATAGGAAAATGCCTCGAAAATGCCTCTTAAATGCAACATTTTCATGCGGTAATTGCAAAGAGGAACAGAAAAGAAAAAAAATTAACTTGGCCAGAGAGAACAACAACAACACAGCACAACAAAACGCAAAACCTAAAACAAAAACAAAAGCGGAAGCTTTGGCAATGATCATGCAAACTGCTCATTCATAGGATAATTATTCCATGAGTTCATTGCGGTGGCGTCGGTGGGTGAGCAATTGTTCTCTCCACTCCCCACTCCCTTCCCTCTCCACCTCTCTAGACTTTTTTTGTAGTATTTTTTAGTTTTTGTTTTCGTCAGTGGTGGTGGTGATGGTGTGCCACCTTCTGAGTTGCATTCATACCAAGTGGGGTGTTCTCCCAACACTCCATGCACACTCCACACTATATAGCACACACATATATATATCTATATATGTATATATAAAGCCAATGTCGTGGGAGCTGACTGTGATGCATTTTTAATGTTTTCATCGCATTAAGTGCATATCTAATTTAAGGCTAGTAGCTTTATGGGCTGGGCTTGTGTTACACATCGTTACATCTATAAGCTCAATTATCAGGCATCGTAATCGTTCAAGAATTTGATTGATAAATACCGGGAGATGACACAGAGAATATTATCTGTATAAATTCTTCAGGAAAATAAAGCATTTAATTCATTTCCCAACAACCTTATTCATTAGAAAAACACAGATTTAAAGTAAGTGAAAAAAAAGAACTCATTTCTATTCATAAGTATTCACTTCAATGAATCCATTTGGGATTTCCAATTAACTGTCTGATAAATCAGCTTTTAACCCAATTTTATTTCGACGACCTTGTCCTGGCAGAGAGACCAAAAATCAGCTCCAGAAATATATATGTATATATATGGCACGCCTACAGTTAGCATCTGGGCATGTCTAACCAGTTTCACCACAGAAAATGTATACACCTTATATATGCATTAAGATTCTGAGTGTTTTTGCGTGTATATATATATATACATATGTATATATTGTATCCCAGATTGCGACCAAAAATCAACCGAAAATGTTTTGACAATGACAATAACAGAGCTGCGAACTGAACTGAGGCGAACTCTCCGACTGTTCCACTTATATACATATATACATCTGTATATACTGGTATATAATACATCACAGTATGTACATATGTGTACTTTTACGACTCTCACCACTGCACTGAAATAAAATCTCATAACTTCAATTAGAATTCATAAAAACTTAGTTGAAACAGAATACAAATCAGAAAACTGGTTCAAAATGGTTACAAAATTTAAAAACAATTTGTACTTTTTCTTAAATTTTAAAATTTATAAATTTAATAATAAATTGCTTCTAAATTTGGTTTTTTTATTTATCAGTATCCCTTAAATATTTAAGAAGCTTGATTTCTTCGAGTGGTTCTCGTTGTCTTGTCTTAAAAGCAATTTTGGTCTTTATTTTTGTTTATTTTTATTTTATTTGTGTTTTTTTTTTTTGTTGTGTTAACACATATATACATATATATACATATATATTTATATATGTTTATGTACGTATTTGCCATCTTCTCCTTTCGCTTGAAACGGTAAAAAAGTAAATTTGATTCATACTCGCACGTAACAACAACCAAAGCGTTTTTGCTTGTTGACTCGTTTTATTTGTACGATTCCCCAAAGCCTTCGTTGTGTGTATTTTTTTTTTTCGCTTCGCTCTTTTGGAATTCTGCGAATTTTTATTGACAAATTTCATTAGAACTTGTACTTGGCCAGAAACCGGATGGGGGGGCAGAGTTAACTTGGCTAACTGTAGTCGAACGAAATGAAATGAAATGAACTGAAGTGAACCGAATTGTTTTGTCGTTGTTTTTTGCCTTTTTTTATGTTTAGGCCGGCAGGGAAAACGAACGACTTAGGCAACGAACTTGAAAACTTCACACTACCCAAACTGGATGTAGTAATACGATCTTTATATTTAAGGTGACAGCGGAACCAATGAATATATTGTCTTAGTTACTTAAAATTAGGAAAATCTATTAACTAACAAATAAAAGTATGAAGAAAAACGGAAATAAGAAGTTGTCTTCCCTCAACAAACCGTGAACATTATTAGTAATTTAGGCAAGTTCAAAAAAGTGGGAATTGTGTTCAAGAAAAAGAGAATGCGATAAAGTGGGCAGTGGTGAGCGGTGCTTTTTTTTTGGGCAAAGGCACAAAAGAATTTAAATACCAAATTATACATCAACTGACCAGAACAAGAACAGAACGCAAATTCATTGTGTATGTGTACTTAGTACACTTCTATGATTCTATGATTGCGAATTCTAACAAACACCCAAAGCTTCTACCCAAAAAAAACTACACACTCCGCAACTACAGCTTTGTGCAGAGCAGCGTGACAAGAACAAACAATGAACAACAGCAGGCCAAAAGCAAACAACAACCAAAAAAAAACATAAATAAATACAGCGCAAAAAAAAACATAAAAACCAAATACAAATTTTTCGTTTTGTATTGAAATGGAAATAGATTTTTTTTTTTCTTTGCCTGTATTGTGTGGATTTGCAACAAAAACAAAAAAAAACAGAAGCAACAAAGGCAAACACTTTAGTTGCCATGATTGTTGTTCTTGCAGCTTCAAGTGTTGAAGTTCGTGTGAATCTCATTGTTGTTCTTATTGTTGTTGGCCTGTACAACAGCCGACAAAGTAATAGTACTTAAAATATATTATTTATTCATTTATTTACTTATTTAAATATGATTAAAGTATGCTATTTTATATAGTATAATATGTTAAATTAAACATTATTATAATTGTAAAATTTCTACAATTATTTCAATTAAAATTAACTCAAAACTTATCTCAAAATGCATAGATATTTTCATATGACTAACACTCCTATTGTTACTTTTAGTTTGACCGCACCTGTGGCTTTTTTTTTCAGTTGCAACATTAGGTGAAACATCATTATCATGCCACAGAGTCAGGGGCAAGAACAAAAATACATATACAGCAGCGGGGAAAAAAACCATTGCCATTGTTTGCCTGTTTTTGTTATTACAATGAAAGCTCATTGTGGCACAGAGGAATCGGAATCGGAATCAGAATCAAAATCGGAATTGGAATAGGAATAGGAATCGGAATCCAAGGCAACACGAGTTGGCAACAAGTGCTTTTTGGTTTGAGGCCTCTTGGCCTAAGGAGGAGGCAACAACTACATGTCCATTTTTGGCCACAAAATGCTGCTCCATTAAAATGCTACAAGCCTCAATGTATTCTTGTTGGTTTTTTTTTTTACAGCACTTTGCATCGTTACAAAAGAAAAACTAGCATTGCATCGAACCGGGAGAGAGGAGAAAAAAACCGTCATTTAATTTAACCCATTAAGGCTCATAATGCAATTCTTGGCTATTTGACAAATATTTGTGTAGAAATTTCAAACATTTCGTTGAATTCCCAGATCAAAGTAATTAAGATTAAGATGTATACCAAATATTACATTAAATATCACATAAGTTACTGTTCTGAAATTAGATTCAAGACATTTTATGGAAAATTAATTGCAGAAAGTATTTATCAGTAAAGTATTTTAGTTTAAATAAATGTTGTCTTTAAAATATTCAATTGAAATGTTATTTTTATTGGAAATAAGATATTTCTTAATAAACCACACTAATAATACTGATGTTAACTGAGTGATAACTCCTAAACCATCAATTTAAATATGTTTCTGTCTGCCTACACGTTTTTATATATATATATTTTAATAACAAACCATTTTCGAAGTTATGCTTAATGATCTTGGCGTTGCCCGGCGCTTTTCCTCTATTATTTGCCAACACTTTTTCTTTTCAAAGACAGCGACGTGATGCCAGATTAATTTCCAGCACGCTCAAATGCACTTGAAATCAATGAGGAAGTAATTAGATTAACTCTTCTTTACTCCACTTCTCATTTTCTCCCTTTTTTCATCTCTTTCTCTCTCGTTTACAGTTTCCCCATCTTTGGCCAATTTGCAGTTTGTTTATAAATCAAGTGTAAGTGACATTGAAATTTATTGGCCAGAATTGCTGCCGCCGTCTCTCGCCCCATCGCCATCTCTATCTGCATCACCTTCTCCGCCACTCGTTTATCATTTGTCTATTTGCCCCGTTCCCTTCTGCTTCATCGCCGTCTTGCCACTTCCCTGCTTCGGTTGCGTCTTGCTCTGTTGCGTGAGAATTTCGCATGTTGTGCGGTAGTTTATATAACACACACAGTACATATGGAAAGACACCTAAACACGGCTCATTCTTACGCTATCTAATTAAAGTCCCGACCATCTGGCAAAGTTTTCTGTTTCAGCTCGCACAAATCATCATTCTCTCCTCTATATATATATATCTTTTTATTTACCTCTTTTTTTGCGGTTATTTTATCGTGCAAATCACAGAAGAAAAGATGGAGAAAACTAGAGGGGAAGAAGGGAGGGAGGAGCATTTGGTATTTTGCTTATGTTAATTATTTATTTATCGATCAATTTTGGTTTTGGGGAATATTTTATTGGCAAAGGAACAAATTAAAAAAACTAAAGACTTAGGCAACGAACTTGATACCAAAAACCCACAAGATTCTGGAAATTGATTTGATTTCCTTCCTGAACAATTACAAATCCGTTAGAAATAGCTTTCGAAAGATAGTTTGTAACAATTAAGTCCAATTTCTAGGCTCAGCATTGTACAATGTAAAAAACGTAAGTATTGTATGCAACACATAAATCCTTTGTTTAATAAACCTTTACTTAAGCTTTGCTTCCTTAAACCCCACTCAATAAATACCTTTGCTATTACACATTTTTGAGAAATTACGAATTTCATGCATTGGCCGGATGACAAATCATCAATTGGCTTACATCTTTGTTCATTGCCCTCTCGGCATCATCTGCGGAATGTGCGTAAGTTTTGGCAATCGAAGTGTTTTAATTGCCTTGACATTGCCATAAATCGAACACCGTTAGCTAAATAACTTCAATTTACCGCTTATTTGCGCATTTATATATTTTTTATTTTGGCTACAAACAATGATGAATCAATAAAATCAGCTTAAAAGTAAAGTATCTTGGCCAATAACAGTTTGAAAACCAATTGGAAAAATAAGAAATAACGAAGAAGAAGCCAGTTACCGTTAGATAAGTATCTTAACCCCAGACTATTATTGTTTTTCTTGATTTTGTCGTCAACACAAGACATCGATATTGATTTTGGTTTTTTGTTCATTTCATTAATTAAACATTTCACGTGTGAATTTCCTGCGGCAACAGGTACATCCGCCGAACGAACGATTGTGGTGAAAACACATTTTTGGCTGTCTATAAATCTGTATTCATATATGCATATAAGTGTCTCACACTTTATTTTGTTTTCTGTCGGTAGCTTTTCCGTGCGCCAGATCGGAGGGGTTGGGAGGGGGGCAATTAAAAAAGTCTTTACGCAATTTGCAGAGATGTGTGGTTTTTTTCCTCGTGTGTTTGTATGAAAACGTTTCGCTTAATTTTAGTTTATGGCTGCCAATAACCGGCGTCAAGGCCAAGGCCAAAAAGGCCGACACAATCGTTTGCTTCATTATTTTCTAAGCTGCTCCAACTACCCAAAAAAAGAAAAAAAAAAAAAGCCTCCGAAAATAAACGTAGTTGAGCCTACAATTTGTCTTGGAGTTGCCGTTTTTATGTGCGTGCCTCGTTACGGTTTCAGTTTCCTCACGTCCCGCACGAAACCGAATCTGAACCGAAACTGAAATTAAAATTGAATATCATCTAACGAGATCAAGCCAAAGTCAAATCTTTTGGATTCTAATTGCCGCTGCCAAGATAATAAAGAGTTCCGAGCGCTATTTAAATTGCCATCGGAAATGGCCACAGGAAGGTTTTCTTTACAATTTTTTTTTTGTATTTCCAATTAGTGCCTCAGAAAATCAAAGTCAATTAAAGATTAACAAGTTTAGATTCCAACAGAATTTACATGTACTTATTATTTGATTTTATGAATATCTAATTATATATTTCTTTATAATATGAAAAACAATTTTGTATAAATTTTATTCTTCTCAACATATTCCTTCAGTATTTTGTTGTACTATTTCCCTTTAATCACAGCTATGTGAGCCAATTAGTATTTGCAAATATTAACCATCGGCGAGAACAAGTATAGTTGGGGCCTAGGAAATCGCAAAAACCTATTATATAGCTCCGGATTTAATTAGCGAACAATTTAAGTTGCAATCAAATGATTTGCATACTTTGGTTAGTTAACTAGTTAACTGTTTAACGCTTACTATAAAATATGCTTCACATTTTGATTAGCGCCGTAATTGAGGCGGAATTTTGCAATCAAAATCGAATTAAAATAAATGCCAGTCTCAAATTGATATATTCGCACAGCTTGTTTATATATATATATTTTTTTTTAATCAGTGAGTTAAACAATTTCTGGCCACATTTAAATCATTAGTCATTATGACTTTCAACTTGCTTTTGTTGTTGCGTGCGAGCCAAGTCAAGCATCTCGGAAATCGCGCTAATTTATCTCTTATAAGTTAAGTTTTTCGTCTTGTCTTTTTTCCTTGTTTGGGCCACATTTCTTTCTTCGCGCTGTTGATGCGCCGCCGCTGAGGTCGAAGAAGCAAACAAAAAAAAAAAAAAAATCATAATAATAACAGCAACCACGACTCATTCACTTAGTCAGCAGACAGACACAGGCATCATGGATTTTGACTCAGTCCAATGAACTGCAAAAATCTGCAGGCCAGCCGAAGAGAAATAAAGACAATGAATAAAATATAATCTGTTTAAAAAGGTTTCGGTTAGATGGACTCGAGAAAATTACCTACAATTTTGAAAGGAGAATAAATAGAAATACAAGAAATGCTCATCAAATGAATTACACATACTTGTGAATAGGGAATATATATTAAATTAATAGTTTATATAATAAATAAATAATTATTAGATCTTCCAGTACAACAATAAATTCCAAGAACTAAAAGAAATCATAGACGAATATGAAAGGTAATCTTTATAATATTAAGGTAAAAGCCTGCTTCTGTTTTGTTTAATTTATAAATTTATATTTTCCCCCGACTCATCTTAATTTATCATTTAAGAAAATCTATAATATAAAAAACGAAGGAAATATAAAATTTCAACCTATTTTATAGCTTTGAATTTCTAAGCCATTTCTTTGGAATTCATTTCGTTCATCAAATATAAGTTATGCACATTTTCATAAGGAATTTTGTTAATCCGAATCCCGAATCAATCAAATCATCAATCTTGATTGAATCAGAATAAATTTTCCGAACTGCCGTCATAAACATAATGAACCCGATTCAGGCGATAGTAATTCTGATGAGATGTTTAAATATTCCCCAAATGTCATTCACTTGTTTGATAAGCATTTTTCCAAAACGTGTTTCACAGTCATTAAATCGAATAGAAGTCCAAGCTGATATCGATTCCTGCGATATAAAAACCTATATGGCACAGATATTTAATTTTTTCAAAGATGTGTAGCTCATAAAAATAATTTAAAGTGCCAATTCTTTTTATCTTCAGTCATTTAAGCTGCTTAAAATCGAACCAAAAATCCGAAGGAACCAACAACTGCAAAAATCGTTCGACTTAATCATTTGCTGCTGCTGCGGCTCCTAAGCGATTTTTTGTGAATGAATGCAGACATCAAAATAACAATAATTTGTGCGAGAAAAAAAAAGTATAATGTTTCAAATTATATGGGCATATACATATATTTATAAATACGTAAAGGAATGTACGAAATGCGGTTCTCTTCTCTCTTCCGTAGGTCCCACTAATGAAGCTTTCGGAAGAGGCACCTCTATAAATAGAGCAGTCTAACGTGTTGAAGTGATCGTCTATAAATAAATCGAGAAACTAAATCATCCAGCAATAGGCCAAATTGTATTGTTAAGTTGGCTATTGTACGGAAGAGAAAGGAGCCAAGAATGTAGGAGGGTGCAAAATGTAACACACTCTCTCCCAGCTTATTTTAGACGATAATGTATTATTAATTGGGCTAGGTAATAAATAGATTGATTAATAGGCACTACAAACAAAATGAACTTATTAAATAATAATAAAATTTTCTTATTTACCACTGCACATTATCAGCACATTGTGTAGTTGCTGTTTTAATTTACATTTGAATAAAAAATCAATCTTTTTTGATTGATTGCAACTGCAAGCTTCATATTTAATAGTTTTACAAAATAAATAAATACATAAATAGTTGTAAGGTCTGTTTGTCTATAATCTATATCTAATAGTAGTAATCTATATTTTATAGTATTTTGTTGTATTGCTTATAATCGGCTTATATTAAGCTCGTCGACAAAATTCTTATACAAATTTATTTTATTTAAACAGTTATATGTACCTAATAGTTACTAACTTTATTATTACCATTTTGTGCATTCTGGTTGTAATCGATTAATCGATCAATCACACTCATCGCTAACAGTGGGTGGGGTGCGGGGTGGTGGCATATCGATTCTTTTTTAGTTTCGATTGGTTTCGTTTCGAGCATAACAGACTAATTGCTGGCAAAGCCAAAAACGATCTTTGGACTAATTGTTGCAGAAATTGCAAACGATCCCGTCGAAATGCGTCTGATCACTCCCGATCGCTCCCTCTCTATATCGGTGCGTATATAGACCTCTCTCTCTCTCTCTCTCTCTTCATCGCTCCGGCGGCGGCGGCGGCGGCTGTCAGTCAATTAGAGCAAACGCGCTACAGAGATCATTAGAGACTTGACGATAGAAAGCATTTTGAGTGGCAGTGATAGATTGTTGAATTGTTGTTAAAGAATTGCTAGATTGGCCAGAATAGTTGGCTGGCTTGCTGGCTGGCTGGATGGCCAGAACTGTATTGGCATTCGGCCAAATGCCATTTCTGGCCATACTTATATCAAACAGGAGCAGCTCTCTTGAAGCGGTTAAGTGACTAATTTATGGCCTTTTATGTAAGCCAAAGCAATAATACTGATTCCACACTCGCGCCAAGTTTCGACTTTGGAGTTCGGAGTCCGACTCCGAGTCCAAGTCGAAGTTTGACCACTTTCCGCAATGGTAGCAATTCATCTAATTGCCGGTGACGGTGCCGTTTGATGGACAGGCGGCTGGACTGTATAAAGAGAATTATACAACAATCAGAACAGCAATAAGCCAACTGTACGTACCCAGTCCTGGTTGGGAGCACTGTCTTATCACCAGTGTGCACCTGCATTGCTCTATGCCACGGGGATGCCCTAGGGATCTGCACAACAAAACAAACACAGACGACACACCCCACCCACCAAAAGTCTTTCTACACTGGCGAAAATATATTTAACTTCTACGAGACTTTTAGCTAAGTATAATATTTATTTTTTAAAGATAAAACTGAGTACGATTGAAAGGTATACAGTGTTATGAACAAAGTAACTTTGTTATAATATTTAAAAATCAAAATAAAATGATCAAATGATAAAGAAATGTTAACAAATAAAATATATATATTTTAAAGAGTTTTCTATGTAAAATCAAAGTCTTTGAAGTGTCTCACTTATTTTAAAGCTATTACTAACAATAAGTAGTAATACAATACTTTGTAGTAGTAAGTTTCCTTTTCTTTTTCAGCTTACATTATTATTAAATTTTCCCCTGTTTTCTCTTAGTGCACTTCTCATCCTCATTCATTAAATACAAGCTTCATTTCTTCGGGACATTTATTGCCTTACATCAGCCAGGGGGCTTCTTTTTCTTTTCTTTTAATGACCAACCACAACTAATCTCGGTTTGTATATCAAACAGAGAACCGTGAAAAGTCTTCCCTCTATTTTTTTCTCATCACGCCCCTACTTCGTCAGCTTCGTCAATGATAGATAACATTTAATAGTTAATATATTAATATAAGCAGTGACCTGCTGATGAATCAAAGGTAGTTACTATAAATGGAGTTTCTAAACAGTAAAAGCATTTAGTAGTTTTAATTGTTAAGAGCTGGTATCTAAAACAACACTTGTAGTAAGAAAAATAGTTAATAAATAATAATTGCAATACAAAGCTGCTTATTAAACCTTAATAAAACTGATAAGAAGATTCTACTTTAAATGAAGTGTAAACCTAGATACTCTAATGACTTCAAAAATATATTGTTTGATTTTCTCACACACGTGTTTTCCCATTTTTCGGTTGGACGGAAATCAATCAAATAAGCCTTTAAACATCCCATTCATCGCGTTTTCACCTCGAGGAAGTGAAAACTTTTGAATGAAAACCATCAACGAACGAACGAGCCATTATTATTATTTGGGTTTTATGGCTCAAAGTGCTGAGTGGAGTTAAAGTGGCTTAAATAGGCTTAAATCACAGTCTAATGAGACGCGACGACAGCTTGGGAAGCTGTCCCCAAAAGTCGAAAAGAAATCAAAACTATCACACACGCACAACTCCCAGAAAGCGGCAGAATCTACATAAATCAATAAAAGAAAATAATATGAAGAACTCATCAAAGTGACATTAGGGAACCGCTAGAATGATGATGTCCCGTCCCAGGGTGTCATAAAAAAAAAAACGAAAAGAGAATGAAAATCTTCGATCCTTAGGAACTTATCTTTACTGCACAGACAACAAGAAAAGGTGTTAGAACAGGTGCACCCAAAATGATGGGAAAGCTGCAAGAAAACAAATTTTCTATAAGAAAGTCCCCCCAAAGCAGCTATCAATTTATATACGACAAAATCTGTTTATATATATTTTTATTTTATTGCGCATACGCAGTGTGTGTCTCCAGGGGCTTTAGTTTATCTCTGGTTTATTATGAGAGCGTAGCCAGCCACAACGGAAGTCATTTGTCCGAGTCGCCCGTCAACAAAACACAAACCGAAATTAAAAAAAAAAACTAGCAGAAGAATAAGAAACTTAACACACAAAAAGTAAAAAAAAAAGAACACTGACAATGCTCAGTACTGTACTTGCTCTTTTTTTGTTGCTGTGGTTGCCTCTGGGATTACGTCACTGTCACAGTGCAACACAACAATGAGCAGAGCGGGAAATATTAGTAGCTTAAGTGTAAGTTAAAAGCTGGCGAATACCCTTCGATGGATCAATCAAACAATGATTGAATCTATTTAAAATTAATGCAACTTTGTGGTTAATTAAACGGAGAAGGTTACTCTAAATAAATAGGTAAATCTTTGTTACTAAAAGATGACTTGAGAAAAGGCAAAACATTTCTAAGATAAATTTTCAGTTCAATTTTTTTGAAGTTCTATATTACCTTCTTATAACCCTTCTCTTTGAAACAAAGATCAATGAATCAAATTTATACCAGGCTATTTATCTCATATCCTATCCTATCGAACTCGCAACTGAACACGTGTTTATTATTAGACATAACGCGAGCTGAGCAATGATATAATAATAATACCATCTAGTTTTGGTTGTTTGCACAGATATAATCCATTGGATGGACTCTCGGTGGTGGCATATCTCTGGGAATCGTCGTAGCCTGGCCAATTATCGTTAGGGTAATGGATGCTGTCTGTCACATTGCCCACAAATGCTGCGGATGATGAGGAAGATGATGTTTTATGTTGAAGGGGAAGCTGATGGAGATGGGTATGGCGATGATGAAGATCGGCCAGTTCCCATGGTCGAATCGTTATATATAAAGTACAGCTAGGCCGATCTGTGCGATCTGCGCGATCTGCTGAGCCATGCCAGCTGACCAGCACAGAGTGCAAGACGAAGAACACAGCTCAATCAAGCGAGTGCGAAACTTCAAGTTCATCGTGATGTGGATGGGAACCGACCGTGTCCATTACACTTGTCTCTCTGCCCAAGCCAGTACACAGCAAGAAAGAGGTAAGCCCTTGAAGCTTAGGTTCTACCTAGATTAATTTGTAGCCCATTTTGTGTTTACTCTTTACTATCTGCAGCCATGATATTAAATATTCACAATTAACTATTCTAATAACAGCAGTTTTGATGTATCCTTGTTCTATATTCATTTTAGATATGTATCAAGATAAAAACATTCAGAAATAAATATTATATTAAAGGAAGAACCTTTAAATTAATGTTTTAAAATGTTTGAAAAAAAGATTCTTTTGTTCATATAAGATTTAAAAAATATTATATAATTCTTAAGGAAAATATCAAAGTTAACAAATTGACAACCTTTAGAAATGTTGTAATTATTTTCCTATTTTTTTCCGTGTATCTCTATAGCCCATCTGAGATTCTCTGCCCATGACAAGCGCGGGCCCAATGCTAATGCCGATGTTAATGCTATTATTATTGTTGCTATTTGCGCTACTGTTGCCCCCAAGGCGTTAAGAACTACAAAATAGCGACAAAGTGTAAGCTTAACCGAAGAGGAAGCCGGCAAACGAACAAAACCAAAAGAACAACAATCGCAAAAGCAGAAATTACATTGGGAAATCCGATTAGCTGACCGTTCTGCGGAACACCAGAGACTCTGAAACTGAAAACTGAAAACGGAGTGGACTGATCGCCCTTTTGGAGTCAATGGTTTGTTGTGGAATTGGATAAGGCAGGGATTACATTATCGTTGGATCTCAAATCTCTGGGGAATGTTCTTCAACGATCTCATGTTATACTCGGATTAATTTTTTGCGCATTTTTCGGGCTACTGTTTAATGTTAAATATATGTAATAGCATTAATTTCAATATATTTTTTATTAGCACTTTTAAAATAGAAATTCTTTTAATTAAAAGTAGAAGAAGCATTTAAATTATTAAATACTTATTTATAAGAGTGATTGCTTTAAATTTAAGGGATTATATTTCCACAAAATATATCTAAAAAATACTTTACACCATTTAAAATGTCTTAGAAATATTTTCAAGCTTGAGAACCTTTTACCAGCTTCCACAATCTGTGTAAATCAAAGGCTTTTCAGATTTGTATTTCCTCTGATGGTAAATAGAAGAAAAAACTCCTAAAAGCAGGTGAAATACCCCAAAGAACTTCCACAAGAAATCCCTTCCCACCGACTTCCCAATTTTATGACCCTGCCGCCTTTTCGGAAGTTCTTTCTCTCTTTTATATTCCCAATACACTTTTAGTGCGCTTTGTTCGTACTCATTTCCATTTTCGGCCATCGGTTTGCTTTGTTCACCATTTTCCTTTATTTTCTTGGCTTGTTTTTTTTTTTAATAAGAGTGACATTCGCTTATCAGAGCAGGCCTTCGTGTAATATTTATGTGGCATTTTGTCACCGCGACACCATTCCTTCTATCTATCTCTTCTCCTCTGGGCGCGCGCGCGGTCAGCTTACATGAAAGGAAATTTAAATTTTAGCATAAATTTATGGGATACCCAGCGGCAGCGGCTGTCATTGGCTCCTCTGCCACATTCCCAGCGACATCATCATCATTGCTTTTATCATCATCAAGGCGGTATTTGTTTTGGGAGTGCATTTATACATTTTAGATGCGATATTTGGTAGTTTATGTATCAACGATGACGGCTTCTGCTTCGACGCAGGGAACGGTACTTTCGGTGCACCCTACCATTCGAGGGGATCCCCTTTTTTTTCTCTTAGAAGTTTGAGTTTAAAATTTGGAAAGTACTTTGAATATTATTTGTTTTTCTATTTATTTTTTTTAAGGGAAAATCCATAAATATATGTTTGAATGAAAAGCAATTACACAATGTTGTATTGTGTATTTTTCTAACATTTCTCAGCGCCTGCTTTTATTATAACTTTATTTTTTGATTATGTATCAGCATTTTATAAATTAATTTAGACATTTTAGAATTTAATCAGTATTTATCTTCATTTTTCTATAATTTCTTTATCATATTTTAAAGAATTCTTTAGACTTGTAGCTTTTGTTTCCCCTTAGTTTTTTCAGCGTTTCCTTTCCTTTATATTTCTTTTAATTATTTCTGTTACATATTTTTCATTATTTACATTTTTATATGCTTTTTATATTTATTTATTTTGTACCATTTTTCCATATCTCAAGCTCTCGGCTAGTCGTCTATTCCCTGCCAAAGAACAACCCAAAGCCGTGAGCTGTGACAACGACTTACAAAACAAGAATCAAACAAATCCACATTTGATTGTCCATCCACCTCCCACAAAAAAAAAGAAAGAAAACTATAGATAGGTTGGGGCATTTTTTGGACATTTCTATTTATTCCTTTTGGCCAAGCAGCAGCCAGTCCAGTCCCTCCATTCATTGACGACACCCCAACCTTTCTTTCGCCCCACCAAAAAGAAAAAATAATAATAATATAAACTCACTCACTCGCCGGCTCGACCCGAGTGAGTGGAGCTTGTCCAGTAAATTAGCATTAACATTCATTGGGTTTCAGCTCGGATTCGATTCGTTTGTTTGTTTGTATTGCGTGAGCTTAGTCCACACACAAAAAAAAAAGGGGTCTCGGGTCTCCTCATCTGGGCTTTCAATGCAATGCTAAAGACGAACACGAACGCATTTATCATCGATAGCCGGGCATTGATATGCTAAACTGCAGTTGACTCTTCTCGGTATTTCGTATATACATATATATTCCGTTTGCCCATAGTCATGCCAACTTGTGCTATATCGCTATATATATATACATATATATCGGTTAACCCAGGCCCCAACCCCAAGCCTTCCCTCAAACTTCTACTATTTCTAACCATTTCTCTGGCTCGAGTTCGGTTTTTATTTTTTATCAATCAAGTTCCCTGCGGTGCGGCGTGTTGACGTCTCTCTTATTACAACAGCATGATTATGGCGTATTAGCCCTATTAAATGTCGCATGACATCGATGTTGACTCAAGGTGTTAGGGTGTGTCATAATACTGGATGCTGGCGGTGAGGTGAGGGCATGGGCTTAGCTAAACTGGGCTCTTTAGAGGTGAATTATTAAGCTCTGTCAGCTCTTTTGATTCTATTCTAAGTTTAACTAATACTTATTAGTTGCATTTCAGAAATGGCTTAAAGTGTAATTCATACATTTGAAATTTAGATAAAAATTAAGGTCAGGTTTTGCATTCCAGAAATGCGTTTTAATATTTTAAAAATGTAACTAACTTTTGTGATCAAAGAAAGCATGCAAAATAATTTATTTTGCTGAAAACAATTTATAAGTTTAGTTTTTGAATAAAATTCAAAGCAGTTGATCTTACTATTATCGATTATTATCGATTTATATGGAACTTGTATATCGAATAAGTAAACGCTTTTATTTGCTAATACACTCTGTACAAAATCATTTGAATTAAAGCTAAATAAATGGTTTATCTTTTTAATTATGTATTTTTCTACTTTACTTTTCAAAATATGTGATTAATCGACTTAAAATCAGTATAACCAATATATCGATAGACTTTCTGCTGCTCTAACTTTCGATTTTAATGAGCTTTGCTATATTTTTTTATTATAAAACTAAACATATACATTACATAAGATTCTAGTCGTAAATTCTTTCACAAACCCCAGCCAAGGAGACTGTCTTAATCGTCGCTACCTGACTCAAATCTGTTACCAATCTGCAAATACCACAACGAGCTGGCCAAGACAGGAAGCTCTGGTCAGGAAATTTGCGATTAGTCAAATTAACGGTCGCATGGCACAATTAATAGCGAAGCCAAATCAACAGACAACTAGTTAATGGAAGACCGAATTCAATTATCCAAATTGCTATCGTTTCATTTAGATTTCGATTGGTATTTCGTATCAACGAATCGCTCTTGTAATGCTGCCCTCCCAAAGTCAAATTTAATTTCGGATCACCTTGAGGCTGGCCAGGCAACAACAAAATAACTGGGTGGTGCCGAGGTAAATATTCTGGAATTGCTACCTGATCATTGCATAATTGCTGCCAATGAACAGCAACAGCAACATCTACAGCAACAACGACGCCGACGAGTTACATAAGAAAGAAATAAAAGGTTAAGAAAGAGAGTGGGAAATGTTTGTTGTCCAACCAGAAGTATGATGTAAAGCGACTACAACTCCATCAGACAATGTTCCCAAAAAGAAAACAGAAAAAACACTACGGTATAATGGCAACAACAAAAACACGCTCAGTGGCGGTAAATAGTTAACAAAAAAACACAAAAAGCTTAAAACAAAACAACAAAAAAGATATATATATATATATAGAAAAAAAATGATAAAGGTAAAAATAAACAGCGCGCCAAGTCAAGTTGCTTCTTGTTGTACTCGTACCTGTATTTGCACGGGGTTTCTGTCTGCCTCTGCCTGTGTGTGTGTGTGTGTTTCTAAGTCTAAGCCTCGTTTTTTTATTTTTATTTCTTCTTCGTTTTTTTTAGTTTTGTGAGTACGTGCAGACACCCAAAAACCCGCCCCATGCCGGCTCACAGAGCGGAAAAATCAAAGGTGCAAAAAGCTCAGCCATAGCAACCATCAGAATTACCTACAGGCTAATATTGATTGTTTTCTAAGCTAAAATATATATAATAATAATAGTAATAATATAATAATATTAATGTAATATATAATATATAATAATAATATTTAATACTAGAGAGTCAAAAGAAAGTTCCTTAAAATACTAATCATATTGGAAATTCTTTTTAATTTAGTTCATTAACTTAAATATATATAAAAATTTTCTATGTAAAGCACACATATAGTTTTATTTAATTTCCCACCTTAAGAGATCTTTTAAATATATTCAAAAATTATATAAAACTAAATAATTTACTGGACAAACTTAATTTGAGACTTCTAAATAAATATACCTTTAAACTTTTGTATAATCATTTCTTGTAAATGCTTCAGAAATGTTTACAGATAATTTATATTATTATTTTTCTTAGCTAAACCTAAGCATAAATCTTTGCTTAAAATAAATATGTACAAAATTTCGATGTACAAAAATCCAAACACCTTAAGACTGTAGAGCACCTAGGTTATGACCAAAAAGCAAGACAACCAACAACAAAAAAACGCCAGGCACTTATTACCACAGGGTACAAAGCCAGCTTGTTCTCAGTGTTGTTGCTGCTGCCTGTTGTTGTTGTTGTTGTCGTGTTCGACTGCGAAACCCACAAAAAAAAATAAATAAATAAAAAAACAGCCACAAAAAGTACAGACATTGGAGAAGAGAGGAAAAAAAAAACGACAACGAACCGCCAAACGATGGAGTCACAAAAAATATAAACCAGACTCCACAGGCAAGAAAACTTGGGCTTCGGCGGCGGCTCCGGCTCTTTGCACGTGATACATTCATCATGAACTTGAATTTGAATTTTTAAGTTTAATGGTTAATCCATTGTGGTTGCTGTCTGTGTGTGTTGTGTGTTGCCTGCCTGTGCAGGCAACAATTTGCGAGCACTTGTCACCATTGTTGTTGCTGCTTTTGTTTCGGTATTTTCTGTATTTTGTATCTCCCTCCCAGCTGTCTGCCACGGAGTTTTATTTTTTGTTTTGGCCCAAAGCCGACAATTGCAGTCGTTACTTTTGTTGTTGTCACTTGCACTTGTTGCGTTGTCTTCATCATCAGTAACTTCATCTTCGATGAGTACCTCATATTGTATATTGTATAACTGCCGATGGATGCCCCGCTGGGCCAGCAAAACAAGAGGAAAAAAAAAGGGAAGGGCAAACTAATCCCAAGCTGAGCTGCCGGGTTTTGCAATGCCACACCTCCCCGAACTGCGCTCGTGTGACGTGTTTGTCCGCCCAACAAGAAATCTATTGTATCAATTGCGGTTTGTGTTTTTAGTGGGCGGTGTTGACCAAAAAAAAAGGCTAAGATAAGGCCAAGTCTGTTCACAGGAATCGGTGGAAGCAAGTGATCAAGTGAGCAGATAGTATCTTTCTTAAATATTTGCATTTCAATTTTCGTTGCTAAAATAACATTTCCTATTTATGGAAAAATATAAAACAAAGAATCCAAGTGAATATTATTTTAGAAATATATTTCAGTCTTCATTTATTTATTTGTATTACAAAATTAATCTATACTTTGCCTATACTTTCTTCTACTGCGCCTACTAACACCTAACCCTAACAAGCACGTGCTTGCTGTCCACTTGAGTGTACTGACCGCAGAGCATCAATGTCCAAGAATAAATCGTGTGTACAGTAAACTAAATTTAATCAAGAGTATTGAAATCTCCATTAATTCTTAATAATTTATTAAAAACCAATATTAACTTAAGATTTACAGTGGAGGAATACCAGAGAATTCAAATTTATAAAAGTATTTGTATTGAATTCTTCTTCCTTTCTTAACTTACTATTATTCCCCCTTTTAAAAGTTAAAAAATGGTCTTATTAATCTAGTTGCCAAGTAAAATCAACAAAATTAAATTACAAGAATTGATAACTTCATTTATTGCGAATATAAATTCGAAACTTGAATGAAAAAGAATGCCTTTATCACTTTAAATTAAACAGACAAACTACATATTGAAGATAAAGTGAAGATTTGTTAATTTTATAGACAGAATTGCGCCCGATGTACAAACATAAACGTATATATATATAGTATATCTCATTCTGAAACAATCTCATTATTATTGCAATCAGGTTTCTTTGGTGTTTTTGTTGTTTTTGCGCTTTTGAAAATTAGTCAAAAAACGTGCGCATGACGCCTCAGTGGGGGAGGGGAGGGCGAATCTGCTTTTAAGGGGCGAAATATGCGTGCGCTCTCTTAAATGAATTATGAATAAAGTAATTTTTTGTTCGAGCTTGGCTTGAGGGCCACGTTGGCAACTAATTTCGACCTTGCATACAATTTTAATTAAGTTTTCTGTTGTTATTGTTGTTGTTTGTGTGTGCACATGGCTGTACATTTATTTTTATATAAAAAATATCAAGAAGCAGAAACAGCAGCAGCAGCAGAAGGGTGATGACAATGATAATTTGTTAACTTAAGGTAATCTTGCATTACGCTTTATTGTCTTTATATTCTCTGCCGTTTTTTTGTTGACTTCAACTTGAACCATCAAATTATGAACAAGGAAAACCTGCGAAAAATCAAGTTCAACTTGGAAATGTCTGGCAAAGATTAAGGCGGAGACTTGGGAAATTTTTTAAATTTATATTTTGAATAAATATAGAATACAGAAATTATAACCGACTTTAACTATCGTTTTAAGTTCAAGTTCAAGTATAGAAATATAATTCCTTAAAAGATATTTGAAACCATATTTCAATCATCATTTAATTTATATTTTTAAGTATTTAAGTCAGTTTCGGACTTGGCTTTTATTTAATATATTTAAAACAATTTTCTAAACTTTATTCTTTGTGTTCTTTTGTGTTCTTCGTGCTCCCCTTCTTCAGGATTTCCTCCTTTTTTCTCTCGCACTCTTTTTACTTTTTCTTCTCCCGCTTCGATCGCCGTTGCATATTTTCAATTTTTTGCATTTTCAACATAAATTAGCCGTCTCCCAGTGACCCCCAACACAAGCTCCACATCCCGCCTCGCCCTCCTTTTAGCCTTAACTCGGCGCTCTCTCGTCTTGGCCAGAAATAGACATCGGTTAGGCCAAGAAGAGCAAAATTCCTGGCGTCAGAAAGGAACGTGGTCGAAACGAGGCATTGGTCAAAGTAAAAAAAAAAAAGTGAAGCGTTAATAAAACGGCACAAAAGGAGGAGAGCAAGTCGAGTGGAGTCCGGGAGAGATGTAACCAAAGTCCAGGCCCAAGCTGATCATCATCATCATCATCATCATCCAGCCCAAAGAAGCTGGCGAGCAAAGAGTGCTGAGAGAAGCTGTGGAAGATGTGGAAGAAGGACGAGGACATGGACCAGAATGAGGGAAAAAGACTGCGGCTCAGATTTGCCTTTGAAACGAAAACGAACTTATTGCTACCCTTGATTTGATAGTATTAGCTATTAACTTAAGATAATGGAAGAATTTACTACAAAATATATAATAATATCAGCTTAAATTGTACTTTTTTAAGGGCCTTAGTCCTTCTTATAGATAGAGCATCCAGGCATAGGGAAATTACCAAGATTTTGGGACCCTGTTTTAAATGTTCCCTGGATCCCGGGTCCCAAGTTTTTATTATTCTTTTTTTATGGGGCTTTTTGGGCGTTGGGATCTCTTCTCCAACCTCCTCCTCCTCCTCGTCGTCTTCTTTTGGATCCTCTGCTTCTTCCGCTTGCCTTCGTCTTCTTCTTGGAGCTTCCTTTGCCTTTGGTCGCGTCTTCAATTGCTGTTTGTTGTTGTATTTCTTTATTATCATCGTTATTGTTGTTGTTGTTGTCAGGCGTGTGCGGTGCGCGTTGAATCCGCTATAACAGTGTTAGTACGTTAGTAGGTATACAAACAGGTAAAACAGGTATTCCCAGCCGCTCTTCCATCATCATCATTATCGTCATTACGATCATGAAGTTCCTCTTCTTCTGCTGCTGCCGCCGCCGTCGCCTGATGCTCTTCTTCTTCTTGCTCTTCTACCACCATGGATATAGTCAGATTCTTACTTCACTTGCAGCATTATTTTAGCGACAATTAAACAAATTAAAAATAGAAAATAAAAGCCATAAAAAGGAGGAAAAGGAAATATTAAAAAAAATATATTTTAATCGAAAAAAAAATTTTTATTTTTATTATTTTTTGGTTTTCCCTTTATGCTAACTTATCATCTTTCAAAGCTAATTCCTTAAAATATAAATTAATATAAATATTAAATATAAACAAAATTTCTTTCTATGTAGAAGAAGAAGAGAGGCAAGCCAGTGAACGTTGCAAGCGCAGTGAGGCCCAAAGGAACACATTCTTAAACACAGCAATTACCCAGCCAGCGAAAAAAAAGGGGGTGGGAAATGAGGGAAAACAGGCGAAGAAGAGGCAGCAGCAGACGGTAAGAACGAGAAAATTCTGCTGGCTGTTTGGAGCCCTCCTCTGCTGCTGCTGCTGCAACTGCTGCTGTTGTGTGTGTCCATCCACCGCCGCCACCGTCACCTCCCTCGCATCCCTTACAGCCCAGGCCCCAGCCAAAGTCAAGGCATTTACAGCCCAGTGAACACACTCACTCACCAAGTGCAGTTTCTACACATATATCTATATATATGTATATATATAGATCTGATTCCTCGGTGGTGTTGGTCTTGGTCTATACCTTTGGTGGCCTAGGTCTGGGGCCCAAAGCAACAACAGCAATAACCAGCTCGAGAGTCTCTCTGTTGGTTTCGCGATCAAGAACTTGAGATTCGCTTTTGGTTGGAAATCTTGATCAACTATCTGCCGCCGCATTACAAAGGGCTTATATGTACATATATGAGAATTTAATTACAAGTTTATCGATTTCTTTATTACGTTAGACTAACTAATTGAATAATCAGCTTAATAGATGTAAGTATGAGTCTACATATGTAATACAATATTTGCAATTTTTCCAAGTATATATCACAGTTTTAAAATACTTATTTCCATGTACTCTATATTCCTTTTCTGGTTTTAATTATTCGTTTGCAATTTGATAGTAAAAATAAAATCAAAACAAAGGATTTCTTCTCGATAATGTTAATGAATACATACATATGTTTCTATGATTTCGAGTGGAAATTCAATCTGAGGAACTCCTTTATTAATTTATATAAAGCTATATTCTTTTATTTATTTTTTGCCCTTTAAAGGTTGATTTTATCAAAGGTGTTTCGTCTTTTTAAACTATTTATATTAATTTTAGTACCAAGCAAGCGTATTTACATTTTTTAAATAAAACAAACATTTTTAAAAACCTTAAAATAAATTATTATTTTTTTAGACATAGCCTTATAACTTTTTCGGATAAAACCCTAAATAAAATCAAAAGATATGCCTAAGAAATAGTCCCAAAAATAAATGTATGATTTTAATATTATTTATAATTTATAATTTATAAAAACTCCCGTGTTCTTGAGTTTTGTTTATACATTTATGTAAGTATGTATAGGTACATATTTATGTTTGGGTTCTGGGCCAGAACACTTGCATTTTGGCCAGCGAGCGGAATTTCGAGTGAGAGTGAAGTTGGCGCAGGAACAACGCCACAGCAAGAACAGCCACAATAACAACATCAGCATGGTAGAGATGTTCTTCGCAAGGCTCCACTGAAGAAACCGAAGAAGCCGAAGAAGAAGAAGCAGAAGAAGAAGTAGCAGAAGAATTCTCTGCCAACGCCGCGCTGCTAACGCCAACGTCACGACATTAACATTGCTGCTGCCTCAACGGCAAAGTCACAGTCAAAGCCAAAGTTAACAACAGGTTTTTAAGGTGCCGCTTCTCTCTCTCTCTCTCTCTCCTATTCTCTCACGATCAGTACACAGAGATAAAACAGGTGATTGTTGTTAAACTTAGATTTAGAGTTTCCTGCAGTTTATTTTGTTTAAATTATTTAAATGATTTAAATACATTATTTAATATATTAATTAATTCTACTGGGAAAATATATCTTTGTTTGATAAATAAATGTATTATTTTATACATTACAAAATAAACTCTTATTGAAATTCTATTTTTCATCAAATGTAATGAATAAATAATCTTGAAATTAATATAGTAACAACTTCTTAAATTATGATCTCATCAGAATTAACTTAAATGAAATTGACATCATTTCTTTCAGTGCACTCTCGCCTAACTGAGAAATCGTCTTCGTTTTTAACTTCGGCTGCGACTTGTTCTTCGTTTCCAACTTCGGCTTTCGGCTTTGGCGCTCTCACTCTTTCTATCTCGTTCTATCTTGTACGTTTTTCGCTCTCTCGCCGCACACCAGCACAAAGTTAGCTGTAAATTTGTTACGTCGCCGCAGGAGAGCGTGCGTGAGAGTGTGCGGCCCACAGGTGGGCGCTGCTTGAATTCGACGCGCTGAATTCGCCGTCGCTTACATCACTGGCGACGCCGCTGTGTGCGCTTGTGTGTGAAATAACGTTAGTTATCCGTTGGCACCGCACCTGTGCGTGTTGGAGGGAGACAGGCCCTGCTGCTCTTCCTTTCTCCCTCTCTCGCTCTCATGGCAAGAACTCCTCTCTCAGACTCTCTCTCTCTCTCGCTCAGTCTTATTTGCCATTCTAAGCGCATTCTAAGTGATCATCATCATCATCATCGTTCGCTCACGCGCGCACACACAGCCAAAGAGAGGGGGTGGGGGAAGGTAGAGTGTGAAGGAGGGTTCGGGACTCACCTGAGAGCGAGAAATGCCTGCGTTGCCAACTATTTTGCCGTTTAATTTCGCTTATATGGGTACTTTTTTCCCATTTTACTTGCCACCGCCGCTTCTTCTTCTGCTGCTTCTGTCGTTATTTCTTCTTATTGTATTTACCTGCGACTCTCTTTCCTTTGCTGCACACACACACACTCTCGCTCACAAACACAGGCACACCGTTAACGATGATGAAATTCTTAAAGGGCCGCGGAAAACAACAAAACTATTGGAATTTTTACCTCCTTTTTGATCACCTCCTGTTTGGCTGTGTTTTCTTCTTCTCAATTTCGTTCTTCTCAATTTGAAAGCGAAAAAATATGCAAAGACTTAGGACACGAACTTGCTGGTAGATTACAAAATTGATGGCAGTGTATTCTAATAAATGCATTATTAGGATATAATTAAGGAGCTTATAATTATATTAATAATATATTTTTTTGGGGTAATAAGAGTTTTGAGAATTAGTTTCCCAACTTTTATTTGCTAAAAACATCAAATAATATAAAGACTTAGGACACAAACTGAGCACTTTTAAGGTATTGATCTGAATACACTGTAAAAAGGTTATCTAACTGAAACATAATGACTTGGGATACGAAAAAACGTTGAACTTGACTTTAATAAATTATTTCAATGATGCTGGAAATCCCACAATAAGCCAAAACATCTATAATTACATACAAATAAGCTAAGGACACGTTTGTATTAGAAATCCTTCTCAACCACCGAGTATTTCATAATTTCAGCGATCAAGGGAGCTAAGAAATATAAAAGAAATATATATATGTACATACATATACAAAATCAACTCTAAGTACAACAAGTACAGCTCCAAAGAGCGCGACACAGAGCGCAGGAAGATGGGTGGAGGGAGCAAGACCATCTCAACCGGCAAATGGCCAAAGCAAAGAACGAACGAACGAACACCAGCACCATCCGTGTTGAGCGTGATCATCGTTGTGATCATTACCTTGACTCTGACAGAGACAGGTAGAGAGAGTGCCAGAGAGAGCGGGCATCGGATCGGCAACGGCGAACGGCAACGGCGAAAAACTGCATGAGAAACGTTATGTGAGCGAAATGAAGCAACGCAACGCACAAGGCACACACAAAAACACTCTCACTCTCCTCTCACAGGTGCGCGAGCCGAGCGCTCACCTTCTTCGTCGGCTTGGGCTTCGGGCCAGGCACCGATTGCCGTTTGCCGTTCGCTGATCACCGATCGGAGTTCGCCGAAAGCGAAGCTGTTGCTCGCCCTCTCTCTCTCTCTCTCTCTCTGTCGCTCTCGGCTTACGGTGTTTTGCAGCGAATTCAGAGCGCCGTCTAACTGAGTTTGTTGTAGCGGCGAGATCGATCGGCCGCCTGCCTGACTTTGGCCTAACTGCTCCCCAGCGCGGACCGCTCGAATACAGTAAGTGGCGAGCCGGCGTTGTGAATGCACGTGTTTTCGCTTCAACTCACCTGGGCGAAATCCCAAAACAACAAAAAAAAAATAAACAGCAACAACCAAACCAAAAAATTCAAACAGAAACACAATTCCACAAGAATAAACACGAAACACATCAAATATTTACGAGTATTGTGAAATATCGGAAACATACCATTGTGCGGCAGTGTGTGTGTGTGCGTGTGTGTGCGACAACCAAAATACAATTTTTTTCAAGTGACAAAAATGCGGCAAGAACAAAACTGATAATACAAAAATAATACAATTCATTCCATTATTTTTTTCAAGTACAATTTTTTCAAAGTGTTTGAAAGAAATTCAAATATTTTGTTAACTGAAAAAAAAACAAAGGATTATCCCCATAAACCCCATAAAAAGGATAAGATCTAGCGCACACACAAGGAAAAGACATGAAGAGGGCCAAGCAGAAGGCGATTTGAGCTTTTTGCTCATGACACGAAAAAACCAAAATAAAATTGGTTATTTTTTTTTTTATATATATTTATAATTACACTGTGGACGAGCGGCAAAAAAAACATACACACACAATTGGATTAGTGTTTTGTTTATTTCGGGGACACACGGTGACTGTCCCTCGTCCACCCAAAAAAAAAATACTCAGAACGAAATTTAAAACAAATAACTACGAGCTCGCCCAGCAAGTCGTCGCGTGTCGTCGTCGTCGTCGTTGTCGTTGTCGTCGCGTCGCTTCGATCGTTTATCGTTCCCCGTTCATCGTTAATCGTTAATCGCGCAAAATGCCGAAGATATTCCTGATCAAGAACCGACTGCACCAGCAGCAGCAGCGTTTGCTCGAATCACAGAATTTGCTGCAGCACAAGAGCCAGGATGACGAACGGTGTCTTGTGCCGCCCTTAAGCCCCAATGCTGGCGGCAGTGGCGCCGGACCCTCGCCCACGCCCACACCCTCGCCGCCGCCGCCCACAGCCCAGCCACCGGAGCCGCAAGGCCAAGGCCAGTCGCAGGATCATGACCAGCAGCCGCTGAGCCTAACGCGAAAGCGATTCCATCATCGCCGCCATTACTTTGGACAGTCGCGCAGCAGCCTCGATCTTGGACATCATCAAAACTCAAATCAAATCCAACTGAATCTAAATCAAAATCAAAATCAAAGTCCCGCGGAATTGGAAGTGGAACACTCAACAGGCCCAGTTCAAAATGGTAAGTTTAGGCTCTAAAAAACCACCTGAAAATCCTGCCTTAAAGAGAACTTTCTTGAGGGAAAAAGAATATCTTCGGAAATACAAATAAATAAAATGATGCAATAAATGAATAGCTGATATGTTTCTTTCTAAACTGCTTTACAATTTGTTCAAAATGTTCTTAAAATCTTCTTCTGATCAAACAATGTAATAGCAGTTCTTAATGAACATAATCTTCAATCGTACTCGACTGTATTCTATAATACTTTAGCTCCTGTGAGCTCTTAAACTTCTGTTTTAATTAGTTTCGTAGTTGGATTAAATTTAGCTAAGAATTGTGGATATTATATCGGAATGATTTCAGCTTGAAAGGTTTTAGATATTAAAGCGTTCTTGAATCCGCTCACAATTCTTTCACAAAAGAGAAGACAGAACAAAAACAGAAGGAATTCTAATTTGTTTAGATAAATAATTGCTACAAATGTGTCAGTCAGTTTTTATATTTTTTTTGGCCGATGGCAAATCGGTAAGCGCCGAAAATATATATAATACAAAATGCCATGCCATATATCTATTGCCTGGAAATCATTTCAAGCTTCACTTTTGGCCAGCTTTTGTTCTTTTCTTCACTGTTCTTGTAGTTTATTCTCTTATTTTTTTTTCGCCCACACCATGACGATTCACTAGGCTGTAGCAGTATCTATGCATCGGTATAGGTATCTGTATCTGTATCTGCCCTGTCTATCTTCCATTCTCTATGCGGAGCTGGGCTTACTTCAACATCAATCACTTTCATTGAATTTCGTAAGCGTTTTTATTTCGTTTTATTTATTTTTTTTTTTCTTTTTGGCCAAAGCCCAACCAGAGTTCTCCCCAATCTGTTCTGTTCTTTGGTTTTCCGTTTATTTTTTTCTTTTTTCGTGTTTCTGTTTCGTCTGTGTTGGCGTTATATAATCTCGCCCAGCAGCGTGCTTATTAAGTCATTTCGATTTTCGATTTAGGCGGCGTCCCCAGAGCTGGGCTTAGGTTAAAGGTTTTAATTTTCATAAATGATTAGGCAAGAACTTTCTTCGATTCGGTCGTTTATTAATTAAGCTATTTTCGATTTTATTTGAAAGTGAGTTTCGTCTTCGTCTGTTCCTTCCATTCATCTCTTTTCATGCGTCAGCTCTGTTTTTCTGTTTTTGTTTTTTGCCAAAGTCTTTTGTTTCTAAGCTTTTAACTGCCCTTTGTCTGGCCTTAATTATATCTGTATTTATTTTTAACCATAGCCTGGCTGGGGCTTCACTTCAACAGAATCGTCTCACACGCAGCCTCATAATTTTCCACATTCCCCCCCTTACATGAGCATTATATTTCATGGTTATAACTTATACATTTGTTGTTGTTCATGGAGCACAGAGTGTTATATACATTTATTAAATTAAATAACACGTTGCGTTCTCAGTTCCTTCTGTTCATCAGCCCAGCTGCCCTCCTCTTTCTGGTCTATCGCTATCCACTTAAAAATGTATTATGAACGCTTCCGCTGTTTAATTTTTATGATTTCTGCGGATATTGTAATGGAAGCTATTTGAAGGGAAATCGTTTCGCTACCTTAGGTACTCAGAAAAATTGCAAAGTTCGTTATATTAGAGATATTTAAGATATTCTCTGCTTAGAGGGGAAGCATCTTAATGGGAATAGGAATTTGTTAATTTGCTTTTCCTTTAAGAATCTTAAACAGATTCTTTTTTTATAATTGGGACTGAAATTGTGTTAACTGCAGCTTTGGTCACTCACTGAGATTGTAATAAATTTGCTCACAGATCGTTGTTCCGTTTTATTGATATTTTTAAATGATTTCCAGACTTAATTATTTTTACTCCTTTTGAATTAGTTCTGTTAGTTTTTGAATATATTCACTCTTCCCTTGTGTTTCTTCTAATCCCACATTGCTCTGCTTTAAAAATACATCTGGGCACACAACCAGCGCACTCTTTGTTCAATTACCGCGTACGGTTCGCGTTTTTATTTTATTTTTATTTTTTTCCTACCTTCTGCGAGCTATGCCCATGGCCAAGAACTTCACACACTTGAGCGAACACTCGCACACACACACACACAGTAAGCCGAAGCATGAAGGAAAGAAAAAAAAATTATATAACTAGCAAAGTACAAGGTACTAAGAGCCAAGAAAACAACGAGAAAAAAGAACTTCTCTCGACCAAGCAAAAGTACAAGTTTGCAAGAAGATGAAGCCAAAGACAAGCCCCAAAGAAGCGCAAAGAGTGTGGAGCAGAAAGAGAACTTTTTCAGCCTAGACTAGCGCTGAAGTTAAACTACACACAATGACTAAGATCACGATGACGACGATGATGATGATGATCACGAGAGCCAAGTTCAGAGAAGGAGGAGCAAAAACGCAGGAGGATGAGGACGCTGGGTGGAGTGCATTGTAGGCACGTCGTCTGCCATTTGGCCTAAGCAAAGTCAAGGCAACTGGCCATAATAAAACTTGTAGAACCAGTCAAATGAAGACGGAGTAGAAGAAGCACAAGAAAAGTACCAGAAGAACGCCAGAACGCCCAGAAAGGCAGAGGCAGAGGCAGAAAGGCTAAAAGAACACAAAACCTGAAGGGCCTTGGAGGATGGAGCACACACTACACACATTCGCCAAAAAGGGGCAAAGCGATGCCCGAGCAAATCATGCATATATATTCATATACATATAAGAATTCCTCCTCCTAGTTACCAGGCCCTCCTCTCCTCCACACCGGCGCGGTCTGCAAATGGGGGAATATAAAAATATATATACAAGTATATGGAGAAGAAAAAAAAGTTATGAGCATAACTTCCTGTTACATTTTTCTCTATCTCCCATCAGCGATCTTTCTTTTCTCTTGGCCGCTAGTAAAAGTCAATAAATAACCGAAAGGAAATTCATTGATCGACGATAAAGAAATTGCCGAAAATAATAAAAAAAACAAAAATGCCAAGCGAAATGGGAAGAAAAGGAGAGCGATCCATGCAAATTCTGCAGCTGTTAGAAGAACTGCAAGTTCAATTGCACGCAGCTTACACGCAGATGTTGCAATCCTCGAGCGGAAGTCAGCGAAAGGTTCCCTCCGAAGACCTCGCGACCCTTGCTTCTCCGGAGACAGAGATACGGATACGAGTACTAAGTAGTACCGGGACTGGGACCGGGACCGGGACCGGGAGAAGTTCAGCGAACCCTCAGTAAACAACACTCACCGTCGCGACGGCCGGTCGTCGTCCAAACAGACGTCCAGAGTCAAAAGCAAAAGTCAAGTGGTAAATGAGGTAAATGCAAAAAGAGAAAGACAGGGGCCGAGCGGAAAACAAAACCGAAAAAAACTATTACTATTACTTCATAGGGCGGGCAAGTAAGTGCTGCTGTTCTCTTCTGTTCTGTTCTGCTGCTGGCATTTTCTATGGAAATCGAATCTCAGTTCTATTGTTTATTCAATTAAGCGTTCCCCAGATCGCATCAAGAACATCGCCGGCTAATTGGAGTTTTAGATGTGGGATCTTCACTTCTGATTGAGCATATGTAAATGAAGTTTACGATAACTTGGTAGGCATTATCATATCTAAGATCGTATGGGATATATATATTTATTACTTGACCAGAGAACACACATCTTAATAAAAATGTCAAGGGCGATTTTATGTATTAGGAGAAAATTGCTGTATTTAAATGAAAGTTATTTTAGTAGCAATGAAAAGGTTACAAATTCTTGGAATTCAAGGTTCGAAATATAGAAAACAATAAAAGTTATACAACTAGGACATTAACTACATGTTTTATTTCGAATTTTTTAACTGATAAACTAACATTATAAACTATTAAAATATACAAACGTTTTAGATCTTGAAAGGTTATATAAATAAATGGAAAAAATGTAGATGGTAAAGCCTCAAAGTTCTAAAATTAACAGCTGAAACTATATAAGTTCCATTTATTTAATTTCCTTAAAACTCTCATATTTTACTTTTATATATTCTCTATTTCCATCCTTAAAGAGGCTCTTGGTATAAAGGTATAAGGTTCGCTGCCTAAGTCTCTTTTTTTCGGCCTCAAAAATTCAAGTTCGCTGCCTAAGTCATTTGATTTCCAATAGGCAGTCAAAATTCGCTTCGTTTGTTTTTCCTTTTACTTCGTTTTCTTCTATTCTCCTCTCTTTTTTGGCATTAGTTTTACCTGCTGCCACTGATAAAACAATGCCCTTTGCTTGTGTGTAGGTGTAGGGGTGTGTGTGTGTGTGTGTGTGAGTGAGGGGAGTCCTACCTGTGCCAAGGGTTTCTTTTTAATCTCACAACCAAAAACCAAATTTGACAATCAGAGGAGGAGGATAGAAGGAAAGCATAAATACACAAAAAAAAAGGGCAACAAGAGAATCCTGCACACACACACACACGCGCAAGCAAGCAAGCACCTTGATAACATTTAAAGCTGAGATTTATTTGTGCAGTGAATCAACAACAAGCAAGAATACACAGCACAAAGGAAGCCAGCAGAGGGTTAGAGGGAGAGACACAGACGGCGACTGAAAAACAGGTCTCAAGTGCTGCCAACCGAGGAGAAGAAGAAGCACCAGCAGCAGCAGAAGAAGAGAAGTGTAGGAAGAGGAGGAGCAGGCAGGAGGAAGAGGCGGCAGCAGAAGAAGAGCAGCGAAAAAAGAGAAGCAGCGAAAAGAACGTAGAATACATTTGAAAAATGAAAAAAAAAAGGAAGCGAGTGAGTTTTTTTCGTTTGCTTTTCGCTGCTGCTTCTCTTTGGTATGCAGTTGAAGCAGCAGCGGCAGCAGGAGCAAGCCGAAGAAGCAGCAGAAGCAGAGCCAAAGAGAAGAAAGAACAGCGGAGGCAATGAATGATCATCAATGATTAAGACGATCATCATGATGGTGCGTAAGGTGTGTGTGTGTGTGTGTATTTTCTTTGTCTCTGCACCACTCTCCCTGACTCTCGTCCTATCTATCTCTCTCTCTCTCTCTGCCTCGCCTCCCTTTGTTCCTACATGAAAATGCATTATTTTTTCTATTTCTTTCCTAATTGAATTACCTTTTGATATGGATACAAAAATGATAAGATCAAAATCAGGAAATAGTGTAGGAAAATGTTAAAGAAAAAAGATGGAACAAAGAAAAGAAGAAATATAAAAAGAAAATATGGAAAATAAATCAATTACATTCTTATTATTTATTAGAAATCAATAGAATTAATTTACTAATAATTGAAAACATCAGAAATGCCAAAAATATACATATTTAATTATTTACTAAAAGGAAATCATCAAATCCAATGTATAATTAAATTAACTTCAAGTAAAACCTGGATTTGGGTCCATTAAAAAATCCAAGCAACAGTTGGCAGGCCAAATATGATACATATACAATATTTAAGTATATAAATAAAGCAAAATATAAAAACAACACGAATAAATTGTACAAAATATATTCTTTTGTTCCCTCCCATCAATTGCTTTCTCTCTTTTTCTCCCAAAAGTGTCAATAACTTTTGGAAGCGTTTACGAATTTCTTATAATTTCCCAAATTATATATTATTAACTTTTATGCGTCTGGCCAGGGGAATGTTAACTTGTTTCGTTTGATATATATGTATATATATATATATTTGGTGTATTTTTAAATTTTTTGGATTTTTTCTTTATTGCTAATATTTGGTGGTTTTGTTTTAAACACGTTTTTATAACATTTGTAATCAAAGCAGACAGCCCAGCGCACAGGCCACACAAATAATATAGAACTCGTTTTCATTCTCGTTGGATGTTAACAGCAAACAAAAAAACAGTTAGCTTCTTTTTTTTGTGAAATATTTGCGTTTTGGTTGGCAGAAGATCACGCAAAAAAAGAAAACACGTTTCGAACCGGCCACGAGTGGCAGAAAAAAAAACGTTAACCAAAAATAAACATGTGCAAAAACTAAATTAATAATAAAAAAAAGATGAGGGTGTAATTCGATAGGTTTCGATATTCAACGCTAATTATATTTGAATCGTATTAAATCACACTTAAACTGCTAACATTTCAACGTAATGACTTTCGAATTGTTAACTTTGAACATGATTTATTTATTGATTGTATGCTAATTCATTTCCGCCCTTAGTTCCACTCAAATACCTACAAATACCAAAGCCTTATTTAAAGGGAAATATTATGCAGATACATATTAAGTGTAAGCAATTCAAGCAATTACTTGGGATAAGCTTCCATTTGTTTATTAAATTTATGAATTTAGATTGAATGTTTAAGAATAAGAACGTGTTTGGGAAGGGCATTTATTAGAATATGATTTATATTGTTTGAGACAGAAAGAAATAAGTTTCTAGGGAATAAAGTCCGAATGCATATTTTGCGGATATATTAGGTTTTTGTTACAATTTCCCATCATTTTATTAGGGATTTTACCATAGAATAAAATATAATTACTATCTCAAGAGGAATCTATGAAATATACCTTGAAGTCTTGGCTTTACCTTTGTTATAATTTCCTAACTACTTCAAAGATTTAATTTCACAACCTAAATAATTGCTTTCAATTGTCATAGTTTTCTTTTAAATTTTGTTTTCAAACAAACTTCAGCTGGTACAAATTAATTTGTACAGATAAAGCTACTATGACGACGATAAAGATGCATTTGCTTGGCGCAAAAAAAAACGGAAAAAAGAGAGGCATCTCTCGACAGCAACCGAGCCAAAGCAAACAAAACAAACATGCAGGCATGCATGCCTATATAAATATCTATATATATGTGTATATAGGTATATTGTGTGGATATGCATCCATACATACGATACACGTACATATAGTAAGTCTTTTCAGGTCAGGGTTGACTTGTGACTGACTAAATGAATGAATGAATGACTGCATGAAACTGCATTTAGCTGCGATTGTCTCTCTTTCTCGCACGACTAACTAAAGCATTGACAACTCGTACTATATAGCAGTCGATGCCGATGCCGATGTTGATGCCGATGCTGATGCTGATGCCGATGCCAATACACCCCGATACCGCTGCGATACGGCGATATACACCCCGATACCGATCCGCCCCCCGATTTATACCATATGCGTTAAGCACATTGCATTGCATTGGAGGCTGAGGCTGAGGCTGCCGCTGAGGCTGCACCTCTCTGAACTGGTTTTCGACTTGACAAACGCAGCCATTGACAAACCGATCGCTTAAATATATTTATATATATATATATGTGTGCGACTTATATATCATATATGTATATAGCTTCTTTTTTTGGCAACTCTTCTCCAGAGAGAGGGAGATATGTGAAATTTTTATCGCTGCTTCGAATTTCGTTCAAAAGAAATTTCATCAGAGCCAAGACAAAAGACAGACTCATTCGAAACAAAACTAACAAAATTGTGCAATTTACCAATATCAACGAAATAGCCAAACCATTATTCCCCATCTCCAATACATTGGTCAATTATCTGTTTAAAAAAAACCTATGGATTTGTGAAATTTTTCGTCTGCCGCTGTGAGAGAGATTTGCATAAAATTGATATTTGTGTTGTGTCGAAAAAAAAAAAGAAATGTGTTGTCACTTAACATTTCGCATAATATTTTACAAGATTGGGGTTAAATAATAAGGTAAGTCTTTAGCTTGACTTGTAAGCTAACCTTGACTTTGGTAGAACAATTAAATATAGAATGGAATTAATACAAAATGCGTTTTATAGAACTCCTAATAAACCTTACAGGTTATTAGCTTTTCTTTTTTATAAATAAATAATTATAATATTATTATTAGTAAAATATAAAGTATTTTACACTTCAAATTATTTAAAACACTTTAAATATTAATTGCCAAGCTATAAAAATATTTAATAATATTTAAGTAGCCTTAAGAAGGCTTTCTAAGCTGTTTCTAATAAGTAATATTTCTTAAATAGTTACCAAGCATCAAGAGGCCAAATTTCCAAACATTTAAACATATTTTTAGTGATTTTTCTGTCATATATACCGTAACGTAACGTATTTATGCTCGCACACCAGCTAGCTAGCTCGTATTTATTGACAAATGTCAAATATTTCAATATCAATATCAAGTTCGTTGCCTAAGTCTTTTGTTTGGCTTGGCTGACTGAGTGGAGACGACGGCTGCAAGTGAAATTACCAACAAACACAAACGCGCCAAGGGGCAAATAATGATAATAATAATAATAATAATAATCAGACAGCAAACACAGCAGCAGCAGCAACAACAAACTATAAATAAAAGCCAAGTAATAAATGATATGCACACACAGACACACACACAACAGTGGGACACACATGAAATTGAGTACAAAAAATAAATAAAAAAGCGAAGAAAAAAAATCTACCGGTTTTCAAGGTTAGGCCGCTTTAACTGTATTAACACCGGGTCCGTAATCACAGCCGCAGCAGCGCAGCAGCAGCAGCAGCAGTTACGTCATAATGAACAGAGCCGCATTTACAGGCAGGCAGCAACTGTGCGGTTTTGGCTCATTTCATTTTTTGTTCCCCCTCCCCGAAAGAGGCAAGCAGCAGCAGCAACCGAAATAAATTTTATACGCATAATTTCATATTTGTAACAAAATCACCAAAGATGCGAAGAGAGGGTGGGGATTTAGCATGTTGTAAGTGGGTGTTTGCTTAACATAATCTCTTGGCTGTTGTATTGTTTTTTATGTTCGTTTTTTGTTCGTTTTTTGTTCGTTTTCATCTCCCCCTTATTTTTTTTGTTGTAGCTTGTTTCAGTTTCGTTTCGTATGCAAATGTGGGTCACCAACTGTGCCGCCTCTTCTCCTGTGACTGCATTGGAAAACAGTGTTTTGTTTTGTTAAATATTTACAGTTAAAACAAGCTCTCTTTGCTGGATTTTCGCCTTTTTTTTTTCTTCTGCCTCTCGCTGGCATTTGGCAATAAATATTGAGAGCAAGAGTGAGGCAAGTTTGCGATGCGACGCCGCAGCTCATCATCATTATTGATTTTTTTCCCAGCTTTTTCTTTTTTTTTTTGGTTTAGTGGCTCTTGCTAAAAATGATGATGATACCTATATATGTGCATATATGTTGTAATCGGTCCTATATAACGGTAAGGGAAGGTCAACCAGATGCGGCTGGGGAACAACAAACAAAAACTTAAAGGGAAGAGGCTGACAAAAAAATGCAACGAAGGGAAAATGTTTAAAATTAAACAGAAAACCTTCGAATATTTTAGTTTCTGTTTAAATTGGTTTGCCAATTAATGAATAACACAAATAATTGAAGAGAATATATAAATGAAATAAAATAAATGGTAGGGAATATGGGAAAGGGAATATTTATCTTTTTAAGCCTCAAAAACCTGGAAAAATATTACAAAAAGAATTAACCAACAAATGAGAGAAAAGGCATTTAAATTTGTGTGTTACATTTACTAATTACTTCAATGTTTAAATACACATATAACAATATAAATAACCTTTAGCTTAGCTAAATATAAAGTAAGGTGACTCCCTCGAAACTAGTTTCTTAAAAGGTTCATCACTTGTCTCATTAACAAGTGCATGTAATTAATTTAAAGCCACCTGTTTTTTTTCAGCCTTTTTTTGAAGGCTTCGTTTTGTGTAAGACAAAGGCTGCCAAGAACTAGTTCCTTCCATACATACATACATCGCCATATATATTTATATATATCACCGACTTTTTTTAATGAATATCCGTTACGTTTTTTTGTTTTCGCCTGCGGTCATTATCTCCAAAGCAGCGCAAATGAGTTTGTCAACTAAATGATTTGCTTTGCCGCTTTGCTGCCTTTCTGCTTTGCTTTTTGCAATTGTTTTTGTTGCCTTTGGAACTGACCAAAACAAATAAATAAATATTGATATAGACAAGCCACACACACACACACACGACGAAACGTTTTTTAGAATGAATATATTATATATGCGTTGACCTAAATTTCGTGTCTCACTTGCGAGTTGCACAAAGAAGCATGCTAAATAGCAACTAAAACTAAAACCATACACAATTGCAGTCGAGAGTATTGAACAACTGACTGAATGAGGGAATGACTGACTGACTGACTGACTGACTGACTGACGGGCTAAATGGAGTGACTAACAGCAGCATCGAAGGCTGTCCATGTGCTTGGTGCTAATTGTTACAACCCAAAGAGCCACACATATGACACAAAAAAAACAATGCAACATTAATTTTAATCTTTTCAAGCATTTATTATTTAGTTACAAAAATTTCAAACACGATTTTAAGCTTAAAAATAAATAAATAAATTAGTTTCCTAATGATTTTTACTATCTAAAAATTGTATTAAATATTTATTGGTTTTTCAAAAATCACTTTTATGATGTCTTCGATTTTCTGCGCCGGTGTAAACTCATATATTTCTCAACCACCTCAAGATATATATATATGTGTATATATGCGATACATTCCTATATGTGCATATAATGTGTATATAGAACCGAAAAGCGATTTTCCGTTCACAGTTCGTGCCTGTCTCATTAACATTTTACAGCGACAACAAAAACAAGGCAGGGGTGCAGCCTCCTCCATTTGTTTTTTCTGTGATTTTTTTGTTTTGTTTTTGTTGCCGCTTTGGCTTACAAATCATTTAACGCAATTGCGTTAAAAGTTTGCTTCATAGAAAGACAAAAAAGAAAAGACAGCTGGCCGTGTGTTTGAAGTATCTTTTTGTTACCTACAAACATACATTCCTAGCTTCTTTTTTGCATCATTTTGTTAAACAGTTTGTTGCACTTGCTTCCTCCGAAGACTTTTCTAATTACTCCAATTTAATTTATGTATAACTTGTAGCTAATGTATATAATGTATGTATATGTATTTGTCAATGTCAACATTTAGTTCAAGTCTAACTTGGCGGCAACATAACAGCACTAGCACAAATTGCAATGCACACAAGTGAACAAATGAAAGAGAGCAAGGTTAGCATTGACATTAATACCAAAAAAAAAAAAAACGCTAGCCAGCTAGGCTGGCGAATTGAAAACACACATAAAAGCTGCATTAGAACAAGCAACAATCCGCAGCGAATAAATAAAAGCAACTGTAATTAGCAGCTGCACAAAACGTAGCACATGTCGTCAGGCAGCGTTCGTTTGTAACTGTGTATGCTGCACGGCAAGAAAAACTATATGCAATTCTGCATTTACTGAGATCGGATATATTTAACATGGGAAAATGGTGCTGGTCTCAGCAACTGCTGGGGGAAAGGACCAACATATATAAGCGATCTATCTTGTGTTCCTCTGAGCAATACTGAATATAGATTTATATTTAATAATATTAACTTGATTGCCTCGTTTAAGTTTCTTTAAGAACCTTTTGTTAATGCTATTCTTTCGGTGTGCAAAGCAACAAAAATATATATATATAGACATATAGAAACGCACTTACCGGACAAGCAGCATATATCCATGCGGTTTGCAATTTAAGACGCTTCAAGTCGAAGGCCCTGAGTGGTTGCCAACGTTAAATTTTAAACGTTAAGTTGATGATGACGAACAGCGATATCTCACACACTAAAACACTAAATGCTTAAGCAACATTTTGCAGCAGCAGCGGCCATAATTCGTTGCAGTTCCGACCTTGAAAACGAAGCAGCAGCAAGGCACTAAAAAGAAAAACATAAATGTTAGCTAATCAGGGGGAGAAACGTAGCCAATAAAAACATTCTTAGGGGCCAGATAAAAACATAAATAAAGATCTTGAAGAAAAGATATCATAGGAATCAAGAGGTATTCCAATTTGAAATGTTTCAAATAAGAAATAAGAAAAAATCATACCAAAAGTTGTGAGAATAAACCAAAGACTTAAACAAAAAACTTAAACAGAAGGCTTTTATTAAGAAAATCAAGGAAACCAATAAAAAAAAAGAAAGAAAAGAACGCAGAGCAAGCGAACACCAAAAAATGTAATTAAGTTAAACGAAATTATTTTGTTAACGCGTCGGCAATTCATAATTCATATACTTAAGGCATATATGTGAAGCAGGAAGGCTTCCATATAGAGGATATATATTTATATATAACAAAGCGGCGGCAATCAAGATGGGCAGATTTTCGAGGATCGATAAAACTTAATTGCACGGCACTTAATGCATTTTAAGTTTTGCGGCCAACGAAATGAGAAGGTAACCCGAGACGGAAAGGCCCTAATAAAGACCTTGGACTGGGACTGCGACTGGGAATACCCTTAGAAATCGAACTATCAACAGCAGCAGCAGCTGAAGAAGCCCGCAAATAAAAAAAGCGAAGCGGAAGAAACCCAATAAAAAAAATGCAGAAGATACGAAATACCCGAAAGTCAAATTGGGCGTTAGAGACAAATTCATTTAGGGAATGGCAGCAACAGGGGGTAGCCGCAGGAAAGGCGGCGCGGCGGCGGTTTAGGCCATAAATTTATTGACTGTCCCGAAGGGTCGTTCGCAAAAAAACGATCTTAAAACAAAGAGAGAAAAAAAAACAGTATCCGATAGGATCGGATCGTGTTGCAAATGGGCTGGCACAACACTTGGTCCCTTGGCTTTGGCCTTTTGGCATTAGAATTGCTAAATGCTACAAGGATCCATTAAAAAGGGTCTCGCGATCCCGATCGGTATCCCTTGTTTAAGCTTTTACACTACACTACATAATTTGTAAGAGGGAGCGAGGATCGCACATTAGGTCATTTGGTCAGGCAGGAATAACACAAAAAAAAAGTAGAGAAAGGAAAGGAAAGGGTTCAGTTCGGTTTGGTTCGAAAAAGCACCTGTTAGAAGCTCGCCACTTCCTTCCTTTCTACCTTTGCTGCCTTCAAACGGATGCATTCATCAATTTGGCAGGATCGCGGGACAGGATGCTTCCTGCCTTAGTGCCTTCCTGCCTTTTTGTTTTTGACAAGGGTTTCTTCATTCTGCATCTGCTATCGGTGCAAAGGTGTTTCATTCTATTTCCAGTCTTTGTTCCGGCTTTGTGTATTTTTTCAGTTTTTTTTTTAGAATTTGTATTTATATTTGAAGGACTTGCAGGACTCGCTGGCACTTGTCAGCGGGCGAGGCAATTGATTGGCTGCCTGTCGGCTAATCGATGACACTCTGCCGCATCTTCTCGCATACAATTTCCATCTCATTTTCGTTGGGGGAATGTGGAATGGGATTTGTCAACGTTGTGTATAGTTCGTGTTTCATGCTCTATTAAATTCCATTCGACATTTGCAATCGCTTTTTATTGTGATGTATTTTATGTGTCTGTCTTTTTTTGCGAAAGCAAAAGCTTTGTTGGGCGGCTGGTTGCTGGGATGGATCGATGCGTATTTAAAGTGTGTCATCAGAGACACAGATTGGCCAAAAGTTCATGGGTCAACGGAGAGTAATTTGGTGATTTTGTAATCCTTGTAACCTTGCTTTTAATTTACAAAATATCACTAGACCCAGTTTCTATCTAAAAAGAAGATTAAGATACTTGTCAAGTTCTGCTTGCCTATCTGCCTGATTCAATCAACTATTTGCTGGCATTACTTAATGTTTAAACAATAGCCAATCAAGAGAACAGCACCTGTTGCCCAGTTATCGATTATTGAGGTTAATATGCTCTGCAGCATGATCGCCTCAGGGCGATTATATCATTGATTATATAGGGGGGGTGCCCTACGATCTAAACACTTTGGCTTGGGCCTGGATCTGGCCATTGTTTGGTTAACTCTGTATAGATACATATATCTGAATATATATGGCCATAGCGTTGGGTTTGTATATGGGCAGAGCTGCTTGGAGCTTGGAAAAACGTTGCCGCCTCTGTCAACGTGTTTGGCATTTGCAATTAGACACACACAGAGAGAACAAGGGGTGGAGAGGGTGGTACAACAGCAACAATAACAAAAAAAATTAAACAAAAAGCAGAAACAAGCCCCGAAGAAGCACAAGACCAAGAAGGAAGGTTGGCTCTAAAGAGGGGGAGGTGCCGTCATCGTGCATGCCAGGAATTCAATATGCGATAAGCACAGAATGCGTTTGGAATTTGACTAAGTTCTCCATTTCTGAAGCGACAGAAAAACATAAGGAAAAATTACAGGCAAAAATGGGGAAATAGTACAAATATAAACAAAATATTCTACTTAGTTTTTGTTGTTGTAGATGAGATATAAGTTTCTTATGTTTCTTACCTAAGACCTTTGATTCTTCATTAAATATAAATATTTAATTTTCAAGTTGGAACTATAAACAAACTAAAGATATTTCTTCAATATTAAATAAGACAAATTCGTAATTTATTCAATGAAGAAGTATTTATTTTGAAGAAGTAAACATTTTCCCTTGTGTAAATGTTTTTAGTTTAATGTATTTTATTTGTATTCCATTTGTTATCGTTTTGTTGTTGCCTTTTCGTGTAGTTTTCCATAAACAACCAGTTAAACGCCCATGGCGAAAAGGGTTAAGTAAGGGACCCAGGGGATGGGTATGGGGCATATACCTATACCTATACCTAAACCCACTTGAGGCTCGTGGGCGTAGCGATAATTTACAATCCATATCAACACAAACACGCTTTTACTCAGGTGACACCCGCATCGCCACAAAAGTACAAAAAATACAACAAAAATAATAAAAAGGGAACTAATGATGGAGCTTGGCTATTTTTCTTTTAATTCTTTAACTTTCCTGCTAAGGAATCAATCAGGATACTTGCTTTTAGTAGACAAAACAAAGGTTTATTAATTTGAAGAGCAAGGAAAACTTATAGAAATATTTAATTATTTTGGAAACCCCCCCCCCAAATAGAAAAGTAATATTATAATAAATAACAAACAAGCTGGGTTCATCTACCCGATTAGCCGGCAAGCCCGTAAATCCAATACGTACACAGAGGGCGCGAAAAAAATAAAGAAAAATATATATTACGAATTCTAGACGACAAACTTCAGCGGATCGGTTGGTAGCTTCGCTTTGTTGGCTTTGTCATGCACAATTTACATACATCTAGGGTATGTATGTATGTAGTGGAGTGCACAGCAAGAAATTATCTAAACTTTTATGAATACTTTGAAGTTTATAAATATCTTTGCAAATATCCTACAAAATTTTTAAAGAGTTTCGAGATGTTATTTATGGAAAACTAACTAAATTTTAATGAACCTATAAATTTTTATACTTTATTGATTAGAAAGCTATAAAGTACTATTACTTAAATATATTAAAAACAAGTGAGGAACTTAGTAATGCAACTTAGAACTTTATAATGACTTTGTGATACAGTTTTACCCGATATTTACATATATAAAATTAGTTTTGATCGATTTACCACTTTATAAACTTTATTTCCTCCTTAGATATCTTTTAATTCATTTTAAAAATATAAAGAAATGCTTTTATCAATGGTTCGTTATTTCTTTTTATTTTTCCTTCAATAAAACACTTGATTTTGCTCAGTGTTCAAAGTGATTTCGCTTTATTTGCCCAAGTACTTTTTCTCCGTTTCGCGTTGACTTTTTTACTGATGCTATGTGCTCTTTTTTAGATATACCCGTCGTATATAGTGTGTCTGTATATTTCGCTGTGCGTTTTTACGACGCATTTCGCGCTAGACGAAATCAGTGGAAGCCGCCCCGATTTCAATGGTCGGTGGGGGATGGGGGGTTGGCATAAATTTTAAGGTTCAACCGCAGTACAAACATACAATACATATGTAAATCAATTTACGGTAAAGGATAAAGCGTCCATTGAACCCTGAGAGGAATAGAGATGGCAGAGATTCGGTGTAATTAGTAAATTGCTCTCACAGCTTTAGCTAGAAAAATTCTAATTGCCAGCGGTAAAAAAAAGGCACTGTTGTTGTTTTTTCTCACTCTACCTTTTGTTTTAATTGCTGTTAGCTCGAGGTCAATGCTTGTGTTATTTTTTTTGTACAACTTCAATTGAAATTCATTTCCTCATGGCAGCAACACAAAAAAAAAAAAAGAAATATATGTACTTGCCTTTTTCGCATTTCATTTTCAAGCTTGAGCACAACAAAACAAGCAAAACTCAAGCTCAAACATGTTTGGCCAGTGTGTGTGTGCTTGTATTCGTGTAATTATAAACATTTTACAATTCGCCTTGACCTTAACACAATAAAATAAATTACAACTATGGCAATAGACAAATGCAGGCTTTGTAACATGTAGAACGAATGTAGAATCGACATGGGCGTGTAAAAAGCAGGCACACACATAATAACTTGTAAATAAAAAGCTAAAAACTAGTAACTAATAACTTTAAAGTACTATTTATAATACCTTTTATAATAAACATATACTACTAAATATTAGTTCTTATTTTTGGTATTTTTACCTAGTATATTAAATAGTATTTATTTTGTACTAACTTTTGAGCTTTATATTTTTCTTGCAATGTACGTTTTGCCTTCGGCATGTGGGCGTGGCTTGTCGCTATTAACCGATTAATAAGTAAATGGCATGCCAGGCATTTAACAGTCGTTTTGGAGGCGAAATCAAAGGGGGAAATATGCGTTAAATCGGCAAAGTAAACAATCAATTATATTCGAATTTACAGGTGAACTTGGCTAGCGTGGTTTTTGTTATAACTTAACCGATTTCCTATGTAACTAAATAGAAATATTTAAAATTCTTTACAAAGAAAAAATACAAGAATATTATGAAAATGTTAAGATCCAAGGCTGTTAAGTCAACAGCTGTTAACTCGACAACAACAAGTGCGAGTGTGTTTGTTGACAGTTAGAATTTATGCGACAGCGACTGCGCAGCGACTGCACAGCGACTGCAGCTTGGCCATGACCAACAGAGTGAGATAGCACATGCGTGTTTGGCATTCGTAATTGCACACCTATGCACTTACACTCGCGCTCACACAGCCACACACAAAGGGCTTTCAAACACAAGAAATCCAACAACGACAACAGCAACAAGCAGCTCACCCACGCTGACAAACTAACAAGCACACACACATACCTAGATATGTATATACATACATATGTACATACAACTAACAAAAAGCCTTGATCTTGATCGGCAACGACAACAACAACAATAACAACTTACTATGCAATGGCAGGCGCGCAGCTGTTGCATTTGTTGTTGCTGGCTTGCCGTTGCCGTTTTACTTACTGCACTTGTTTTGATTTAAAGCCAAGACTGCTTTTAGTGGCTAACCTTGTCTTTGCCAGTTTTGTCTTTGGGGCACCTCGCACTTGCACTTGCTATTGGCAAAATGGCAATTAACCGATCGCAATTGTTTAATGGCTTGTATCAATTTAAAAAGAAAAAAAAAACTACACTAACAATAATATAAAGAAAAGCGATCAAATTTAAATCACATCTCTGCCCACACAGGCAAGATATAAATTTGATTTCGTAGTCAATAATTTTAATTCAATAATTAAAAGCTAAATAAAATCATTTTATTTAAGTTTTTGATCGTTAAATACAATTTGGCACATGTTTATAATTGCTTTCTTTTCCTTGTATTTCTTTCTTATAATTTCCTTCTTATTGGATTTCAAGCCACTTGACAACTCTATTTTCTTATGGGTACAGTTAGAATTTAGAAGTTCCACACGCACACTATCATGCATGCAGCGAATTCTTGAGAAATTCGGCGTCTCCCTTTCCAGTTAGCCAGCGAAACCCAAAGCAAGTGGACGAAATCAGTAAAATTATAATTGGAATTTTCTCTTCTCTCGAAAGTTCCTTTAAGTTTATTAGTTCTCTTTGTTAAATGATTGCACTTGTTGAATTCTCTTTTTGATTTATCTTTTGGCCCTGTATGGGATATGTGAGTATTTGCATTTCATTAATTGCGCATTTCTCTTTTCTTTTGTGTTCTTGCAGAAAACTTTGCTACCGAATTGTTGCAGCGCCTAAGCAGCAGCAGCACCACCACCACCGAGGATATTGTTAATAATATTAGCAATATTCGCAGTAATAGCCCGTCTGTAAAAGCCACCACCACCTCCGTTTTAGCAACAAAAGACTGCCAAGAGAGCACGGCAAAAGCAACAGCAGCAGCAGCAGCAGCGACAGCAACAACAACGGCGAGCAGCAGCATACCAAAGCAGGTGCACAAAGAGGACGAAGAAGATAAAGCTGTTGAAGAAAAAGAAGACGAAGCAACAGCCACTGCAGCAGTTGCGAAGCAGGTAGAAGTAGAGCGAGAGAAGGCGGTAGAAGAGGAAGAGGAAGAGGAGGACGAAGACGACGAGGTGGATGTGGGCGTAGAGGCGCCTCGTCCACGTTTCTACAATTCCGGCGTGGTTTTAACACAAGCCCAGCGCAAGGAATACCCCAAAGAGCCCCTTTCACCCGGAGCTTCCATCCTCTCCCACCGCCGATCCTTGCCAGCTTCGCCTGCTTCGCACGTGGACTCCCACGGCTGCGCTTCCGACTCCGACTCAGATTCGGATGGCGGCTGCAAGCTAATCGTGGACGAGAAGCCGCCACTGCCGGTGGACAAACCATTATCCCTGCGCCTACGCAGCACACCGCCCCCGGCGGATAAGCGTCCCAGTCCGCCGCCGCCACGTGATCCAGCGCCCGCCGTTCGCTGTTCGGTTATTCAGCGTGCGCCGCAGGCCCAGCAGCAGAGTCAGCCACGCGGATCCTTTCTCCTGCCGCCGCTCGATCAGCTCGGACCGGAGCAGCAGGAGCCGATCGATTATCACGTACCCAAGCGACGCTCGCCGTCGTACGATTCGGACGAGGAGCTCAACGCTCGCCGCCTGGAGCGGGCACGTCAAGTGCGCGAGGCTCGCCGGCGTAGCACCATTTTGGCCGCTCGCGTCCTTCTGGCCCAGTCACAGCGCCTGAATCCGCGCCTGGTCCGATCCCTGCCCGGCATTTTGGCCGCTGCAGCAGGACACGGCCGCAATAGCAGCAGTTCCACCAACCAGGGCTTCCAATCCTCGAGCTTCGGCAGCCAGAGCAGCTCCAGTTCTGGCCAGGGCGGAGCGGGTGGCAATCAGGGCGCCGGCAGCGGTGCAGGATCACCGGGAGCGGGCGGCGTCGGCGGCGGCTTTGGTGCCGGAGCCGGTGGCGGCGGTGGCATGGGCGGCGGTCGCGACGGACGCGGCAATTACGGACCCAACTCACCGCCCACTGGAGCGTTGCCTCCGTTCTACGAGAGCCTGAAGAGCGGCCAGCAGAGCACCGCTAGCAACAATACGGGACAGGGTTCCAACGGCAATCATCATCATTTCAACGGCAATCCGACCGCCAACTTCCTTTCCATACAAAACGCCGCAGCGGCGGCCTACATCATGTCAGCGGGCTCTGGCGGTGCGGGCGGAGGTGGAGCTGGATCGGGAGGAGGTGGATCAACGGCAGGTGGCTCTAACGGTGGCGGCGGAGCTGGTGGTGGTGGCAACAACAACAGCAGCAGCGGCAACAACAACAGCAACGGCTACATCAACTGCGCTGCTGGTGGTAACAATGCTTCCGGCAATCTCGACGGTAATAACCTTTTGAACTTCGCCAGTGTTTCTAACTATAACGAGTCCAATTCCAAATTCCATAATCTTCATCATCATCATCTTCACCATCATCACAACAACAACAACAACAACAATAATAATAATAACAATAATGGTCACAATACAACGCCCACCTCAATGCTGGGCCATCCCTTTTACGGCGGCAATCCATCAGCCTACGGCATCATCCTGAAGGACGAGCCGGACATTGAATACGATGAGGCCAAGATCGATATTGGCACCTTTGCCCAGAACATCATTCAGGCGACGATGGGCAGCAGCGGCCAGTTTAATGCCACCGCCTATGAGGACGCCATCATGTCGGATCTGGCCAGCTCGGGTCAGTGTCCGAATGGAGCGGTGGATCCGCTACAGTTTACGGCCACCCTGATGCTTAGCTCACAGACGGATCACCTGCTGGAGCAGCTGTCCGATGCCGTGGATCTGAGCTCCTTCCTGCAGCGCAGCTGTGTGGATGACGAGGTGTCGACTAGTCCGCGTCAGGGTGACTTTGAGCTGGTATCGACGCCCTCGCTGACGCCGGACTCGGTGTCCGTGACGCCCGTAGAGCAGCATAGCGGCGGCGGCGGTGGCGGCGGCAATAGCAATGCGGCCCAGCTGGATGCCCTGCACGAGAATCTGCTGACGCAGCTAACGCACAACTTGGCCAGGAGTAGCAGCAACCAGCAGCAACAGCAGCATGTCCAGCAGCAGCAACAGCACGTGCAGCAACAGCAGCAACATGGCATCCAGCAGCAGCATGGCATCCAACAGCAGCAGCAGCAACAGCATAATGTGCAGCAGCAGCCACCGCCCTCGTATCAGCATGCCACTCGCAACCTGATGATGCAGCAGCAGCCGCAGCATGGCGGCTATCAGCAGCAGGCCAACATGATGTCGCAGCAGCAACAGCAGCAGCTCCTGAGCCAGCAGCAGTCGCACCATCAGCAGCATGCCGCCTATCAGCAACAGCACAATATGTATGCGCAGCAGCAGCAACATCACCAGCATCAGCAGCAGCAGCAGCATCACTTCCACCACCAACAGCAGCAGTCGCAGCAGCAGCACCATTCCCATCATCATGGGCATCATGACAACAGCAACATGTCCTTGCCCTCGCCCACGGCGGCAGCTGCTGCGGCGGCGGCTGCTGCTGCGGCCGCTGCTGCAGCTCATCTCCAGCGACCAATGAGCAGCAGCAGCAGCTCCGGCGGCAATAGCAGCAACAGCAGTGCGGCCGGCAGCACCAACGGCAGTGCAACATTGCTGGATGCCAATGCGGCGGCAGCAGCAGCAGCGGCCTTGCTGGACACCAAGCCACTTATCCAAAGCGTAAGTAGTCATCCAAAGCCCCACTCAAACCCAAATCAATCACAGCAGGAGCATCAAGAACAGCACCAAGAGTCACAGGACCACAAGCAAATAACCCTGATGACGACCACCACATACACAGAGGTCGTCGAAATGGTGGCCGTCGATTGTCTCATAGTTAAGCCCGAGCCCGAGCCAAAGCCCGAGGAGTTTATAATCACAGAGATAGCAGCCGAGGAGGAGCTGCCACTAGAGGGGCAGGCTGCTTCACCGCCATCAACACCACCGGCATTAGAATGCGATGACAAGTTAGATCAACCTTCGCCTTCGTCACAAGCGAAGGAGAAGGGCGGCAGAAAGATGCGTGGTGGCAGGGCCAAGGCAGTGGCCTATGGCTCCACCATGATCACATTGATATCCACGATGAAGCCCTCGCCGGAGGTGCCGGCCACCAAGACCGTGCATCGCACAACGCTGCGATCCTTGGCCTCGGCGGCAGCCGCTACAGCAGCTGGCCTATTGCCGCCCTCGCACACGGTTTCGGTGTTGAATGAGTGCAAGGTTTTGCAGCGGCGCGTAAGTGGGAAGAGGTCGGTAGCGTCCGGTATGTGGACAGTTTTTGGCCAGGGCACCCGAGCAAAGGGTCAGGCGATTTCTGGAAGTATTTTTGGTCAAATTTCATAGCAGAAGTTACCAGCATTTGGCCAAAAAGTGTACACTTACCGGGCTATGCCTGCCAAGGACCTGAGTCCAACTCTTATTGTCTTAGAACATGTATCGTCGTATCAGCCTGTGTGTCTTGTTTATGTGTTTTGTCTCTGTGCTTGTCGTCGTAGTTTATGTAGAAATTGTACACACAATCTTTGGCAGTTGATTTAACTTATGCGTTTTCCTCAACAGTTGGGCCTGCCGCCGGATCTACAGCTGGAGTTTGTGAACGGCGGACATGGGATCAAGAATCCGCTGGCCGTGGAGAATACCCATGGTGGCCATCACCGAATACGCAACATTGATTGCATTGATGATCTCAGCAAGCATGGCCACCACTCCCAGCAGCAGCAGCAGCAACAGCAGCAACAACAGCAGCAGCAGCAACATCCGCAGCTGGGCTCGCCACAGCAGCAGCAGCAATCGCTCCAGCAGCAGCAGCAGTCTCTCCAGCAGCAGCAGCAGCAATCCCTGCAGCAGCAGCATCATCACCATCACCATCAGCATCACAGCAACAGCAGCGCCAGCAGCAATGCCAGCAGTCACGGCTCCGCCGAGGCTCTGTGCCTGGGCTCCTCGAATTCTGGTGCCGCCGACGAGTCGAATGGCAACAACAAGTTCGTGTGCCGTGTGTGCATGAAGACGTTCTCGCTGCAAAGGCTTCTCAATCGGCACATGAAATGCCATTCGGACATCAAGCGGTATTTGTGCACCTTCTGCGGCAAGGGCTTCAACGATACCTTCGACCTCAAGCGGCACACGCGCACCCACACGGGCGTCCGCCCGTACAAGTGCAATTTGTGCGAGAAGAGCTTCACGCAGCGCTGCTCGCTGGAGTCGCACTGCCAGAAGGTGCACAGCGTGCAGCATCAGTATGCGTACAAGGAGCGCAGGGCCAAGGTGAGCTCAGACTATATTACTTTACTTATTTACGAAAACTAATACCCTGATGATCTAATATAGATGTACGTGTGCGAGGAGTGTGGCCACACCACCTGCGAACCGGAAGTGCACTACCTGCACCTGAAGAACAACCATCCGTTCTCCCCGGCGCTGCTGAAGTTCTACGACAAGCGTCACTTCAAGTTCACCAACTCGCAGTTTGCCAACAATCTGCTTGGTCAGCTGCCCATGCCCGTTCACAATTAGTAGGAAATAGGATAATGGAATAGGGAGATCTTGGATCGAAAGGATACAAGGATAAAACGAACGACAGACATTGTGACTTTGAAGTTTTTTGAAAACTGAAACTGCCGCCGTGAATGGACAAACGGAACGGAATCTTTGGAGATTAATGTATATTTTTGCTTTAGCTTTAAGATAAGTTAAGATAGAATATTCTTCTTCTCACAAACTTAATTACTTTGCTGTGCAAAAGTCTCTTTTCTCTCACAACAACTACAACACACCACACACTTGAAGTCTAAGCTTCGTCTTTTGATAGTTTTTATAGTTAAATCTTGAACTTTGCGTATGATTTTCTATATAGTTCTGTTTTCTTAGTCAAACAAGTGTATGCCTAGACTTACGAGTTTATATATAATTGGTATATATAAATATATATTGAAGCTGCTTTGAGCAGTCAATATAAATGAATTATGTATTTAGATGTTAAGAGCTACCAAACCGAACAAGCAGCAAACGTTTGCATTTATTATGTCGTTAACAGCAAAACGAAAACGAAAAAGATCATGGCAAGGAGAAATCCATTTTGGAATATATAGTTTAAACATATATATATAATTGTACGCAGCATACATAAATATTTATTAATTAATCACACACACAAACACACACAAATTGTAAAGAGAGAGGCAAAAACATTCGAATTAACCTAGGCCTAGGCTATATATTGATCATGTAAACTAAAGCTGTTTATAAATACTGAAGTCAAAATCATGCTTATATATATAAAAATATATACTATCTTATCAGAGCAAAAACAACAAACAACACATGTAAAACTGTGGTGAAAAAAAGTGAAATAAAAACAGAAAATGAGAGCGAGAATATTATTATTAGGTTGAACATACATTACGTTACATTATATTATATATAATTTGCCTTAATCGTAACACTTAAGGCGTAGACCACCAATTGTACTGATCTATAAAATGAACAAAACGAACATGAATAACTTTAAATTAGGCTTAAGTCGAAATTACCTTATGGATTCGAATTTGAGTTTTTGATTTCAGTTTAAATACCATTCCAATCGATGAAACTCCATCAATTAATTTGTTTTGTTCTGTTCTTGTATAAGGAAACCTAGTTTAAGAACACACAATTTTTTTTTTTACATTACTTTTTAATTTGTTGTAAGCAACAACGGGTTTTTTGTGCAATCGCTTGGTGTTGGTTAAATGGAACAATAAGAGTACGACAGGAGTATCGTTTAGGCTTAGGAGCATATACTATAGGGTGGGGCTGTGCACTGCGGCGCCCAAGCCCACCGCCCGCTGTACAGCCCCCATGGATGGGGAAAATCGGAGACACTTCGCCTGGGGTTCCTCTGATCCCTCTCCAAAAATCGTAGTTATAACTAGACAACTTTTCACTTCCACAACACACACGCACACACATATATATAAATATCAGATCAGCACACACACACATTTAGCTAGATTTAGTTAGTTAGCTTAGGCGAAAATCACTCCTGGAACTCAAATTTGATTTACACAAAAATCTCACACTTCCATATGAAAAATTCGAAATTTTTGTTTTCCAAAACCCATTTACTACGAATTTCTTGCACCCAAAACGAAAACAAAATTTACAAAATTATACGCACTCTAAATAAATAAATTAAAATATATACTATATATATATTTAATATATAATGAAATCTGAAACGAATGCAAGTTTAATTTAGTTGTTAATGAAACAGTTTTTTTTTTTAACTATCCATTATGTATACTATATATATATATGAGAAGCGAATTAATTAATAAATATTAAATATGACAAAATAACTGACATGGTTCTTGTTTTAATTAATTAAGAGTGCTCTCTTGGGTCTCTTGGGTCTTATATTTCAAGAACAGGGAGCGTCAATGAATTTATATATCCAGAAATTGCAAACAAATGGTATAAGCTAAGGCTTGGATCGGCCCCAAGGCTCAAGATCGGAGCCCGAAGACTAAAATTATATAATAATAATCTGCTCTTAAAAGTTTATGCCTTAGGAGCTAGCTGCCAATATATAACCTAATTACCTAGGGGGAGGGAGAGAGCCAGCAAAATGATTATTTCTAATTTTTGGTGAGTATAGGATAATGATAAATCATTTTATATCACAATATATTTACAAATATTGTGTTTCTTATTTATTTCTTTAGAAAATGTTTGTTTTATGATCTGCAAATATTTTAAGATCAAAGATGTGAATTCGTTGTATATATACATGCCCTTATTACTCCTTATAACCAAGAAGTACTCCCTAGCGCCCTATTTTGTCCTGGATTATGTGTAAGTTTTGTTCTTGTGCCCTGAGTGCGCGATTTTTTGGTATTAAATGCTTTGTTTCCACTCCATGATAAAAAAAAAGCAGTTAACACCAGTATATAGTATATAGTATGTATGTTTTAAGTTGGTAAACCGTTCCGCACTGTGAAGCCAATGTGTAGGTTTTGTTTTTGTACCCCTCAGGACGCGATTGTGGTGCTTATTGTAAAAGCCCCGATTTAAAGAAAAGTCTGCGCTCTTTTTGGTTTATTTTCAAATATTTTTTATTTTATTTATTTCGCTAGTTTCTTTATGTTTTTGTCCTTCATTTTTTATGTTCAGTGTTTTTTTTTTTTTGTAGGGTTTCATTTTGTTTTTACAATTTTTTTGTTCGGATTTTATTCCATTTTTTTGTGTGGATCTTGTCGATTTTATTGTTAGGTTTTTTGTTTTGTTTTTATTTGGTTTTTTTGTGGTTTTCGTTTATTTTTTTGTTTTTACATTAATTACTGAAATACACACACAGACACGGAATTACAATAAAAACTAGATTGTGTTTGGTTTCTTTTCGGTTTAATGCATTTTCTTTTCTGCTGATTTTCATTTATGCTTTCCGTTCTCCTTCCATTCTTCCCTGTTATTATCATGAATTTGAATATATGTGTTTTTGTTTTCGGTTGTTTATTATTTTATTTTTCATATTTCGAGTAGTTTTTATTGGCTTTGCGTCTACTACATCGTTTTTATTAGTTAAACTAAATTCTTTAAAATTTCCACTATTAATTTAAAACGAAAAGGAAAAAAAGGGGGGGGGGAAACAGGAAAAGCAACGTTAACGTTGCTTTGAAATATGATTTTCGATTTTCCATTTTCCATTTCTTTGTGTTTTGTAAGATGTATGTATCTTCCTTTTAATATGTTGAGCAAATTGCGCCAATTCTTCATTTGTTTTTCTTGTTTCTTTTTGTTTATTTTTTGTATGTGTAATTTCCGATTCTCTTTACATTTATATATATTAGATGCCATACACGCATATACAAGATATTTTATACAGATAGTTGTATACTTTATCTGATATGAACCAACCACCCGCCCAATGTCGGGGATAAAGGTAAGAAAGTCTGAAAATAAAAGGTTTCTCTAATAATAAAACAAAAGGTTACTCTGACAAAATATATATATTTTCATTTGTTTTTGTTGTTGTTGTTGGTGTGTTAAATCATAAAGTAAAAGATCCATTAAATGTTCACTATTTAAATGAGAAATTAAAATGGTTAATTAAATTAAGGACTAAGATTAAATCGTTTAAACATATCGATTAAAATTTAAAATTTTTAATATACGACATTCTTTTTTTTTTTTTGTTGTTTGTTTCTTTTTTTATACACAAAACTAGGAGTAATAAAAAAATAGATATATATTTATATATATTCAAATACATACAAAGTGCGCGTTTTGAGATGACATAGGGCCCATGGACGTGATGGAAAATTATGGAGTTTTCCTTAAAAGTCACCACCAGTACGTCTCCTCTTTGTATTTATTATGAAATATTTAAAATGATTGTGCACTTGGCGCGTCCATGGGCAGAATGTCATGGCACCCAAACAAAAAAAAAGAACAGATATATATATATATAAATATATATTAAATATATATAGCAGAATCAAGAACAAATAATATTGAACGGATTGGACTTTCTTCCAACTAGCAACATACAGTTTCCCGCCTCCTAAATCTATTCAAAAACCTCGGTCGCTCTCTTCCGCTTGTTTACACACACATTGATTTAGTAATTTGTTGTAATGATTTATGTATATATATATATATATATGTATATATATATATGATTTCTTGTTGGTTTTTTTTTTTTGTTTTTATTGTGGTTTCGCTTACATTCAATCTAAACACTAAAAACAGACACATTTCGTTTAATTTTTGCGCTTGCACTTCCTTCTCCTTTTTTCCTCCTTATATCTTTTATGTAAACGTTTAGTTTGGTTTTCATATGTGTTAAAAATGCTTCTAAAAATTGTTTACCATATTCTGATTTTTTTTTGTGGTTTTTGTTCTTGTTATTTCTGTTTTATTGTACACGCTACACACATAATTTCTGATTTATAATTTACTTGCTTTGTTTGCTTTTTAGGTTGCATTTTCAAAAATTTGTTTTTCTTGGTTTTTGTTTCACATTCATTTAGCTTAGCTTTCTATAGTTTTTTTAAATCTTTTTTTTTTTTATTTTTACTGGGGGGGGGGAGTGGGATAGGGGTTTACATAATACTGAAAATACGACTAGACATTCATAGTGTATAAATACGATTTGTTTAATTTACTTTACCATTCTGTTATAGATAATTTATTTAAATATATTTATTTGTTTTTATTTGTATTTATTTATTAATTTATATATATATATATATACTTTCGTGGGCTTTATGTTGTTGTTCAGATTGAAATTGTTCGGTTTCGGTTTTTTCCTCATTTTTCCTCAATATTTCTCGAAAATGCTTTAAAAAGTCGTGTTTTGCATAAAATTTCTTCTCTTCTCATTCATTTTTTATATCCTTGCTCCTTCGTCTTCTCTTTAGATCCTTTAACAAATTCGTAACTTAAGAAATTGGCTTTTCTGCTTATTTTGTGCATAACAAATTGATTTTTTTCCCTTTAAAAATAATTATTTTCCCATTACTTTATGCTTAGTTACACTTTTGTTTGTAATTTTAATTTATTTGCTTTTTCTCGTTTTTATATGATTATGTGTTGTTTGTTTTCCTTATTTTGTGGCTTTAATTAAATTTAGATTTGCGAAGGTTACATTACATTACACACAAGGGGAGACACATAGAAATTAGATTTAAATTTGTTGTTTTCTTTCGCATTTTTAGGTACATTTATGTAAACAAAAAAATCCTTTTATGAAAAACAAACAAACAAACTAAACTGAGCGTCGTTTTAATTCAATTTCAATGTGAAGAAGAATGTGTTGTGTGTGTTTGTAATTGGACTGTTCTTTGTTGCTTCACAATCTTCACGATTCTTCCCTTTAATATTAATATTCATTTAAATTGTGTGTGTGTTGTGTATATATGTATATATATGCCTATAAAGTTTACAATTGTTTTTTTGTTATTAGATTTACGTTTTTATTGCAGAAAATTTGGCGCCCAAGTCTGTTGACCGGCCTTGGTTTACACTTAAAAAAATATTTCACTTTAGCTTTCTCCTTCCGTTTCCTCATCATATCGCGGCGTTTCTTCGTTCTCATTAAAGTTAAGTTGCTTTTTCTTTTTGTTTTTTTTCTTCAATATAATACAAAAAATTTGTTGTTGTTGTGTGCGCAGTCGTTGAGATTAAATTTCTAAAAATTTAGCTTTGTTGTTGGTTTGTTTGGTTGTTCTTGTTGTTGGTTGTTGTGGTGCAAAGTTGTTGGGTTTTTTCTTGTTGTTAATCCTTCTTTCTTTCTTTGTTTTGTTTTCTCCTTTTTTTTTGTTGTTTGGTATATAAAATAGTATTTGTTTTGGATCTGTTAAATCTTACAATATTTCCATTTTGCAAATGTACAAAAATTCACGTATTTTTTTTAGTTTTAGTTTTTAGTCAAAAAAGTTCTTATAGGCGCTCCCCTACTCTCTCTGTATTCCTTAACTGAAAAAGTTGTATATATTTTTGGTTTTCTCTCTTGTAGAAGGGGCAACAGTATGTGCGTTCTTTCTTTTTCCTTACTTTTAATGATTTTACTTCTTGATTTCTCTCAGTGTGCGTCTGTGTGTGTGGGATGGCTACTTGACCTTGAAAGGGGGGAGTGGAGTGTGTGTGTTTCTCTTACCACCTTTGTTCGTGTCTCTCGAGAGAATTCCAGCTCTAATTTAACTTCCAACAGAAGAGGGGACTAGGGGGGGTCAGGGTTGTAATCGGTAATCGCTGGTTATCGATTTCATCAACTGGAAATTTGTACATCGTTCGTAATCGAACCTTAAACTCGTGCGGAAGACAAATCCGTAAATGTTTCATGGTTTTTCTTGATTTTCTCTTAACTTTCATCTCCTTGTAAATAAAAACATTTTCTCTTTTGCGCGTGTTTTTTTTCTTTGAGCTTTTCTATGTGTCTATATATGTGATTGTTGTGTGTGTGTGTGTGTTTCGGTTGTTGTTTTTTATGATTAACGGCTCTTGTTATAGTTATTTCTTTTTTTTTTTAGTAACAAACAAAATGGCAAGCAACAACAATTATAATTATATTTTATTATTACAAACTCTCGTTTCGAGTTTCAGAATGAAGCGAAAAAAAGCAAAGTAAACGCACAAAGAAAAATTTGTTAAAATGGTGAAAAAAGAAAACATGTAAACACTTTCCTCTAAATATTTATCTCTCTTTCTATAAATATGCTACATACGACAGAACAGAAAAAAAAAGATTCCTTAATTCTTTCAGCTACGTTTTACAATTGTTGGCTAACTCGTGTTTTTCTCCTTCTTCTCTTCGTTATACACATAATAATTATACTCTTTATATATATATATATATATTTAATTAATTAATTTATATAGATTTATTACGATGCTGTTAACATTAAATGCTTTTGATAGAAGTTTTGTTGTCGTTATGGATTTATTTCCTCCTCCTCCTTCTGCTCCTCATCGAAGTTCTTCTAAAAATCTCACTTCTCCACTCTTTAATCGATTCCCATACCAGATGGATAATATTGTTATATCATATTTTGTTTTCAGATAGTTTTTAATCTTCGCAATCTTCGCCTTCTTCCCCTTCGCATTCAAATAAAGGGATACACAAAAGATTTGATGTAAATGCAAATGAAAAGTGGTTAAACGTTAATGCTAAAGATCAAGTAATTGTACAGCGGCTATATATAATATATATATCATAGTATCATATATATATATATATATATATATATTATATATTCGTATGCTTATGCAGTTTCGTATGTTAGGGGTAAAGCTAAAGCTAAAGCATGCTCTCTTCCAGCTTAGAGTCTACACAGAAATTAGGCTTACACTTAGCTACAGATTATCTATATAAATATATATATATATATATATATTTATATATATATCAATTTAATGCAAATCATAATCATCGTGTTCGTGTTTCGTATTGTAAGACTTAGCAACTAATTAAGGAAACCACAAAAATTCATGTCCGGGGGACTCGTTCGTTCGTTCGATTCGTTCGAGCGACGACGACGAGTTGAGAGGTCAAGGTTCAGGGGGACAGTCGGAGATTGCACATTAGCAGCTGCTGCTAAACAGGTCGAGAGCTCTTAACATCGAGTATCCAAGCCGACAAACAAACGATTTACATTCTAAATATGGTTTAAAAAAAAAAATAAAGGCAAGGATGCTCGATTGTTAAACGAAATTAAAAAAATACTGCGCTTTAGGTAAGTGAAAACAAACGAGACACAGGGCGAGTCACGGTTAGGGTTACGGTTAAGGTTAACGGTCGGTTAAGTGAAAACAAACGAGGTTCATCGCGTCACAGGTTGGGTTAAGTTTAAGCATATAAACGGGGGTTAAAGCAATAATTGAAGCATCTCCGGATTTGTTTCGTTTTCACTTTTCTTTTCTTTTTTCTTTTTGGATTCGATTTCTGGCCAATACTGAAGGACGTGGTTGTTCGCCCCAGAGAGATAGATATATATATATAGATATACATAGATGGTGGGCGAGATCTTTCCATATAGAGACAGCACATTGGTATACATCTTATTAGTCCGTATATAATATATAACTATTAAAAGTATAATACGATTTTCTCAACGTTATCTTTGCCATTACAAGCAGGAACTGAATTTAAAGCCGAAATCGAAATCGATATCGATTAGAGTTCAAAGAGATCAAATGCAAAATAAAAAAAATACAAAACTATACACACACAACTAAAATTAAGATCTTTAGTAGTTCTCGTTCTCGTTCTCGTTACAATGTGCTGAGCGCCATATAGAAAGGAGTCCGATGTCCGGGCGATATATATATATATATATATATAATATACATCTAAATGATATGTAATGTGTAATCATAATAATAATATTTGTAAAAATAATAAGGGTCTTAAATAGTTAAACAATTCGTGTTTCACATCAAGAGTTATACAAAGGTAATTTCTTCTTTTGTCTTCAAAAGATTTAGTGAGATTTAAGGGCGGGGCGGGGATTCTTTTTACACTAAATGTGGAAAAGGGGCAACAGATCCGAGTGAGATAGAGAAAGAGAGAAATAGAGAGAGAGACAGAGTTCTCACGAGAGCAACAAAGACAGAGAGAGAGACACACACACACAGTGAGTGAGAGCGAGCAACTACACAACAAACTTGCGATGCGGATGGTGGGGGGGATTGTGGGTTTGGTTGGTGATAAAATTACACACTGGGAGAAAAGTTCAAACAGAAGGAAATATTGTGAAAAAATTGACAAATTATATATATATATTTTACACATTAATTTAGGTTTAAGATCACGTTATAAGATCAATCACGAGCGCAACAGAGAGAGATAGCAAATAATGGGATGCATTCTATATATATAAATGTATATATATACATACAGTGGGGAGCAAAATTGAGTACATGTTTGCATACTTCCCATTTCGGAGCGAATTATAAAGAAAACAGTAAGACAAATGGAAAAAAAGTTTATTCTCTTTATTCAATATATAATTGACTATACATTAACAAGAATAGATCAACGAAGAGGTGCACAAAGAAGAATAGAAAAATTGAAAACAAAAACAACTCGTATGTACTCATTTATGCACCTTTGACGTTTTATACTTCTTATCTGCAAACAAGATCGTTAAATG